>CM074722.1:339450468-339877968 GCA_037306005.1 Rhinophrynus dorsalis
TAGACCGCCTGGGAATACCAGGTGCCGTAGGCATTATTTTTTTTTTTGCTGTGTTTTTCAGCCAGCTACACCTCCTATAGGCTTGTTGAATCTGGTCGTTGGAGTCAAAGGGCCTAGTGAAAGCCCTTCTTCCGCCTACTGCCTTACAAGCCTAAATGCACCCAAATCCATCCGAACTTGGAAGTGAAGCAGGTTCTGGCCTGAATAGTACCTGCATGGGAGACCGCCTGGGAATACCAGGTGCCATAGGCATTATTTTTTTTTTGCTGCTGTTTTTCAGCCAGCTACACCTCCTATAGGCTTGTTGAATCTGGTCGTTGGAGTCAAAGGGCCTAGTGAAAGCCCTTCTTCCACCTACGGTCATACAAGCCTGAATGCACCCGAACTTGGAAGTGAAGCAGGTTCTGGCCTGGATAGTACCTGGTTAGGAGACCGCCTGGGAATACCAGGTGCCGTAGGCTTTTTTTTTTTTTGCTGTGTTTTTCAGCCAGCTACACTTCCTATAGGCTTGTTGATTCTGGTCGTTGGAGTCAAAGGGCCTAGTGAAAGCCCCTCTTCCACCTACGGCCATACAAGACTGAATGCACCCAAATCCATCCGAACGTGGAAGTGAAGCAGGTTCTGGCCTGGACAGTACCTGGATGGGAGACCGCCTGGGAATACTAGGTGCCGTAGGCATTATTTTTTTTTTTGCTGGGTTTTTCAGCCAGCTACACTTCCTATAGGCTTGTTGAATCTGGTCGTTGGAGTCAAAGGGCCTAGTGAAAACCCCTCTTCCGCCTACGTCCATAAAAGCCTGAATGCACCCAAACCCATCCGAACTTGGAAGTGAAGCAGGTTCTGGCCTGGATAGTACCTGGATGGGAGACCGCCTGGGAATACCAGGTGCCGTAGGCTTTTTTTTTTTTTTGCTGTGTTTTTCAGCCAGCTACACTTCCTATAGGCTTGTTGAATCTGGTCGTTGGAGTCAAAGGGCCTAGTGAAAGCCCCTCTTACGCCTACTGCCATACAAGCCTGAATGCACCCAAACCCATCCAAACTTGGAAGTGAAGCAGGTTCTGGCCTGGATAGTACCTGGATGGAAGACCGCCTGGGAATACCAAGTGCCGTAGGCATTATTTTTTTTTTTTGCTGTGTTTTTCAGCCAGCTACACTTCCTATAGGCTTGTTGAATCTGGTCGTTGCACTCAAAGGGCCTAGTGAAAGCCCCTCTTCCGCCTACGGCCATACAAGCCTGAATGCACCCAAACCCATCCGAACTTGGAAGTGAAGCAGGTTCTGTCCTGGATAGTACCTCGATGGGAAACAGCCTGGGATTACCAGGTGCTGTAGGCATTATTTTTTTTTTTTTGCTGTGTTTTTCAGCCAGCTACACTTCCTATAGGCTTGTTGAATCTGGTCGTTGGACTCAAAGGGCCTAGTGAAAGCCCTCTTCCGCCTACGGCCATACAAGCCTGAATGCACCCAAACCCATCCGAGCTTGGAAGTGAAGCAGGTTCTGGCGTCGATAGTACCTGGATGGGAGACCGCCTGGGAATACCAGGTGCCATAGGCATTATTTTTTTTTTTGCTGTGTTTTTCAGCCAGCTACACCTCCTATAGGCTTGTTGAATCTGGTCGTTGGAGTCAAAGGGCCTAGTGAAAGCCCTTCTTCCACCTACGGTCATACAAGCCTGAATGCACTCGAACTTGGAAGTGAAGCAGGTTCTGGACTGGATAGTACCTGGATGGGAGACCGCCAGGAAATACCAGGTGCCATAGGCATTATTTATTTTTTTGCTGTGTTTTTCAGCCAGCTACACTTCCTATAGGCTTGTTGAATCTGGTCGTTGGAGTCAAAGGGCCTAGTGAAAGCCCTTCTTCTGCCTACGGCCATACAAGCCTGAATGCACCCAAACCCATCCGAACTTGGAAGTGAAGCAGGTTCTGGCCTGGATAGTACCTGGTTAGGAGACCGCCTGGGAATACCAGGTGCCGTAGGCTTTTTTTTTTTTTGCTGTGTTTTTCAGCCAGCTACACTTCCTATAGGCTTGTTTGTGATTCTGGTCGTTGGAGTCAAAGGCCTAGTGAAAGCTCCTCTTCCACCTACGGCCATACAAGACTGAATGAACCCAAATCCATCCGAACGTGGAAGTGAAGAAGGTTCTGGCCTGGACAGTACCTGGATGGGAGACCGCCTGGGAATACTAGGTGCCGTAGGCATTATTTTTTTTTTGCTGGGTTTTTCAGCCAGCTACACTTCCTATAGGCTTGTTGAATCTGGTCGTTGGAGTCAAAGGGCCTAGTGAAAACCCTTCTTCCGCCTACGTCCATAAAAGCCTGAATGCACCCAAACCCATCCGAACTTGGAAGTGAAGCAGGTTCTGGCCTGGATAGTACCTGGATGGGAGACCGCCTGGGAATACCAGGTGCTGTAGGCTTTTTTTTTTTTTTGCTGTGTTTTTCAGCCAGCTACACTTCCTATAGGCTTGTTGAATCTGGTCGTTGGAGTCAAAGGGCCTAGTGAAAGCCCTCTTCCGCCTACGGCCATACAAGCCTGAATGCACCCAAACCCATCCGAACTTGGAAGTGAAGCAGGTTCTGTCCTGGATAGTACCTCGATGGGAAACCGCCTGGGATTACCAGGTGCTGTAGGCATTATTTTTTTTTTTTTGCTGTATTTTTCAGCCAGCTACACTTCCTATAGGCTTGTTGAATCTGGTCGTTGGACTCAAAGGGCCTAGTGAAAGCCCTCTTCCGCCTACGGCCATACAAGCCTGAATGCACCCAAACCCATCCGAGCTTGGAAGTGAAGCAGGTTCTGGCGTCGATAGTACCTGGATGGGAGACCGCCTGGGAATACCAGGTGCCGTAGGCATTATTTTTTTTTTTGCTGTGTTTTTCAGCCAGCTACACTTCCTATAGGCTTGTTGAATCTCGTCGTTGGAGTCAAAGGGCCTAGTGAAAGCCCCTCTTCCGCCTACGGCCATACAAGCCTGAATGCACCCAAACCCATCCGAACTTGGAAGTGAAGCTGGTTCTGGCCTGAATAGAACCTGGATGGGAGACCGCCTGGGAATACCAGGTGCCATAGGCATTATTTTTTTGTTGCTGTGTTTTTCAGCCAGCTACACCTCCTATAGGCTTGTTGAATCTGGTCGTTGGAGTCAAAGGGCCTAGTGAAAGCCCCTCTTCTGCCTACGGCCATACAAGCCTGAATGCACCCAAACCCATCCCAACTTGGAAGTGAAGCAGGTTCTGGCCTGGATAGTACCTGGATGGGAGACCGCCTGGAAATACCAGGTGCCATAGGCATTTTTTTTTTTTTGCTGTGTTTTTTAGCCAGCTACACTTTCTATAGGCTTGTTGAATCTGGTCGTTGAAGTCAAAGGGCCTAGTGAAAGCCCTTCTTCCGCCTACGGCCATACAAGCCTGAATGCACCCAAACCCATCCAAACTTGGAAGTGAAGCAGGTTCTGCCCTGGATAGTACCTGGATGGGAGACCGCCTGGGAATACCAGGTGCCGAAGGCATTATTTTTTATTTTGCTGTGTTTTTCAGCCACCTACACTTCCTATAGGCTTGTTGAATCTGGTCGTTGGAGTCAAAGGGCCTAGTGAAAGCCCCTTTTCCACCTACGGCCATACAAGCTTGAATGCACCCAAACCCATCTGAACTTGGAAGTGAAGCAGGTTCTGGCCTGGATAGTACCTGGATGGGAGACGGCCTGGGAATACCAGGTGCCGTAAGCATTATTTTTTTTTTTGCTGTGTTTTTCAGCCAGCTACACTTCCTATAGGCTTGTGGAATCTGGTCGTTGGAGTCAAAGAGCCTAGTGAAAGCCCTTCTTCCGCCTACGGCTATACAAGCCTGAATGCACCCAAACCCATCCGAACTTGGAAGTGAAGCAGGTTCTGGCCTGGATAGTACCTGGATGGGAGACCGCCTGGGAATACCAGGTGCCGTAAGCATTGTTTTTTTTTTTTGCTGTGTTTTTCGGCCAGCTACACTTCCTATAGGCTTGTTGAATCTGGTCGTTGGACTCAAAGGGCCTAGTGAAAGCCCTCTACCGCCTACGGCCATACAAGCCTGAATGCACCCAAACCCATCCGAGCTTGGAAGTGAATCAGGTTCTGGCCTCGATAGTACCTGGATGGGAGACCGCCTGGGAATACCAGGTGCCGTAGGCATTATTTTTTTTTTTGCTGTGTTTTTCAGCCAGCTACACCTCCTATAGGCTTGTTGAATCTGGTCGTTGGAGTCAAAGGGCCTAGTGAAAGCCCTTCTTCCGCCTACTGCCTTACAAGCCTAAATGCACCCAAATCCATCCGAACTTGGAAGTGAAGCAGGTTCTGGCCTGAATAGTACCTGCATGGGAGACCGCCTGGGAATACCAGGTGCCATAGGCATTATTTTTTTTTTTGCTGTGTTTTTCAGCCAGCTACACCTCCTATAGGCTTGTTGAATCTGGTCGTTGGAGTCAAAGGGCCTAGTGAAAGCCCTTCTTCCACCTACGGTCATACAAGCCTGAATGCACCCGAACTTGGAAGTGAAGCAGGTTCTGGCCTGGATAGTACCTGGTTAGGAGACCGCCTGGGAATACCAGGTGCCGTAGGCTTTTTTTTTTTTTTGCTGTGTTTTTCAGCCAGCTACACTTCCTATAGGCTTGTTGATTCTGGTCGTTGGAGTCAAAGGGCCTAGTGAAAGCCCCTCTTCCACCTACGGCCATACAAGACTGAATGCACCCAAATCCATCCGAACGTGGAAGTGAAGCAGGTTCTGGCCTGGACAGTACCTGGATGGGAGACCGCCTGGGAATACTAGGTGCCGTAGGCATTATTTTTTTTTTTGCTGGGTTTTTCAGCCAGCTACACTTCCTATAGGCTTGTTGAATCTGGTCGTTGGAGTCAAAGGGCCTAGTGAAAACCCCTCTTCCGCCTACGTCCATAAAAGCCTGAATGCACCCAAACCCATCCGAACTTGGAAGTGAAGCAGGTTCTGGCCTGGATAGTACCTGGATGGGAGACCGCCTGGGAATACCAGGTGCCGTAGGCTTTTTTTTTTTTTTGCTGTGTTTTTCAGCCAGCTACACTTCCTATAGGCTTGTTGAATCTGGTCGTTGGAGTCAAAGGGCCTAGTGAAAGCCCCTCTTACGCCTACTGCCATACAAGCCTGAATGCACCCAAACCCATCCAAACTTGGAAGTGAAGCAGGTTCTGGCCTGGATAGTACCTGGATGGAAGACCGCCTGGGAATACCAAGTGCCGTAGGCATTATTTTTTTTTTTTGCTGTGTTTTTCAGCCAGCTACACTTCCTATAGGCTTGTTGAATCTGGTCGTTGCACTCAAAGGGCCTAGTGAAAGCCCCTCTTCCGCCTACGGCCATACAAGCCTGAATGCACCCAAACCCATCCGAACTTGGAAGTGAAGCAGGTTCTGTCCTGGATAGTACCTCGATGGGAAACAGCCTGGGATTACCAGGTGCTGTAGGCATTATTTTTTTTTTTTGCTGTGTTTTTCAGCCAGCTACACTTCCTATAGGCTTGTTGAATCTGGTCGTTGGACTCAAAGGGCCTAGTGAAAGCCCTCTTCCGCCTACGGCCATACAAGCCTGAATGCACCCAAACCCATCCGAGCTTGGAAGTGAAGCAGGTTCTGGCGTCGATAGTACCTGGATGGGAGACCGCCTGGGAATACCAGGTGCCGTAGGCATTATTTTTTTTTTTGCTGTGTTTTTCAGCCAGCTACACTTCCTATAGGCTTGTTGAATCTCGTCGTTGGAGTCAAAGGGCCTAGTGAAAGCCCCTCTTCCGCCTACGGCCATACAAGCCTGAATGCACCCAAACCCATCCGAACTTGGAAGTGAAGCTGGTTCTGGCCTGAATAGAACCTGGATGGGAGACCGCCTGGGAATACCAGGTGCCATAGGCATTATTTTTTTTGTTGCTGTGTTTTTCAGCCAGCTACACCTCCTATAGGCTTGTTGAATCTGGTCGTTGGAGTCAAAGGGCCTAGTGAAAGCCCCTCTTCTGCCTACGGCCATACAAGCCTGAATGCACCCAAACCCATCCGAACTTGGAAGTGAAGCAGGTTCTGGCCTGGATAGTACCTGGATGGGAGACCGCCTGGAAATACCAGGTGCCATAGGCATTTTTTTTTTTTTTGCTGTGTTTTTTAGCCAGCTACACTTCCTATAGGCTTGTTGAATCTGGTCGTTGAAGTCAAAGGGCCTAGTGAAAGCCCTTCTTCCGCCTACGGCCATACAAGCCTGAATGCACCCAAACCCATCCAAACTTGGAAGTGAAGCAGGTTCTGCCCTGGATAGTACCTGGATGGGAGACCGCCTGGGAATACCAGGTGCCGAAGGCATTATTTTTTTTTTTGCTGTGTTTTTCAGCCACCTACACTTCCTATAGGCTTGTTGAATCTGGTCGTTGGAGTCAAAGGGCCTAGTGAAAGCCCTTCTTCCGCCTACGGCCATACAAGCCTGAATGCACCCAAACCCATCTGAACTTGGAAGTGAAGCAGGTTCGTACCTGGATGGGAGACCGCCTGGGAATACCATGTGCCGAAGGTATTATTTTTTTTTTCCTGTGTTTTTCAGCCAGCTACACTTCCTATAGGCTTGTTGAATCTGGTCGTTGGAGTCAAAGGGCCTAGTGAAAGCCCCTCTTCTGCCTACGGCAATACAAGCCTGAATGCACCCAAACCCATCCGAACTTGGAAGTGAAGCAGGTTCTGCCCTGGATAGTACCTGGATGGGAGACCGCCTGAGAATACCAGGTGCCGTAGGCATTATTTTTTTTTTTTGCTGTGTTTTTCAGCCAGCTACACTTCCTATAGGCTTGTTGAATCTGGTCGTTGCCCTCAAAGGGCCTAGTGAAAGCCCCTCTTCCGCCTATGGCCATAGAAGCCTGAATGCACCCAAACCCATCCGAACTTGGAAGTGAAGCAGGTTCTGTCCTGGATAGTACCTCGATGGGAAACCGCCTGGGAATACCAGGTGCTGTAGGCATTATTTTTTTTTTTTGCTGTGTTTTTCAGCCAGCTACACTTCCTATAGGCTTGTTGAATCTGGTCGTTGGACTCAAAGGGCCTAGTGAAAGCCCTCTACCGCCTACGGCCATACAAGCCTGAATGCACCCAAACCCATCCGAGCTTGGAAGTGAATCAGGTTCTGGCCTCGATAGTACCTGGATGGGAGACCGCCTGGGAATACCAGGTGCCGTAGGCATTATTTTTTTTTTTGCTGTGTTTTTCAGCCAGCTACACCTCCTATAGGCTTGTTGAATCTGGTCGTTGGAGTCAAAGGGCCTAGTGAAAGCCCTTCTTCCGCCTACGGCCTTACAAGCCTAAATGCACCCAAATCCATCCGAACTTGGAAGTGAAGCAGGTTCTGGCCTGAATAGTACCTGCATGGGAGACCGCCTGGGAATACCAGGTGCCATAGGCATTATTTTTTTTTTTGCTGTGTTTTTCAGCCAGCTACACCTCCTATAGGCTTGTTGAATCTGGTCGTTGGAGTCAAAGGGCCTAGTGAAAGCCCTTCTTCCACCTACGGTCATACAAGCCTGAATGCACTCGAACTTGGAAGTGAAGCAGGTTCTGGACTGGATAGTACCTGGATGGGAGACCGCCAGGAAATACCAGGTGCCATAGGCATTATTTATTTTTTTGCTGTGTTTTTCAGCCAGCTACACTTCCTATAGGCTTGTTGAATCTGATCGTTGGAGTCAAAGGGCCTAGTGAAAGCCCTTCTTCTGCCTACGGCCATACAAGCCTGAATGCACCCAAACCCATCCGAACTTGGAAGTGAAGCAGGTTCTGGCCTGGATAGTACCTGGTTAGGAGACCGCCTGGGAATACCAGGTGCCGTAGGCTTTTTTTTTTTTTTGCTGTGTTTTTCAGCCAGCTACACTTCCTATAGGCTTGTTTGTGATTCTGGTCGTTGGAGTCAAAGGGCCTAGTGAAAGCTCCTCTTCCACCTACGGCCATACAAGACTGAATGAACCCAAATCCATCCGAACGTGGAAGTGAAGAAGGTTCTGGCCTGGACAGTACCTGGATGGGAGACCGCCTGGGAATACTAGGTGCCGTAGGCATTATTTTTTTTTTGCTGGGTTTTTCAGCCAGCTACACTTCCTATAGGCTTGTTGAATCTGGTCGTTGGAGTCAAAGGGCCTAGTGAAAACCCTTCTTCCGCCTACGTCCATAAAAGCCTGAATGCACCCAAACCCATCCGAACTTGGAAGTGAAGCAGGTTCTGGCCTGGATAGTACCTGGATGGGAGACCGCCTGGGAATACCAGGTGCTGTAGGCTTTTTTTTTTTTTTGCTGTGTTTTTCAGCCAGCTACACTTCCTATAGGCTTGTTGAATCTGGTCGTTGGAGTCAAAGGGCCTAGTGAAAGCCCTCTTCCGCCTACGGCCATACAAGCCTGAATGCACCCAAACCCATCCGAACTTGGAAGTGAAGCAGGTTCTGTCCTGGATAGTACCTCGATGGGAAACCGCCTGGGATTACCAGGTGCTGTAGGCATTATTTTTTTTTTTTTGCTGTATTTTTCAGCCAGCTACACTTCCTATAGGCTTGTTGAATCTGGTCGTTGGACTCAAAGGGCCTAGTGAAAGCCCTCTTCCGCCTACGGCCATACAAGCCTGAATGCACCCAAACCCATCCGAGCTTGGAAGTGAAGCAGGTTCTGGCGTCGATAGTACCTGGATGGGAGACCGCCTGGGAATACCAGGTGCCGTAGGCATTATTTTTTTTTTTGCTGTGTTTTTCAGCCAGCTACACTTCCTATAGGCTTGTTGAATCTCGTCGTTGGAGTCAAAGGGCCTAGTGAAAGCCCCTCTTCCGCCTACGGCCATACAAGCCTGAATGCACCCAAACCCATCCGAACTTGGAAGTGAAGCTGGTTCTGGCCTGAATAGAACCTGGATGGGAGACCGCCTGGGAATACCAGGTGCCATAGGCATTATTTTTTTTGTTGCTGTGTTTTTCAGCCAGCTACACCTCCTATAGGCTTGTTGAATCTGGTCGTTGGAGTCAAAGGGCCTAGTGAAAGCCCCTCTTCTGCCTACGGCCATACAAGCCTGAATGCACCCAAACCCATCCCAACTTGGAAGTGAAGCAGGTTCTGGCCTGGATAGTACCTGGATGGGAGACCGCCTGGAAATACCAGGTGCCATAGGCATTTTTTTTTTTTTGCTGTGTTTTTTAGCCAGCTACACTTTCTATAGGCTTGTTGAATCTGGTCGTTGAAGTCAAAGGGCCTAGTGAAAGCCCTTCTTCCGCCTACGGCCATACAAGCCTGAATGCACCCAAACCCATCCAAACTTGGAAGTGAAGCAGGTTCTGCCCTGGATAGTACCTGGATGGGAGACCGCCTGGGAATACCAGGTGCCGAAGGCATTATTTTTTATTTTGCTGTGTTTTTCAGCCACCTACACTTCCTATAGGCTTGTTGAATCTGGTCGTTGGAGTCAAAGGGCCTAGTGAAAGCCCCTTTTCCACCTACGGCCATACAAGCTTGAATGCACCCAAACCCATCTGAACTTGGAAGTGAAGCAGGTTCTGGCCTGGATAGTACCTGGATGGGAGACGGCCTGGGAATACCAGGTGCCGTAAGCATTATTTTTTTTTTTGCTGTGTTTTTCAGCCAGCTACACTTCCTATAGGCTTGTGGAATCTGGTCGTTGGAGTCAAAGAGCCTAGTGAAAGCCCTTCTTCCGCCTACGGCTATACAAGCCTGAATGCACCCAAACCCATCCGAACTTGGAAGTGAAGCAGGTTCTGGCCTGGATAGTACCTGGATGGGAGACCGCCTGGGAATACCAGGTGCCGTAAGCATTGTTTTTTTTTTTTGCTGTGTTTTTCGGCCAGCTACACTTCCTATAGGCTTGTTGAATCTGGTCGTTGGACTCAAAGGGCCTAGTGAAAGCCCTCTACCGCCTACGGCCATACAAGCCTGAATGCACCCAAACCCATCCGAGCTTGGAAGTGAATCAGGTTCTGGCCTCGATAGTACCTGGATGGGAGACCGCCTGGGAATACCAGGTGCCGTAGGCATTATTTTTTTTTTTGCTGTGTTTTTCAGCCAGCTACACCTCCTATAGGCTTGTTGAATCTGGTCGTTGGAGTCAAAGGGCCTAGTGAAAGCCCTTCTTCCGCCTACGGCCTTACAAGCCTAAATGCACCCAAATCCATCCGAACTTGGAAGTGAAGCAGGTTCTGGCCTGAATAGTACCTGCATGGGAGACCGCCTGGGAATACCAGGTGCCATAGGCATTATTTTTTTTTTTGCTGTGTTTTTCAGCCAGCTACACCTCCTATAGGCTTGTTGAATCTGGTCGTTGGAGTCAAAGGGCCTAGTGAAAGCCCTTCTTCCACCTACGGTCATACAAGCCTGAATGCACCCGAACTTGGAAGTGAAGCAGGTTCTGGACTGGATAGTACCTGGATGGGAGACCGCCAGGAAATACCAGGTGCGATAGGCATTATTTATTTTTTTGCTGTGTTTTTCAGCCAGCTACACTTCCTATAGGCTTGTTGAATCTGGTCGTTGGAGTCAAAGGGCCTAGTGAAAGCCCTTCTTCTGCCTACGGCCATACAAGCCTGAATGCACCCAAACCCATCCGAACTTGGAAGTGAAGCAGGTTCTGGCCTGGATAGTACCTGGTTAGGAGACCGCCTGGGAATACCAGGTGCCGTAGGCTTTTTTTTTTTTTTGCTGTGTTTTTCAGCCAGCTACACTTCCTATAGGCTTGTTTGTGATTCTGGTCGTTGGAGTCAAAGGGCCTAGTGAAAGCCCCTCTTCCACCTACGGCCATACAAGACTGAATGAACCCAAATCCATCCGAACGTGGAAGTGAAGCAGGTTCTGGCCTGGACAGTACCTGGATGGGAGACCGCCTGGGAATACTAGGTGCCGTAGGCATTATTTTTTTTTTTGCTGGGTTTTTCAGCCAGCTACACTTCCTATAGGCTTGTTGAATCTGGTCGTTGGAGTCAAAGGGCCTAGTGAAAACCCTTCTTCCGCCTACGTCCATAAAAGCCTGAATGCACCCAAACCCATCCGAACTTGGAAGTGAAGCAGATTCTGGCCTGGATAGTACCTGGATGGGAGACTGCCTGGGAATACCAGGTGCTGTAGGCTTTTTTTTTTTTTTGCTGTGTTTTTCAGCCAGCTACACTTCCTATAGGCTTGTTGAATCTGGTCGTTGGAGTCAAAGGGCCTAGTGAAAGCCCTCTTCCGCCTACGGCCATACAAGCCTGAATGCACCCAAACCCATCCGAACTTGGAAGTGAAGCAGGTTCTGTCCTGGATAGTACCTCGATGGGAAACCGCCTGGGATTACCAGGTGCTGTAGGCATTATTTTTTTTTTTTTGCTGTATTTTTCAGCCAGCTACACTTCCTATAGGCTTGTTGAATCTGGTCGTTGGACTCAAAGGGCCTAGTGAAAGCCCTCTTCCGCCTACGGCCATACAAGCCTGAATGCACCCAAACCCATCCGAGCTTGGAAGTGAAGCAGGTTCTGGCGTCGATAGTACCTGGATGGGAGACCGCCTGGGAATACCAGGTGCCGTAGGCATTATTTTTTTTTTTGCTGTGTTTTTCAGCCAGCTACACTTCCTATAGGCTTGTTGAATCTCGTCGTTGGAGTCAAAGGGCCTAGTGAAAGCCCCTCTTCCGCCTACGGCCATACAAGCCTGAATGCACCCAAACCCATCCGAACTTGGAAGTGAAGCTGGTTCTGGCCTGAATAGAACCTGGATGGGAGACCGCCTGGGAATACCAGGTGCCATAGGCATTATTTTTTTTGTTGCTGTGTTTTTCAGCCAGCTACACCTCCTATAGGCTTGTTGAATCTGGTCGTTGGAGTCAAAGGGCCTAGTGAAAGCCCATCTTCTGCCTACGGCCATACAAGCCTGAATGCACCCAAACCCATCCCAACTTGGAAGTGAAGCAGGTTCTGGCCTGGATAGTACCTGGATGGGAGACCGCCTGGAAATACCAGGTGCCATAGGCATTTTTTTTTTTTTTGCTGTGTTTTTTAGCCAGCTACACTTCCTATAGGCTTGTTGAATCTGGTCGTTGAAGTCAAAGGGCCTAGTGAAAGCCCTTCTTCCGCCTACGGCCATACAAGCCTGAATGCACCCAAACCCATCCAAACTTGGAAGTGAAGCAGGTTCTGCCCTGGATAGTACCTGGATGGGAGACCGCCTGGGAATACCAGGTGCCGAAGGCATTATTTTTTATTTTGCTGTGTTTTTCAGCCACCTACACTTCCTATAGGCTTGTTGAATCTGGTCGTTGGAGTCAAAGGGACTAGTGAAAGCCCCTTTTCCACCTACGGCCATACAAGCTTGAATGCACCCAAACCCATCTGAACTTGGAAGTGAAGCAGGTTCTGGCCTGGATAGTACCTGGATGGGAGACGGCCTGGGAATACCAGGTGCCGTAAGCATTATTTTTTTTTTGCTGTGTTTTTCAGCCAGCTACACTTCCTATAGGCTTGTTGAATCTGGTCGTTGGAGTCAAAGGGCCTAGTGAAAGCCCTTCTTCCGCCTACGGCTATACAAGCCTGAATGCACCCAAACCCATCCGAACTTGGAAGTGAAGCAGGTTCTGGCCTGGATAGTACCTGGATGGGAGACCGCCTGGGAATACCAGGTGCCGTAAGCATTGTTTTTTTTTTTTGCTGTGTTTTTCGGCCAGCTACACTTCCTATAGGCTTGTTGAATCTGGTCGTTGGAGTCAAAGGGCCTAGTGAAAGTCCTTCTTCCGCCTACGGCCATACAAGCCTGAATGCACCCAAACCCATCTGAACTTGGAAGTGAAGCAGGTTCTGGCCTGCATAGTACCTGGATGGGAGACCGCCCGGGAATACCAGGTGCCGTAGGCATTATTTTTTTTTTTGCTGTGTTTTTCAACCAGCTACACTTCCTATAGGCTTGTTGAATCTGGTCGTTGGAGTCAAAGGGCCTAGAGAAAGCCCCTCTTCCGCCTACGGCCATTCAAGCCTAAATGCACCCAAAACCATCCGAACTTGGAAGTGAAGCAGGTTCTGGCCTGGATAGTACCTGGATGGGAGACCGCCTGAGAATACCAGGTGCCGTAGGCATTATTTTTTTTTTTTGCTGTATTTTTCAGCCAGCTACACTTCCTATAGGCTTGTTGAATCTGGTCGTTGCACTCAAAGGGCCTAGTGAAAGCACCTCTTCCGCCTACGGCCATAGAAGCCTGAATGCACCCAAACCCATCCGAACTTGGAAGTTAAGCAGGTTCTGTCCTGGATAGTACCTCGATGGGAAACCGCCTGGGAATACCAGGTGCTGTAGGCATTATTTTTTTTTTTTGCTGTGTTTTTCAGCCAGCTACACTTCCTATAGGCTTGTTGAATCTGATCGTTGGACTCAAAGGGCCTAGTGAAAGCCCTCTTCCGCCTACGTCCATACAAGCCTGAATGCACCCAAACCCATCTGAGCTTGGAAGTGAAGCAGGTTCTGGCCTCGATAGTACCTGGATGGGAGACCGCCTGGGAATACCAGGTGCCGTAGGCATTATTTTTTTTTTTGCTGTGTTTTTCAGCCAGCTACACCTCCTATAGGCTTGTTGAATCTGGTCGTTGGAGTCAAAGGGCCTAGTGAAAGCCCTTCTTCCGCCTACGGCCTTACAAGCCTAAATGCACCCAAATCCATCCGAACTTGGAAGTGAAGCAGGTTCTGGCCTGAATAGTACCTGCATGGGAGACCGCGTGGGAATACCAGGTGCCATAGGCATTATTTTTTTTTTTGCTGTGTTTTTCAGCCAGCTACACCTCCTATAGGCTTGTTGAATCTGGTCGTTGGAGTCAAAGGGCCTAGTGAAAGCCCTTCTTCCACCTACGGTCATACAAGCCTGAATGCACCCGAACTTGGAAGTGAAGCAGGTTCTGGACTGGATAGTACCTGGATGGGAGACCGCCTGGAAATACCAGGTGCCATAGGCATTATTTTTTTTTTTGCTGTGTTTTTCAGCCAGCTACACTTCCTATAGGCTTGTTGAATCTGGTCGTTGGAGTCAAAGGGCCTAGTGAAAGCCCTTCTTCCGCCTACGGCCATACAAGCCTGAATGCACCCAAACCCATCCGAACTTGGAAGTGAAGCAGGTTCTGGCCTGGAGAGTACCTGGTTAGGAGACCGCCTGGGAATACCAGGTGCCGTAGGCTTTTTTTTTTTTTTCCTGTGTTTTTCAGCCAGCTACACTTCCTATAGGCTTGTTGAATCTGGTCGTTGGAGTCAAAGGGCCTAGTGAAAGCCCCTTTTCCACCTACGGCCATACAAGACTGAATGCACCCAAATCCATCCGAACGTGGAAGTGAAGCAGGTTCTGGCCTGGACAGTACCTGGATGGGAGACCGCCTGGGAATACTAGGTGCCGTAGGCATTATTTTTTTTTTTGCTGGGTTTTTCAGCCAGCTACACTTCCTATAGGCTTGTTGAATTTGGTCGTTGGAGTCAAAGGGCCTAGTGAAAACCCCTCTTCCGCCTACGTCCATAAAAGCCTGAATGCACCCAAACCCATCCGAACTTGGAAGTGAAGCAGGTTCTGGCCTGGATAGTACCTGGATGGGAGACCGCCTGGGAATACCAGGTGCCGTAGGCTTTTTTTTTTTTTGCTGTGTTTTTCAGCCAGCTACACTTCCTATAGGCTTGTTGAATCTGGTCGTTGGAGTCAAAGGGCCTAGTGAAAGCCCCTCTTCCGCCTACTGCCATACAAGCCTGAATGCACCCAAACCCATCCGAACTTGGAAGTGAAGCAGGTTCTGGCCTGGATAGTACCTGGATGGAAGACCGCCTGGGAATACCAAGTGCCGTAGGCATTATTTTTTTTTTTGCTGTGTTTTTCAGCCAGCTACACTTCCTATAGGCTTGTTGAATCTGGTCGTTGGAGTCAAAGGGCCTAGTGAAAGCCCTTCTTCTGCCTACGGCCATACAAGCCTGAATGCACCCAAACCCATCCGAACTTGGAAGTGAAGCAGGTTCTGGCCTGGATAGTACCTGGAATGGAGACCGCCTGGGAATACCAGG
This sequence comes from Rhinophrynus dorsalis, assembly GCA_037306005.1. Taxonomy (NCBI): domain Eukaryota; kingdom Metazoa; phylum Chordata; class Amphibia; order Anura; family Rhinophrynidae; genus Rhinophrynus; species Rhinophrynus dorsalis. Next base: position 339,465,523 of record CM074722.1, read on the forward strand.
TGCTGTAGGCATTATTTTTTTTTTTTTGCTGTGTTTTTCAGCCAGCTACACTTCCTATAGGCTTGTTGAATCTGGTACTGGAGTTAAAGGGCCTAGTGAAAACCCCTCTTCCGCCTACGGTCATACAAGCCTGAATGCACCCAAACCCATCCGAGCTTGGAAGTGAAGCAGGTTCTGGCCTGGATAGTACCTGGATGGGAGACCGCCTGGGAATACCAGGTGCCGTAGGCATTATTTTTTTTTTTGCTGTGTTTTTCAGCCAGCTACACTTCCTATAGGCTTGTTGAATCTGGTCGTTGGAGTCAAAGGGCCTAGTGAAAGCCCTGCTTCCGCCTACGGCCATACAATCCTGAATGCACCCAAATCCATCCGAACTTGGAAGTGAAGCAGGTTCTGGCCTGAATAGTACCTGGATGGGAGACCGCCTCAGAATACCAGGTGCCATAGGCATTATTTTTTTTTTTGCTGTGTTTTTCAGCCAGCTACACCTCCTATAGGCTTGTTGAATCTGGTCGTTGGAGTCAAAGGGCCTAGTGAAAGGCCTTCTTCCGCCTACGGCCATACAAGCCTGAATGCACCCAAACCCATCCGAACTTGGAAGTGAAGCAGGTTCTGGCCTGGATAGTACCTGGATGGGAGACCGCATGGAAGTACCAGGTGCCATAGTCATTATTTTTTTTTTTTGCTGTGTTTTTCAGCCAGCTACACTTCCTATAGGCTTGTTGAATCTGGTCGTTGAAGTCAAAGGGCCTAGTGAAAGCCCTTCTTCCGCCTACGGCCATACGAGCCTGAATGCACCCAAACCCATCCAAACTTGGAAGTGAAGCAGGTTCTACCCTGGATAGTACCTGGATGGGAGACCGCCTGGGAATACCAGGTGCCGTAGGCATTATTTTTTTTTTTGCAGTGTTTTTCAGCCACCTACACTTCCTATAGGCTTGTTGAATCTGGTCGTTGGAGTCAAATGGCCTAGTGAAAGCCCCTTTTCAGCCTACGGCCATACAAGCCTGAATGCACCCAAACCCATCTGAACTTGGAAGTGAAGCAGGTTCTGGCCTGGATAGTACCTGGATGGGAGACCGCCTGGGAATACCAGGTGCCGTAAGCATTATTTTTTTTTTTTGCTGTGTTTTTCAGCCAGCTACACTTCCTATAGGCTTGTTGAATCTGGTCGTTGGAGTCAAAGGGCCTAGTGAAAGCCCTTCTTCCACCTACGGCTATACAAGCCTGAATGCACCCAAACCCATCCGAACTTGGAAGTGAAGCAGGTTCTGGCCTGGATAGTATCTGGATGGGAGACCGCCTGGGAATACCAGGTGCCGTAAGCATTGTTTTTTTTTTTGCTGTGTTTTTCAGCCAGCTACACTTCCTATAGGCTTGTTGAATCTGGTTGTTGAAGTCAAAGGGCCTAGTGAAAGTCCTTCTTCCGCCTACGGCCATACAAGCCTGAATGCACCCAAACCCATCTGAACTTGGAAGTGAAGCAATGTTCTGGCCTGGATAGTACCTGGATGGGAGACCGCCTGGGAATACCAGGTGCCGTAGGCATTATTTGTTTTTTTTGCTGTGTTTTTCAACCAGCTACACTTCCTATAGGCTTGTTGAATCTGGTCGTTGGAGTCAAAGGGCCTAGTGAAAGCCCTTCTTCCGCCTACGGCCATACAAGCCTGAATACACCCAAACCCATCTGAACTTGGAAGTGAAGCAGGTTCTTGCCTGGATAGTACCAGGATGGGAGTCCGCCTGGGAATACCATGTGCCGAAGGTATTATTTTTTTTTTTGCTGTGTTTTTCAGCCAGCTACACTTCCTATAGGCTTGTTGAATCTGGTCGTTGGAGTCAAAGGGCCTAGTGAAAGCCCCTCTTCCGCCTACGGCCATACAAGCCTGAATGCACCCAAACCCATCCGAACTTGGAAGTGGAGCAGGTTCTGTCCTGGATAGTACCTGGATGGGAAACCGCCTGGGAATACCAGGTGCTGTAGGCATTATTTTTTTTTTTTTTGCTCTGTTTTTCAGCCAGCTACACTTCCTATAGGCTTGTTGAATCTGGTCGTTGGACTCAAAGGGCCTAGTGAAAGCCCCTCTTCCGCCTACGGCCATACAAGCCTGAATACACCCAAACCCATCCGAGCTTGGAAGTGAAGCTGGTTCTGGCCTGGATAGTACCTGGATGGGAGACCGCCTGGGAATACCAGGTGCCATAGGCATTATTTTTTTTTTGCTGTGTTTTTCAGCCAGCTACACCTCCTATAGGCTTGTTGAATCTGGTCGTTGGAGTCAAAGGGCCTAGTGAAAGACATTCTTCCGCCTACGGCCTTACAAGCCTAAATGCACCCAAATCCATCCGAACTTCGAAGTGAAGCAGGTTCTGGCCTGAATAGTACCTGCATGGGAGACGGCCTGGGAATACCAGGTGCCGTAGGCATTATTTATTTTTTTGCTGTGTTTTTCAGCCAGCTACACTTCCTATAGGCTTGTTGAATCTGGTCGTTGGAGTCAAAGGGCCTAGTGAAAGCCCCTCTTCCGCCTACGGCATACAAGCCTGAATGCACCCAAACCCATCCGAACTTCGAGGTGAAGCAGGTTCTGGCCTGGATAGTACCTGGATGGGAGACCGCCTGGGAATACCAGGTGCCGTAGGCATTATTTTTTTTTTTTGCTCTGTTTTTCAGCCAGCTACACTTCCTATAGGCTTGTTGAATCTGGTCGTTGGAGTCAAAGGGCCTAGTGAAAGCCCTTCTTCCACCTACGGCCATACAAGCTGAAATGCACCCAAACCCATCCGAACTTGAAAGTGAAGCAGGTTCTGGCCTGGATAGTACCTGGATGGGAGACCGCCTGGGAATACCAGGTGCCGTAGGCATTATTTTTTTTTTTTGCTGTGTTTTTCAGCCAGCTACACTTCCTAAAGGCTTGTTGAATCTGGTCGTTGGAGTCAAAGGGCCTAGTGAAAGCCCTACTTATGCCTACGGCCATACAAGCCTGAATGCACCCAAACCCATCTGAACTTGGAAGTGAAGCAGGTTCTGGCCTGGATAGTACCTGGATGGGAGACCGCCTGGGAATACCAGGTGCCGTAGGCATTATTTTTTTTTTTGCTGTGTTTTTCAGCCAGCTACAATTCCTATAGGCTTGTTGAATCTGGACGTTGGAGTCAAAGGGCCTAGTGAAAGCCCCTCTTCCGCCTACGGGCATACAAGCCTGAATGCACCCAAACCCATCCGAACTTGGAAGTGAAGCAGGTTCTGGCCTCCAAAGTACCTGGATGGGGGACCGCCTGGGAATACCAGGTGGCGTAGGCATTATTTTTTTTTTTGCTGTGTTTTTCAGTCAGCTACACTTCCTATAGGCTTGTTGAATCTGGTCGTTGGAGTCAAAGGGCCTAGTGAAAGCCCCTCTTCTGCCTACGGCCATACAAGCCTGAATGCACCCAAACCAATCCGAACTTGGAAGTGAAGCAGGTTCTGGCCTGGATAGTACCTGGATGGGAGACCGCCTGGGAATACCAGGTGGCGTAGGCATTTTTTTTTTTTTTGCTGTGTTTTTCAGCCAGCTACACTTCCTATAGGCTTGTTGAATCTGGTCTTTGGAGTCAAAGGGCCTAGTGAAAGCCCCTCTTCCGTCTACGGCCATACAAGCCTGAATACACCCAACCCCATCCGAACTTGGAAGTGAAGCAGGTTCTGGCCTGGATAGTACCTGGATGGGAGACCGCCTGGGAATACCGGGTGCCGTAGGCATTATTTTTTTTTTTGCTGTGTTTTTCAGCCAGCTACACTTCCTATAGGCTTGTTGAATCTGGTCGTTGGAGTCGAAGGGCCTAGTGAAAGCCCCTCTTCTGCCTACGGCCATACAAGCCTAAATGCACCCAAACCCATCCGAACTTGGAAGTGAAGCAGGTTCTGGCCTGGATAGTACCTGTATGGGAGACCGCCTGGGAATACCAGGTACCGTAGGCATTATTTTTTTTTTTGCTGTGTTTTTCAGCCAGCTACACTTCCTATAGGCTTGTTGAATCTGGTCATTGGAGTCAAAGGGCCTAGTGAAAGCCCGTCTTCCGCCTACGGCCATACAAGCCTGAATGCACCCAAACCCATCCGAACTTGGAAGTGAAGCAGGTTCTGGCCTGGATAGTACCTGGATGGGATCCCGCATGGGAATACCAGGTGCCGTAGGCTTTTTTTTTTTTTTTGCTGTTTTTTTCAGCCAGCTACACTTCCTATAGACTTGTTGAATCTGGTCGTTGGAGTCAAAGGGCCTAGTGAAATCCCTTCTTCCGCCTATGGCCATACAAGCCTGAATGCACCCAAACCCATGCGAACTTGGAAGTGAAGCAGGTTCTGCCCTGGATAGTACCGGGATGGGAGACCGCCTGGGAATACCAGGTGCCGTAGGCATTATTTTTTTTTTTTTGCTGTGTTTTTCAGCCAGCTACACTTCATATAGGCTTGTTGAATCTGGTCGTTGGAGTCAAAGGGCCTAGTGAAAGCCCCTCTTCCACCTACAGCCATACAAACCTGAATACACCCAAACTCATCCCAACTTGGAAGTGAAGCAGGTTCTGGCCTGGATAGTACCTGGATGGGAGACCGCCTGGGAATACCAGGTGCCGTAGGCATTATTTTTTTTTTTTGCTGTGTTTTTCAGCCAGCTACACATCCTATAGGCTGGTTGAATCTGGTCGTTGGAGTCAAACGGCCTAGTGAAAGCCTCTCTTCTGCCTATGGCCATACAAGACTGAATGCACCCAAACCCATCCGAACTTGGAAGTGAAGCAGGTTCTGGCCTGGATAGTACCTGGATGGGAGACCGCCTGGGAATACCAGGTGCCGTAGGCATTATATTTTTTCTTGCTGTGTTTTTCAGCCAGCTACAATTCCTATAGGCTTGTTGAATCTGGTCGTTGGAGTCAAAGGGCCTAGTGAAAGCCGCTCTTCTGCCTACGGGCATACAAGCCTGAATGCACCCAAACCCATCCGAACTTGGAAGTGAAGCAGGTTCTGGCCTCCATAGTACCTGGATGGGAGACCGCCTGGGAATACCAGGTTGCGTAGGCATTATTTTTTTTTTTTGCTGTGTTTTTTAGCCAGCTACACTTCCTATAGGCTTGTTGAATCTGGTCGTTGGAGTCAAAGGGCCTAGTGAAAGCCCCTCTTCTGCCTACGGCCATACAAGCCTGAATGTACCCAAACCCATCCGAACTTGGAAGTGAAGCAGGTTCTGGCCTCGATCGTACCTGGATGGGAGACTGCCTGGGAATACCAGGTGGCGTAGGCATTGTTTTTTTTTTTGCTGTGTTTTTCAGCCAGCTACACTTCCTATAGGCTTGTTGAATCTGGTCTTTGGAGTCAAAGGGCCTAGTGAAAGCCCCTCTTCCGCCTTCGGCCATACAAGCCTGAATGCACCCAACCCCATCCGAACTTGGAAGTGAAGCAGGTTCTGGCCTGGATAGTACCTGGATGGGAGACCGCCTGGGAATACCAGGTGCCGTAGGCTTTTTTTTTTTTTTGCTGTGTTTTTCAGCCAGCTACACTTCCTATAGGCTTGTTGAATCTGGTCGTTGGAGTCAAAGGGCCTAGTGAAAGCCCCTCTTCCGCCTACGGCCATACAAGCCTGAATGTACCCAAACCCATCCAAACTTGGAAGTGAAGCAGGTTCTGGCCTGGGTAGTACCTGGATGGGAGACCGCCTGGGAATACAAGGTGACGTTGGTATTATTTTTTTTCTTGGTGTGTTTTTCAGTCAACTACACTTCGTATAGGCTTGTTGAATCTGGTCGTTGGAGTCAAAGGGCCTAGTGAAAGACCCACTTCAGCCTACGGCCATACAAGCCTGAATGCACCCAAACCCATCCGAAGTTGGAAGTGAAGCAGGTTCTGGCCTGGATAGTACCTGGATGGGAGACCGCCTGGGAATACCAGCTGCCGTAGGCATTATTTTTTTTTTTGCTGTGTTTTTCAGCCAGCTACACTTCCTATAGGCTTGATGAATCTGGTCGTTGGAGTCAAAGGGCCTAGTGAAAGCACCTTTTCCGCCTACGGCCATACAAGCCTGAATGCACCCAAACCCATCCGAACTTGGAAGTGAAGCAGGTTCTGGCCTGGATAGTACCTGGATGGGAGAACGCATAGGAATACCAGGTGCCATAGGCATTATTTTTTTTTTTGCTGTGTTTTTCAGCCAGCTACACTTCCTATAGGCTTGTTGAATCTGGTCGTTGGAGTCAAAGGGCCTAGTGAAAGTCTCTCTTCCGCCTACGGCCATACAAGCCTGAATGCACCCAAACCCATCCGAACTTGGAAGTAAAGCAGGTTCTGGCCTGGATAGTACCTGGATGGAAGACCGCCTGGGAATACCAGGTGCCGTAGGCATTATTTTTTTTTTGCTGTGTTTTTCAGCCAGCTACACTTCCTATAGGCTTGTTGAATCTGGTCGTTGGAGTCAAAGGGCCTAATGAAAGCCCCTCTTCCGCCTACGGGCATACAAGCCTGAATGCACCCAAACCCATCCGAACTTGGAAGTGAAGCAGGTTCTGGCCTCCATAGTAACTGGATGGGAGACCGCCTGGGAATACCAGGTGCCGTAGGCATTGTTTTTTTTTTGCTCTGTTTTTCAGTCAGCTATACTTCCTATAGGTTTGTTGAATCTGGTCGTTGGAGTCAAAGGGCTTAGTGAAAGCTCCTCTTCTGCCTACGGCCATACAAGCCTGAATGCACCCAAACCCATCCGAACTTGGAAGTGATGCAGGTTCTGGCCTGGATAGTACCTGGATGGGAGACCGCCTGGGAATACCAGGTGGCGTAGGCATTATTATTTTTTTTTTTGCTGTCTTTTTCAGCCAGCTACACTTCCTATAGGCTTGTTGAATCTGGTCTTTGGAGTCAAAGGGCCTAGTGAAAGCCCCTCTTCCGCCTACGGCCATACAAGCCTGAATGCACCCAACCCCATCCGAACTTGGAAGTGAAGCAGGTTCTGGCCTGGATAGTACCTGGATGGGAGACCGTCTGGGAATACCAGGTGCCGTAGGCATTATTTTTTTTTTTGCTGTGTTTTTCAGCCAGCGACACTTCCTATAGGCTTGTTGAATCTGTTGGTTGGAGTCAAAGGGCCTACTGAAAGCCGCTCTTCCGCCTACGGCCATACAAGCCTGAATGCACCCAAACCCATCCCAACTTGGAAGTGAAGCAGGTTCTGGCCTGGATAGTACCTGGATGGGAGACCGCCTGGGAATACCAGGTGACGTAGGCATTATTTTTTTTTTTTGCTGTGTTTTTCAGTCAGCTACACTTCCTATAGGCTTGTTGAATCTGGTCGTTGGAGTCAAAGGTCCTAGTGAAAGCCTCTTTTCCGCCTACGGCCATACAAGCCTGAATGCACCCAAACCCATCCGAACTTGGAAGTGAAGCAGGTTCTGGCCTGGATAGTACCTGGATGGGAGACCGCCTGGGAATACCAGGTGCCGTAGGCATTATTTTTTTTTTTCCTGTGTTTTTTAGCCAGCTACACTTCCTATAGGCTTGATGAATCTGGTCGTTGGAGTCAAAGGGCCTAGTGAAAGCACCTCTTCCGCCTACGGCCATACAAGCCTGAATGCACCCAAACCCATCCGAACTTGGAAGTGAAGCAGGTTCTGGCCTGGATAATACCTGGATGGGAGACCGCCTGGGAATACCAGGTGCCGTAGGCATTATTTTTTTATTTGCTGTGTTTTTCAGCCAGCTACACTTCCTATAGGCTTGTTGAATCTGGTCGTTGGTGTCAAGGGGCCTAGTGAAATCCTCTTTTCCGCCTACGGCCATACAAGCCTGAATGCACCCAAACCCATCCGAACTTGGAAGTGAAGCAGGTTCTGCCCTGGATAGTACCTGGATGGGAGACCGCCTGGGAATACCAGGTGCCGTAGGCATTATTTTTTTTTTTGCTGTGTTTTTCAGCCAGCTACACTTCCTATAGGCTTGTTGAATCTGGTCGTTGGAGTCAAAGGGCCTAGTGAAAGCCTCTCTTCCGCCTATGACCATACAAGACTGAATGCACCCAAATTCATCCGTACTTAGAAGTGAAGCAGGTTCTGGCCTGGATAGTACCTGGATTGGAGACCGCCTGGGAATACCAGGTGCCGTATGCATTATTTTTTTTTTTACTGTGTTTTTCAGCCAGCTACACTTCCTATAGGCTTGTTGAATCTGGTCGTTTGAGTCAAAGGGCCTAGTGAAAGCCCCTCTTCCGCCTGCGGCCATACGAGCCTGTATGCACCCAATCCCATCCGAACTTGGAAGTGAAGCAGGTTCTGGCCTGGATAGTACCTGGATGGGAGACCGCCTGGGAATACCAGGTGCCGTAGGCATTATTTTTTTATTTGCTGTGTTTTTCAGCCAGCTACACTTCCTATAGGCTTGTTGAATCTGGTCGTTGGAGTCAAAGGGCCTAGTGAAAGCACCTCTTCCGCCTACGGCCATACAAGCCTAAATGCACCCATACCCATCCGAACTTGGAAGTGAAGCAGGTTCTGGCCTGGATAGTACCTGGATGGGAGACTGCCTACGAATACCAGGTGCCGTAGGCATTATTTTTTTTTTTGCTGTGTTTTTCAGCCAGCTACACTTCCTATAGGCTTGTTGAATCTGGTCATTGGAGTCAAAGGGCCTAGTGAAAGCACCTCTTCCGCCTACGGCCATACAAGCCTGAATGCACCCAAACCCATCCGAACTTGGAAGTGAAGCAGGTTCTGGCCTGGATAGTACCTGGATGGGAGACCGCCTGGGAATACCAGGTGCCGTAGGCATTATTTTTTTTTTTGCTGTGTTTTTCAGCCAGCTACACTTCCTATAGGCTTGTTGAATCTGGTCGTTGCAGTCAAAGGGCCTAGTGAAAGCCCCTCTTCCGCCTATGGCCATACAAGCCTGAATGCACCCAAACCCATCCGAACTTGGAAGTGAAGCAGGTTCTGGCCTGGATAGTACCTGGATGGGAGACTGCCTGTGAATACCAGGTGCCGGAGGCATTATTTTTTTTTTTGCTGTGTTTTTCAGCCAGCTACACTTCCTATAGCCTTGTTGAATCTGGTCGTTCGAGTCAAAGGGCCTAGTGAAAGCCCCTCTTCCGCCTACAGCTATACAAGCCTGAATGCACCCAAACCCATCCGAACTTGGAAGTGAAGCAGGTTCTGGCCTGGATAGTACCTGTATGGGAGACCGCCTGGGAATACCAGGTACCGTAGGCATTATTTTTTTTTTTGCTGTGTTTTTCAGCCAGCTACACTTCCTATAGGCTTGTAGAATCTGGTCGTTGGAGTCAAAGGGCCTAGTGAAAGCCCGTCTTCCACCTACGGCCATACAAGCCTGAATGCACCCAACCCCATCCGAACTTGGAAGTGAAGCAGGTTCTGGCCTGGATAGTACCTGGATGGGAGACCGTCTGGGAATACCAGGTGCCGTAGGCATTATTTTTTTTTTTGCTGTGTTTTTCAGCCAGCGACACTTCCTATAGGCTTGTTGAATCTGTTGGTTGGAGTCAAAGGGCCTACTGAAAGCCGCTCTTCCGCCTACGGCCATACAAGCCTGAATGCACCCAAACCCATCCCAACTTGGAAGTGAAGCAGGTTCTGGCCTGGATAGTACCTGGATGGGAGACCGCCTGGGAATACCAGGTGACGTAGGCGTTATTTTTTTTTTTTGCTGTGTTTTTCAGTCAGCTACACTTCCTATAGGCTTGTTGAATCTGGTCGTTTGAGTCAAAGGTCCTAGTGAAAGCCTCTTTTCCGCCTACGGCCATACAAGCCTGAATGCACCCAAACTCATCCGAACTTGGAAGTGAAGCAGGTTCTGGCCTGGATAGTACCTGGATGGGAGACCGCCTGGGAATACCAGGTGCCGTAGGCATTATTTTTTTTTTTCCTGTGTTTTTTAGCCAGCTACACTTCCTATAGGCTTGATGAATCTGGTCGTTGGAGTCAAAGGGCCTAGTGAATGCACCTCTTCCGCCTACGGCCATACAAGCCTGAATGCACCCAAACCCATCCGAACTTGGAAGTGAAGCAGGTTCTGGCCTGGATAATACCTGGATGGGAGACCGCCTGGGAATACCAGGTGCCGTAGGCATTATTTTTTTATTTGCTGTGTTTTTCAGCCAGCTACACTTCCTATAGGCTTGTTGAATCTGGTCGTTGGTGTCAAGGGGCCTAGTGAAATCCTCTTTTCCGCCTACGGCCATACAAGCCTGAATGCACCCAAACCCATCCGAACTTGGGAGTGAAGCAGGTTCTGCCCTGGATAGTACCTGGATGGGAGACCGCCTGGGAATACCAGGTGCCGTAGGCATTATTTTTTTTTTTGCTGTGTTTTTCAGCCAGCTACACTTCCTATAGGCTTGTTGAATCTGGTCGTTGGAGTCAAAGGGCCTAGTGAAAGCCTCTCTTCCGCCTATGACCATACAAGACTGAATGCACCCAAATTCATCCGTACTTAGAAGTGAAGCAGGTTCTGGCCTGGATAGTACCTGGATTGGAGACCGCCTGGGAATACCAGGTGCCGTAGGCATTATTTTTTTTTTTACTGTGTTTTTCAGCCAGCTACACTTCCTATAGGCTTGTTGAATCTGGTCGTTTGAGTCAAAGGGCCTAGTGAAAGCCCCTCTTCCGCCTGCGGCCATACGAGCCTGTATGCACCCAATCCCATCCGAACTTGGAAGTGAAGCAGGTTCTGGCCTGGATAGTACCTGGATGGGAGACCGCCTGGGAATACCAGGTGCCGTAGGCATTATTTTTTTATTTGCTGTGTTTTTCAGCCAGCTACACTTCCTATAGGCTTGTTGAATCTGGTCGTTGGAGTCAAAGGGCCTAGTGAAAGCACCTCTTCCGCCTACGGCCATACAAGCCTAAATGCACCCATACCCATCCGAACTTGGAAGTGAAGCAGGTTCTGGCCTGGATAGTACCTGGATGGGAGACCGCCTACGAATACCAGGTGCCGTAGGCATTATTTTTTTTTTTGCTGTGTTTTTCAGCCAGCTACACTTCCTATAGGCTTGTTGAATCTGGTCGTTGGAGTCAAAGGGCCTAGTGAAAGCACCTCTTTCGCCTACGGCCATACAAGCCTGAATGCACCCAAACCCATCTGAACTTGGAAGTGAAGCAGGTTCTGGCCTGGATAGTACCTGGATGGGAGACCGCCTGGGAATACCAGGTGCCGTAGGCATTATTTTTTTATTTGCTGTGTTTTTCAGCCAGCTACACTTCCTATAGGCTTGTTGAATCTGGTCGTTGGAGTCAAAGGACCTAGTGAAAGCACCTCTTCCGCCTACGGCCATACAAGCCTGAATGCACCCAAACCCATCCGAACTTGGAAGTGAATCAGGTTCTGGCCTGGATAGTACCTGGATGGGAGACCGCCTGGGAATACCAGGTGCCGTAGGCATTATTTTTTTTTTTGCTGTGTTTTTCAGCCAGCTACACTTCCTATAGGCTTGTTGAATCTGGTCGTTGCAGTCAAAGGGCCTAGTGAAAGCCACTCTTCCGCCTACGGCCATACAAGCCTGAATGCACCCAAACCCATCCGAACTTGGAAGTGAAGCAGGTTCTGGCCTGGATAGTACCTGGATGGGAGACTGCCTGTGAATACCAGGTGCCGGAGGCATTATTTTTTTTTTTGCTGTGTTTTTCAGCCAGCTACACTTCCTATAGCCTTGTTGAATCTGGTCGTTCGAGTCAAAGGGCCTAGTGAAAGCCCCTCTTCCGCCTACAGCTATACAAGCCTGAATGCACCCAAACCCATCCGAACTTGGAAGTGAAGCAGGTTCTGGCCTGGATAGTACCTGTATGGGAGACCGCCTGGGAATACCAGGTACCGTAGGCATTATTTTTTTTTTTGCTGTGTTTTTCAGCCAGCTACACTTCCTATAGGCTTGTAGAATCTGGTCGTTGGAGTCAAAGGGCCTAGTGAAAGCCCGTCTTCCACCTACGGCCATACAAGCCTGAATGCACCCAAACCCATCCGAACTTGGAAGTGAAGCAGGTTCTGGCCTGGATAGTACCTGTATGGGAGACCGCCTGGGAATACCAGGTACCGTAGGCATTATTTTTTTTTTTGCTGTTTTTTTCAGCCAGCTACACTTCCTATAGGCTTGTTGAATTTGGTCGTTGGAGTCAAAGGGCCTAGTGAAAGCCCTTCTTCCACCTACGGCCATACAAGCCTGAATGCACCCAAACCCATGCGAACTTGGAAGTGAAGCAGGTTCTGGCCTGGATAGTACCTGTATGGGAGACCGCCTAGGAATACCAGGTGCCGTAGGCATTATTTTTTTTTTTGCTGTGTTTTCAGCCAGCTCAGCTACACTTCCTATAGGCTTGTTGAATCTGGTCGTTGGAGTCAAAGGGCCTAGTGAAAGCCTCTCTTCCGCCTATGGCCATACAAGACTGAATGCACCCAAACCCATCCGAACTTGGAAGTGAAGCAGGTTCTGGGCTGGATAGTACCTGGATGGGAGACCGCCTGGGAATACCAGGTGCCGTAGGCATTATTTTTTTTCTTGCTGTGTTTTTCAGCCAGCTACAATTCCTATAGGCTTGTTGAATCTGGACGTTGGAGTCAAAGGGCCTAGTGAAAGCCCCTCTTCCGCCTACGGGCATACAAGCCTGAATGCACCCAAACCCATCCGAACTTGGAAGTGAAGCAGGTTCTGGCCTCCAAAGTACCTGGATGGGGGACCGCCTGGGAATACCAGGTGGCGTAGGCATTATTTTTTTTTTTGCTGTGTTTTTCAGTCAGCTACACTTCCTACAGGCTTGTTGAATCTGGTCGTTGGAGTCAAAGGGCCTAGTGAAAGCCCCTCTTCCGCCTACGGCCATACAAGCCTGAATACACCCAACCCCATCCGAACTTGGAAGTGAAGCAGGTTCTGGCCTGGATAGTACCTGGATGGGAGACCGCCTGGGAATACCGGGTGCTGTAGGCATTATTTTTTTTTTTGCTGTGTTTTTCAGCCAGCTACACTTCCTATAGGCTTGTTGAATCTGGTCGTTGGAGTCGAAGGGCCTAGTGAAAGCCCCTCTTCTGCCTACGGCCATACAAGCCTAAATGCACCCAAACCCATCCGAACTTGGAAGTGAAGCAGGTTCTGGCCTGGATAGTACCTGTATGGGAGACCGCCTGGGAATACCAGGTACCGTAGGCATTATTTTTTTTTTTGCTGTGTTTTTCAGCCAGCTACACTTCCTATAGGCTTGTTGAATCTGGTCGTTGGAGTCAAAGGGCCTAGTGAAAGCCCGTCTTCCGCCTACGGCCATACAAGCCTGAATGCACCCAAACCCATCCGAACTTGGAAGTGAAGCAGGTTCTGACCTGGATAGTACCTGGATGGGAGACCGCATGTGAATACCAGGTGCCGTAGGCTTTTTTTTTTTTTTTTTGCTGTGTTTTTCAGCCAGCTACACTTCCTATAGGCTTGTTGAATCTGGTCGTTGGAGTCAAAGGGCCTAGTGAAAGCCCCTCTTCCACCTACAGCCATACAAACCTGAATACACCCAAACTCATCCAAACTTGGAAGTGAAGCAGGTTCTGGCCTGGATGGTACCTGGATGGGAGACCGCCTGGGAATACCAGGTGCCGTAGGCATTATTTTTTTTTTTTGCTGTGTTTTTCAGCCAGCTACACATTCTATAGGCTGGTTGAATCTGGTCGTTGGAGTCAAACGGCCTAGTGAAAGCCTCTCTTCCGCCTATGGCCATACAAGACTGAATGCACCCAAACCCATCCGAACTTGGAAGTGAAGCAGGTTCTGGCCTGGATAGTACCTGGATGGGAGACCGCCTGGGAATACCAGGTGCCGTAGGCATTATTTTTTTTCTTGCTGTGTTTTTCAGCCAGCTACAATTCCTATAGGCTTGTTGAATCTGGTCGTTGGAGTCAAAGGGCCTAGTGAAAGCCCCTCTTCCACCTACAGCCATACAAACCTGAATACACCCAAACTCATCCCAACTTGGAAGTGAAGCAGGTTCTGGCCTGGATAGTACCTGGATGGGAGACCGCCTGGGAATACCAGGTGCCGTAGGCATTATTTTTTTTTTTTGCTGTGTTTTTCAGCCAGCTACACATCCTATAGGCTGGTTGAATCTGGTCGTTGGAGTCAAACGGCCTAGTGAAAGCCTCTCTTCCGCCTATGGCCATACAAGACTGAATGCACCCAAACCCATCCGAACTTGGAAGTGAAGCAGGTTCTGGCCTGGATAGTACCTGGATGGGAGACCGCCTGGGAATACCAGGTGCCGTAGGCATTATTTTTTTTCTTGCTGTGTTTTTCAGCCAGCTACAATTCCTATAGGCTTGTTGAATCTGGTCGTTGGAGTCAAAGGGCCTAGTGAAAGCCCTTCTTCTGCCTACGTGCATACAAGACTGAATGCACCCAAACCCATCCGAACTTGGAAGTGAAGCAGGTTCTGGCCTGGATAGTACCTGGATGGGAGACCGCCTGGGAATACCAGGTGCCGTAGGCATTATTTTTTTTTTTTGCTGTGTTTTTCAGTCAGCTACACTTCCTATAGGCTTGTTGAATCTGGTCGTTGGAGTCAAAGGGCCTAGTGAAAGCCCGTCTTCCGCCTACGGCCATACAAGCCTGAATGCACCCAAACCCATCCGAACTTGGAAGTGAAGCAGGTTCTGGTCTGGATAGTACCTGGATGGGAGACCGCATGGGAATACCAGGTGCCGTAGGCTTTTTTTTTTTTTTTTGCTGTGTTTTTCAGCCAGCTACACTTCCTATAGGCTTGTTGAATCTGGTCGTTGGAGTCAAAGGGCCTAGTGAAAGCCCCTCTTCCACCTACAGCCATACAAACCTGAATACACCCAAACTCATCCCAACTTGGAAGTGAAGCAGGTTCTGGCCTGGATAGTACCTGGATGGGAGACCGCCTGGGAATACCAGGTGCCGTAGGCATTATTTTTTTTTTTTGCTGTGTTTTTCAGCCAGCTACACATCCTATAGGCTGGTTGAATCTGGTCGTTGGAGTCAAACGGCCTAGTGAAAGCCTCTCTTCCGCCTATGGCCATACAAGACTGAATGCACCCAAACCCATCCGAACTTGGAAGTGAAGCAGGTTCTGGCCTGGATAGTACCTGGATGGGAGACCGCCTGGGAATACCAGGTGCCGTAGGCATTATTTTTTTTCTTGCTGTGTTTTTCAGCCAGCTACAATTCCTATAGGCTTGTTGAATCTGGTCGTTGGAGTCAAAGGGCCTAGTGAAAGCCCTTCTTCTGCCTACGTGCATACAAGACTGAATGCACCCAAACCCATCCGAACTTGGAAGTGAAGCAGGTTCTGGCCTGGATAGTACCTGGATGGGAGACCGCCTGGGAATACCAGGTGCCGTAGGCATTATTTTTTTTTTTTGCTGTGTTTTTCAGTCAGCTACACTTCCTATAGGCTTGTTGAATCTGGTCGTTGGAGTCAAAGGGCCTAGTGAAAGCCCCTCTTCTGCCTACGGCCATACAAGCCTGAATGTACCCAAACCCATCCGAACTTGGAAGTGAAGCAGGTTCTGGCCTCGATCGTACCTGGATGGGAGACTGCCTGGGAATACCAGGTGGCGTAGGCATTGTTTTTTTTTTTGCTGTGTTTTTCAGCCAGCTACACTTCCTATAGGCTTGTTGAATCTGGTCTTTGGAGTCAAAGGGCCTAGTGAAAGCCCCTCTTCCGCCTACGGCCATACAAGCCTGAATGCACCCAACCCCATCCGAACTTGGAAGTGAAGCAGGTTCTGGCCTGGATAGTACCTGGATGGGAGACCGCCTGGGAATACAGGGTGCCATAGGCATTATTTTTTTTTTTGCTGTGTTTTTCAGCCAGCTACACTTCCTATAGGCTTGTTGAATCTGGTCGTTGGAGTCAAAGGGCCTAGTGAAAGCCCCTCTTCTGCCTACAGCCATACAACCCTGAATGTACCCAAACCCATCATAACTTGGAAGTGAAGCAGGTTCTGTCCTGGATAGTACCTGGATGGGAGACCGCCTGGGAATACCAGGTGCCGTAGGCTTTTTTTTTTTTTTGCTGTGTTTTTCAGCCAGCTACACTTCCTATAGGCTTGTTGAATCTGGTCGTTGGAGTCAAAGGGCCTAGTGAAAGCCCCTCTTCCGCCTACGGCCATACAAGCCTGAATGCACCCAAACCCATCCAAACTTGGAAGTGAAGCAGGTTCTGGCCTGGGTAGTACCTGGATGGGAGACCGCCTGGGAATACAAGGTGACGTAGGGATTATTTTTTTTTTTGGTGTGTTTTTCAGTCAACTACACTTCGTATAGGCTTGTTGAATCTGGTCGTTGGAGTCAAAGGGCCTAGTGAAAGACCCACTTCCGCCTACGGCCATACAAGCCTGAATGCACCCAAACCCATCCGAACTTGGAAGTGAAGCAGGTTCTGGCCTGGATAGTACCTGGATGGGAGACCGCCTGGGAATATCAGGTGCCGTAGGCATTATTTTTTTTTTTCCTGTGTTTTTCAGCCAGCTACACTTCCTATAGGCTTGTTGAATCTGGTCGTTGGAGTCAAAGGGCCTAGTGAAAGCCCTTCTTCCGCCTACGGCCATACAAGCCTGAATGCACCCAAACCCATCCGAAGTTGGAAGTGAAGCAGGTTCTGGCCTGGATAGTACCTGGATGGGAGACCGCCTGGGAATACCAGGTGCCGTAGGCATTATTTTTTTTTTTGCTGTGTTTTTCAGCCAGCTACACTTCCTATAGGCTTGATGAATCTGGTCGTTGGAGTCAAAGGGCGTAGTGAAAGCACCTTTTCCGCCTACGGCCATACAAGCCTGAATGCACCCAAACCCATCCGAACTTGGAAGTGAAGCAGGTTCTGGCCTGGATAGTACCTGGATGGGAGACCGCATAGGAATACCAGGTGCCATAGGCATTATTTTTTTTTTTGCTGTGTTTTTCAGCCAGCTACACTTCCTATAGGCTTGTTGAATCTGGTCGTTGGAGTCAAAGGGCCTAGTGAAAGTCTCTCTTCCTTCTACGGCCATACAAGCCTGAATGCACCCAAACCCATCCGAACTTGGAAGTAAAGCAGGTTCTGGCCTGGATAGTACCTGGATGGGAGACCGCCTGGGAATACCAGGTGCCGTAGGCATTATTTTTTTTTTGCTGTGTTTTTCAGCCAGCTACACTTCCTATAGGCTTGTTGAATCTGGTCGTTGGAGTCAAAGGGCCTAGTGAAAGCCCCTCTTCCGCCTACGGGCATACAAGCCTGAATGCACCCAAACCCATCCGAACTTGGAAGTGAAGCAGGTTCTGGCCTCCATAGTAACTGGATGGGAGACCGCCTGGGAATACCAGGTGCCGTAGGCATTGTTTTTTTTTTTGCTCTGTTTTTCAGTCAGCTACACTTCCTATAGGCTTGTTGAATCTGGTCGTTGGAGTCAAAGGGCTTAGTGAAAGCCCCTCTTCTGCCTACGGCCATACAAGCCTGAATGCACCCAAACCCATCCGAACTTGGAAGTGATGCAGGTTCTGGCCTGGATAGTACCTGGATGGGAGACCGCCTGGGAATACCAGGTGGCGTAGGCATTATTATTTTTTTTTTTGCTGTCTTTTTCAGCCAGCTACACTTCCTATAGGCTTGTTGAATCTGGTCTTTGGAGTCAAAGGGCCTAGTGAAAGCCCCTCTTCCGCCTACGGCCATACAAGCCTGAATGCACCCAACCCCATCCGAACTTGGAAGTGAAGCAGGTTCTGGCCTGGATAGTACCTGGATGGGAGACCGCCTGGGAATACCAGGTGCCGTAGGCATTATTTTTTTTTTTGCTGTGTTTTTCAGCCAGCGACACTTCCTATAGGCTTGTTGAATCTATTGGTTGGGGTCAAAGGGCCTAGTGAAAGCCGCTCTTCCGCCTACGGCCATACAAGCCTGAATGCACCCAAACCCATCCCAACTTGGAAGTGAAGCAGGTTCTGGCCTGGATAGTACCTGGATGGGAGACCGCCTGGGAATACCAGGTGACGTAGGCATTATTTTTTTTTTTTGCTGTGTTTTTCAGTCAGCTACACTTCCTATAGGCTTGTTGAATCTGGTCGTTGGAGTCAAAGGTCCTAGTGAAAGCCTCTTTTCCTCCTACGGCCATACAAGCCTGAATGCACCCAAACCCATCCGAACTTGGAAGTGAAGCAGGTTCTGGCCTGGATAGTACCTGGATGGGAGACCGCCTGGGAATACCAGGTGCCGTAGGCATTATTTTTTTTTTTCCTGTGTTTTTCAGCCAGCTACACTTCCTATAGGCTTGATGAATCTGGTCGTTGGAGTCAAAGGGCCTAGTGAAAGCACCTCTTCCGCCTACGGCCATACAAGCCTGAATGCACCCAAACCCATCCGAACTTGGAAGTAAAGCAGGTTCTGGCCTGGATAGTACCTGGATGGGAGACCGCCTGGGAATACCAGGTGCCGTAGGCATTATTTTTTTTTTGCTGTGTTTTTCAGCCAGCTACACTTCCTATAGGCTTGTTGAATCTGGTCGTTGGAGTCAAAGGGCCTAGTGAAAGCCCCTCTTCCGCCTACGGGCATACAAGCCTGAATGCACCCAAACCCATCCGAACTTGGAAGTGAAGCAGGTTCTGGCCTCCATAGTAACTGGATGGGAGACCGCCTGGGAATACCAGGTGCCGTAGGCATTGTTTTTTTTTTTGCTCTGTTTTTCAGTCAGCTACACTTCCTATAGGCTTCTTGAATCTGGTCGTTGGAGTCAAAGGGCCTAGTGAAAGTCTCTCTTCCTTCTACGGCCATACAAGCCTGAATGCACCCAAACCCATCCGAACTTGGAAGTAAAGCAGGTTCTGGCCTGGATAGTACCTGGATGGGAGACCGCCTGGGAATACCAGGTGCCGTAGGCATTATTTTTTTTTTGCTGTGTTTTTCAGCCAGCTACACTTCCTATAGGCTTGTTGAATCTGGTCGTTGGAGTCAAAGGGCCTAGTGAAAGCCCCTCTTCCGCCTACGGGCATACAAGCCTGAATGCACCCAAACCCATCCGAACTTGGAAGTGAAGCAGGTTCTGGCCTCCATAGTAACTGGATGGGAGACCGCCTGGGAATACCAGGTGCCGTAGGCATTGTTTTTTTTTTTGCTCTGTTTTTCAGTCAGCTACACTTCCTATAGGCTTGTTGAATCTGGTCGTTGGAGTCAAAGGGCTTAGTGAAAGCCCCTCTTCTGCCTACGGCCATACAAGCCTGAATGCACCCAAACCCATCCGAACTTGGAAGTGATGCAGGTTCTGGCCTGGATAGTACCTGGATGGGAGACCGCCTGGGAATACCAGGTGGCGTAGGCATTATTATTTTTTTTTTTGCTGTCTTTTTCAGCCAGCTACACTTCCTATAGGCTTGTTGAATCTGGTCTTTGGAGTCAAAGGGCCTAGTGAAAGCCCCTTTTCCGCCTACGGCCATACAAGCCTGAATGCACACAACCCCATCCGAACTTGGAAGTGAAGCAGGTTCTGGCCTGGATAGTACCTGGATGGGAGACCGCCTGGGAATACCAGGTGCCGTAGGCATTATTTTTTTTTTTGCTGTGTTTTTCAGCCAGCGACACTTCCTATAGGCTTGTTGAATCTATTGGTTGGGGTCAAAGGGCCTAGTGAAAGCACCTCTTCCGCCTACGGCCATACAAACCTGAATGCACCCAAACCCATCCGAACTTGGAAGTGAAGCAGGTTCTGGCCTGGATAATACCTGGATGGGAGACCGCCTGGGAATACCAGGTGCCGTAGGCATTATTTTTTTATTTGCTGTGTTTTTCAGCCAGCTACACTTCCTATAGGCTTCTTGAATCTGGTCGTTGGTGTCAAGGGGCCTAGTGAAATCCTCTTTTCCGCCTACGGCCATACAAGCCTAAATGCACCCAAACCCATCCGAACTTGGAAGTGAAGCAGGTTCTGCCCTGGATAGTACCTCGATGGGAGACCGCCTGGGAATACCAGGTGCCGTAGGCATTATTTTTTTTTTTGTTTTGTTTTTCAGCCAGCTACACTTCCTATAGGCTTGTTGAATCTGGTCGTTGGAGTCAAAGGGCCTAGTGAAAGCCCCTCTTCCGCCTGCGGCCATACGAGCCTGTATGCACCCAATCCCATCCGAACTTGGAAGTGAAGCAGGTTCTGGCCTGGATAGTACCTGGATGGGAGACCGCCTGGGAATACCAGGTGCCGTAGGCATTATTTTTTTATTTGCTGTGTTTTTCAGCCAGCTACACTTCCTATAGGCTTGTTGAATCTGGTCGTTGGAGTCAAAGGGCCTAGTGAAAGCACCTCTTCCGCCTACGGCCATACAAGCCTAAATGCACCCATACCCATCCGAACTTGGAAGTGAAGCAGGTTCTGGCCTGGAAAGTACCTGGATGGGAGACCGCCTACGAATACCAGGTGCCGTAGGCATTATTTTTTTTTTTGCTGTGTTTTTCAGCCAGCTACACTTCCTATAGGCTTGTTGAATCTGGTCGTTGGAGTCAAAGGGCCTAGTGAAAGCACCTCTTCCGCCTACGGCCATACAAGCCTGAATGCACCCAAACCCATCCGAACTTGGAAGTGAAGCAGGTTCTGGCCTGGATAGAACCTGGATGGGAGACCGCCTAGGAATACCAGGTGTCGTAGGCATTATTTTTTTTTTTGCTGTGTTTTTCAGCCAGCTACACTTCCTATAGGCTTGTTGAATCTGGTCGTTGGAGTCAAAGGGCCTAGTGAAAGCCTTTCTTCTGCCTACGGCCATACAAGCCTGAATGCACCCAAACCCATCCGAACTTGGAAGTGAAGCAGGTTCTGCCCTGGATAGTACCTGGATGGGAGACTGCCTGGGAATAACAGGTGCCATAGGCATTATTTTTTTTTTTGCTGTGTTTTTCAGCCAGCTACACTTCCTATAGGCTTGTTGAATCTGGTCGTTGGAGTCAAAGGGCCTAGTGAAAGCACCTCTTCCGCCTACGGCCATACAAGCCTGAATGCACCCAAACACATCCGAACTTGGAAGTGAAGCAGGTTCTGGTCTGGATAGTACCTGGATGGGAGACCGCCTGGGAATACCAGGTGCCGTAGGCATTATTTTTTTTCTTGCTGTGTTTTTCAGCCAGCTACACTTCCTATAGGCTTGTTGAATCTGGTCGTTGGAGTCAAAGGGCCTAGTGAAAGCCCCTCTTCCGCCTACGGGCATACAAGCCTGAAAGCACGCAAACCCATCCGAACTTGGAAGTGAAGCAGGTTCTGGCCTCCATAGTACCTGGATGGGAGACCGCCTGGGAATACCAGGTGCCGTAGGCATTATTTTTTTTTTTTGCTGTGTTTTTCAGTCAGCTACACTTCCTATAGGCTTGTTGAATCTGGTCGTTGGAGTCAAAGGTACTAGTGAAAGCCCCTCTTCTGCCTACGGCCATACAAGCCTGAATGCACCCAAACCCATCCGAATTTGGAAGTCAAGCAGGTTCTGGCATGGATAGTACCTGGATGGGAGACCGCCTGGGAATACAAGGTGGCGTAGGCATTATTTTTTTTTTTTGCTGTGTTTTTCAGCCAGCTACACTTCCTATTGGCTTGTTGAATCTGGTCGTTGGAGTCAAAGGGCCTAGTGAAAGCCTCTCTTCCGCCTATGTCCATACTAGACTGAATGCACCCAAACACATCCAAACTTGGAAGTGAAGCAGATTCTGGCCTGGATAGTACCTCGATGGGAGACCGCCTGGGAATACCAGGTGCCGTAGGCGTTATTTTTTTTTTTGCTGTGTTTTTCAGCCAGCTACACTTCCTATAGGCTTGTTGAATCTGGTCGTTGGAGTCAAAGGTCCTAGTGAAAGCCTCTTTTCCGCCTACGGCCATACAAGCCTGAATGCACCCAAACCCATCCGAACTTGGAAGTGAAGCAGGTTCTGGCCTGGATAGTACCTGGATGGGAGACCGCCTGGGAATACCAGGTGCCGTAGGCATTGTTTTTTTTTTTTTGCTGTGTTTTTCAGCCAGCTACACTTCCTATAGACTTGATGATTCTGGTCGTTGGAGTCAAAGAGCCTAGTGAAAGCACCTCTTCCGCCTGCGGCCATACAAGCCTGAATGCACCCAAACCCATCCGAACTTGGAAGTGAAGCAGTTTCTGGCCTGAATAGTACCTGGATGGGAGACCGCCTGGGAATACCAGGTGCCGTAGGCTTTTTTTTTTTTTTTGCTGTGTTTCTCAGCCAGCTACACTTCCTATAGGCTTGATGATTCTGGTCGTTGGAGTCAAAGGGCCTAGTGAAAGCCCCTCTTCCGCCTACAGCCATACAAGCCTGAATGCACCAAAACCCATCCGAACTTGGACGTGAAGCAGGTTCTGGCCTGGATAGTACCTGGATGGGAGACCGCCTTGGAATACCAGGTGTCGTAGGCTTTTTTTTTTTTTGCTGTGTTTTTCAGCCAGCTACACTTCCTATAGGCTTGTTGAATCTAGTCGTTGGAGTCAAAGGGCCTAGTGAAAGCCTTTCTTCCGCCTATGGCCATACAAGACTGAATGCACCCAAACACATCCGAACTTGGAAGTGAAGCAGCTTCTGGCCTGGATAGTACCTGGATGGGAGACCGCCTGGGAATACCAGGTGCCGTAGGCATTATTTTTTTTTTTGCTGTGTTTTTCAGCCAGCTACACTTCCTATAGGCTTGTTGAATCTGGTCGTTGGAGTCAAAGGTCCTAGTGAAAGCCTCTTTTCCGCCTACGGCCATACAAGCCTGAATGCACCCAAACCCATCCGAACTTGGAAGTGAAGCAGGTTCTGGCCTGGATAGTACCTGGATGGGAGACCGCCTGGGAATACCAGGTGCCGTAGGCATTGTTTTTTTTTTTCTTGTGTTTTTCAGCCAGCTACACTTCCTATAGGCTTGATGATTCTGGTCGTTGGAGTCAAAGAGCCTAGTGAAAGCACCTCTTCCGCCTGCGGCCATACAAGCCTGAATGCACCCAAACCCATCCGAACTTGGAAGTGAAGCAGGTTCTGGCCTCCATAGTACCTGGATGGGAGACCGCCTGGGAATACCAGGTGCCTTAGGCTTTTTTTTTTTTTGCTGTGTTTCTCAGCCAGCTACACTTCCTATAGGCTTGTTGAATCTGGTTGTTGGAGTCAAAGGGCCTAGTGAAAGCCCCTCTTTCGCCTACGGCCATACAAGCCTGAATGCACCCAAACCCATCCGAACTTGGAAGTGAAGCAGGTTCTGTCCTGGATAGTACCTGGATGGGAGACCGCCTGGGAATACCAGGTGCCGTAGGCTTTTTTTTTTTTTTTTGCTGTGTTTTTCAGCCAGCTACTCTTCCTATAGGCTTGTTGAATCTGGTCGTTGGAGTCAAAGGGCCTAGTGAAAGCCCCACTTCCGCCTACAGCCATACAAGCCTGAATGCACCAAAACCCATCCGAACTTGGAAGTGAAGCAGGTTCTGGCCTGGATAGTACCTGGATGGGAGACCGCCTGGGAATACCAGGTGCCGTAGGCATTATTTTTTTATTTGCTATGTTTTTCAGCTAGCTACACTTCCTATAGGCTTGTTGAATTTGGTCGTTGGGGTCAAAGGGCCTAGTGAAAGCCCCTCTTCTGCCTACGGCCATACAAGCCTGAATGCACCCAAACCCATCCGAACTTGGAAGTGAAGCAGGTTCTGGCCTGGATAGTACCTGGATGGGAGACCGCCTTGGAATACCAGGTGCCGTAGGCTTTTTTTATTTTTGCTGTGTTTTTCAGCCAGCTACACTTCCTATAGGCTTGTTGAATCTGGTTGTTGGAGTCAAAGGGCCTAGTGAAAGCCCCTCTTCCGCCTATGGCCATACAAGCCTGAATGCACCCAAACCCAATTTAACTTGGAAGACAAGCAGGTTCTGGCCTGTATAGTACCTGGATGGTAGACCGCCTGGGAATACCAGGTGCCGTAGGCATTATTTTTTTTTTTGCTGTGTTTTTCAGCCAGCTACACTTTCTATAGGCTTGTTGAATCTGGTCGTTGGAGTCAAAGGGCCTAGTGAAAGCCCCTCTTTCGCCTACGGCCATACAAGCCTGAATGCACCCAAACCCATTCGAACTTGGAAGTGAAGCAGGTTCTGGCCTGGATAGCACCTGAATGGGAGATTTCCTGGGAATACCAGGTACCGTAGGCTTTTTTTTTTTTGCTGTGTTTTTCAGCCAGCTACACTTCCTATAGGCTTGTTGAATCTTGTCGTTGGAGTCAACGGGCCTAGTGAAAGCCCTGCTTCGGTCTACTGCCATACAAGCCTGAATGCACTCAAACCCATCCGAACTTGGAAGTAAAGCAGGTTCTGGCCTGGATAGTACCTGGATGGGAGACCGCCTGGGTATACCAAGTGCCGTAGGCTTTTTTTTTTTTTTTGCTGTGTTTTTCAGCCAGCTACACTTCCTGTAGGCTTGTTGAATCTGGTCGTTGGAGTCAAAGGGCCTAGTGAAAGCCCCTCTTCCGCCTACGGCCATACAAGCCTGAATGCACCCAAACCCATCCGAACTTGGAAGTGAAGCAGGTTCTGGCCTGGATAGTACCTGGATGGGAGACCGCCTTGGAATACCAGGTGTCGTACGCTTTTTTTTTTTTTGCTGTGTTTTTCAGCCAGCTACACTTCCTATAGGCTTGTTGAATCTGGTTGTTGAAGTCAAAGGGCCTAGTAAAAGCCCTTCTTTCGCCTATGGCCATACAAGCCTGAATGCACCCAAGCCCATCCTAACTTGGAAGAGAAGCAAGTTCTGTCCTGGATAGTACCTGGATGGGAGACCGCCTGGGAATACCAGGTGCCGTAGCCTTTTTTTTTTTTTTGCTGTGTTTTTCAGCCAGCTACACTTCCTATAGGCTTGTTGAATCTGGTCGTTGCAGTCAAAGGGCCTAGTGAAAGCCCCTCTTCTGCTTACAGCCATACAAGCCTGAATGCACCCAAACCCATCCGAACTTGGAAGTGAAGCAGGTTCTGGCCTGGATAGTGCTTACATGGGAGACTGCCTGGGAATACCAGGTGCCGTAGGCATTATTTTTTTATTTGCTGTGTTTTTCAGCCAGCTACACTTCCTATAGGCTTGTTGAATCTGGTTGTTGGAGTCAAAGGGCCTAGTGAAAATCCCTCTTCCGCCTATGGCCATACAAGCCTGAATGCACCCAACCCCATCCGAACTTGGAAGTGACGTAGGTTCTGGCCTGGATAGTACCTGGATGGGAGACCGTCTGGGAATACCAGGTGCCGTAGGCATTATTTTTTTTTTTTGCTGTGTTTTTCAGCCAGCTACACTTCCTATAGGCTTGTTGAATCTGGTCGTTGGAGTTAAAGTGCCTTGTGAAAGCCCTTCTTCTGCCTACGGCCATACAAGCCTGAATGCACCCAAACCCATCCGAACTTGGAAGTGAAGGAGGTTCTGGCCTGGATAGTACCTGGATGGGAGACCGCCTGGGAATACCAAGTGCCGTAGGCTTTTTTTTTTTTTGCTGTGTTTTTCAGCCAGCTACACTTCCTATAGGCTTGTTGAATCTGGTCGTTGGAGTCAAAGGCCCTAGTGAAAGTCCCTCTTCCGCCTACGGCCATACAAGCCTGAATGCACCCAAACCCATCCGAACTTGGAAGTGAAGCAGGTTCTGGCCTGGATAGTACCTGGATGGAAGACTGTCTGGGAATACCAGGTGCCGTAGGCATTATTTTTTTTTTTGCTGTGTTTTTAAACCAGCTACACTTCCTATAGGCTTGTTGAATCTGGTCGTTGGAGTCAAAGGGCCTAGTGAAAGCCCCTCTTCCGCCTACGGCCATACAAGCCTGAATGCACCCAAACCCATCCGAACTTGGAAGTGAAGCAGGTTCTGGCCTGGATGGGAGACCGCCTGGGAATACCAGGTGCCGTAGGCTTTTTTTTTTTTTTTTGCTGTGTTTTTCAGCCAGCTACACTTCCTATAGGCTTGTTGAATCTGGTTGTTGGAGTCAAAGGGCCTAGTGAAAGCCCCTCTTCCGCCTACGGCCATACAAGCCTGAATGCACCCAAACCCATCCTAACTTGGAAGACAAGCAGGTTCTGGCCTGGTTAGTATCTGGATGGGAGACCGCCTGGGAATACCAGGTGACGTAGGCTTTTTTTTTTTTTTTGCTGTGTTTTTCAGCCAGCTACACTTCCTATAGGCTTGTTGAATCTGGTCGTTGGAGTCAAAGGGCATAGTGAAAACCTCTCTTCCGCCTCCAACCATACAAGCCTGAATGCAGCCAAACCCATCCGAACTTGGAAGTGAAGCAGGTTCTGGCCTGGATAGTGCCTGGATGGGAGACCGCCTGGGAATACCAGGTGCCGTAGGCATTATTTTTTTATTTGCTGTGTTTTTCAGCCAGCTACACTTCCTATAGGCTTGTTGAATTTGGTCGTTGGGGTCAAAGGGCCTAGTGAAAGCCCCTCTTCCGCCTACGGCCATACAAGCCTGAATGCACCCAAACCCATCCGAACTTGGAAGTGAAGCAGGTTCTGGCCTGGATAGTACCTGGATGGGAGACCGCCTGGGAATACCAGGTGCCGTAGGCATTATTTTTGTTTTTGCTGTGTTTTTCAGCCAGCTACACTTCCTATAGGCTTGTTGAATCTGGTCGTTGGAGTCAAAGGTCCTAGTGAAAGCCCCTCTTCCGCCTACGGCCATACAAGCCTGAATGCACCCAAACCCATCCGAACTTGGAAGTGAAGCAGGTTCTGGCCTGGATAGTACCTCGATGGGAGACCGCCTGTGAATACCAGGTGCCGTAGGCTTTTTTTTTTTTTGCTGTGTTTTCCAGCCAGCTACACTTCCTATAGGCTTGTTGAATCTGGTCGTTGGAGTCAAAGGGCGTAGTGAAAGCCCCTCTTTCGCCTACGGCCATACAAGCCTGAATTCACTCAAACCCATCCGAACTTGGAAGTGAAGCAGGTTCTGGCCTGGATAGTATCTGAATGGGAGATTGCCTGGGAATACCAGGTACCGTACGCTTTTTTTTTTTGCTGTGTTTTTCAGCCAGCTACACTTCCTATAGGCTTGTTGAATCTTGTCGTTGGAGTCAAAGGGCCTAGTGAAAGCCCCTCTTCCGCCTACGGCCATACAAGCCTGAATGCACTCAAACCCATCCGAACTTGGAAGTGAAGCAGGTTCTCGCCTGGATAGTACCTGGATGGGAGACCACCTGGGAATACCAAGTGCCGTAGACTTTTTTTTTTTTTTGCTGTGTTTTTCAGCCAGCTACACTTCCTATAGGCTTGTTGAATCTGGTCGTTGGAGTCAAAGGGCCTAGTGAAAGCCCTTCTTCCGCCTACGGCCATACAAGCCTGAATGCAGCCAAACCCATCCGAACTTGGAAGTGAAGCAGGTTCTGGCCTGGATAGTGCCTGGATGGGAGACCGCCTGGGAATACCAGGTGCCGTAGGCATTATTTTTTTATTTGCTGTGTTTTTCAGCCAGCTACACTTCCTATAGGCTTGTTGAATTTGGTCGTTGGGGTCAAAGGGCCTAGTGAAAGCCCCTCTTCCGCCTACGGCCATACAAGCCTGAATGCACCCAAACCCATCCGAACTTGGAAGTGAAGCAGGTTCTGGCCTGGATAGTACCTGGATGGGAGACCGCCTGGGAATACCAGGTGCCGTAGGCATTATTTTTGTTTTTGCTGTGTTTTTCAGCCAGCTACACTTCCTATAGGCTTGTTGAATCTGGTCGTTGGAGTCAAAGGTCCTAGTGAAAGCCCCTCTTCCGCCTACGGCCATACAAGCCTGAATGCACCCAAACCCATCCGAACTTGGAAGTGAAGCAGGTTCTGGCCTGGATAGTACCTCGATGGGAGACCGCCTGTGAATACCAGGTGCCGTAGGCTTTTTTTTTTTTTGCTGTGTTTTCCAGCCAGCTACACTTCCTATAGGCTTGTTGAATCTGGTCGTTGGAGTCAAAGGGCGTAGTAAAAGCCCCTCTTTCGCCTACGGCCATACAAGCCTGAATTCACTCAAACCCATCCGAACTTGGAAGTGAAGCAGGTTCTGGCCTGGATAGTATCTGAATGGGAGATTGCCTGGGAATACCAGGTACCGTACGCTTTTTTTTTTTGCTGTGTTTTTCAGCCAGCTACACTTCCTATAGGCTTGTTGAATCTTGTCGTTGGAGTCAAAGGGCCTAGTGAAAGCCCCTCTTCCGCCTACGGCCATACAAGCCTGAATGCACTCAAACCCATCCGAACTTGGAAGTGAAGCAGGTTCTCGCCTGGATAGTACCTGGATGGGAGACCACCTGGGAATACCAAGTGCCGTAGACTTTTTTTTTTTTTTGCTGTGTTTTTCAGCCAGCTACACTTCCTATAGGCTTGTTGAATCTGGTCGTTGGAGTCAAAGGGCCTAGTGAAAGCCCTTCTTCCGCCTACGGCCACACAAGCCTGAATGCACCCAAACCCATCCGAACTTGGAAGTGAAGCAGGTTCTGCCCTGGATAGTACCTGGATGGGAGACTGCCTGGGAATACCGGGTGCCGTAGGCATTATTTTTTTTTTGCTGTGTTTTTCAGCCAGCTACACTTCCTATAGGCATGTTGAATCTGGTCGTTGGAGTCAAAGGGCCTAGTGAAAGACCCTCTTCTGCCTACGGCCATACAAGCCTGAATGCACTCAAACCCATCCGAACTTGGAAGTGAAGCAGGTTCTGGCCTGGATAGTACCTGGATGGGAGACTGCCTTGGAATACCAGGTGTCGAAGGCTTTTTTTTTTTTTGGCTGTTTTTTTCAGCCAGCTACACTTCCTATAGGCTTGTTGAATCTGGTTGTTGAAGTCAAAGGGCCTAGTGAAAGCCCCTCTTCCGCCTACAGCCATACAAGCCTGAATGCACCCAAACCCATCCTAACTTGGAAGAGAAGCAGGTTCTGGCCTGGATAGTACCTGGATGGGAGAGCGCCTGGGAATACCAGGTGCCGTAGGCTTTTTTTTTTTTTGCTGTGTTTTTCAGCCAGCTACACTTCCTATAGGCTTGTTGAATCTGGTCGTTGGAGTCAAAGGGCCTAGTGAAAGCCCCTCTACCGCCTACAGCCATACAAGCCTGAATGCACCCAAACCCATCCGAACTTGGAAGTGAAGCAGGTTCTGGCCTGGATAGTGCCTGGATGAGAGACCGCCTGGGAATACCAGGTGCCGTAGGCATTATTTTTTTATTTGCTGTGTTTTTCAGCCAGCTACACTTCCTATAGGCTTGTTGAATTTGGTCTTTGGGCTCAAGGGCCTAGTGAAAGCCCCTCTTCCGCCTACGGCCATATAAGCCTGAATGCACCCAAACCCATCCGAACTTGGAAGTGAAGCAGGTTCTGGCCTGGATAGTACCTGGATGGGAGACCGCCTGGGAATACCAGGTGCCGTAGGCATTATTTTTTTTTTTCTGTGTTTTTCAGCCAGCTACACTTCCTATAGGCTTGTTGAATCTGGTCGTTGGAGTCAAAGGTCCTAGTGAAAGCCCCTCTTCCGCCTACGGACATACAAGCCTGAATGCACCCAAACCCATCCGAACTTGGAAGTGAAGCAGGTTCTGGCCTGGATAGTACCTGAATGGGAGATTGCCTGGGAATACCAGGTACCGTAGGCTTTTTTTTTTTTTTGCTGTGTTTTTCAGCCAGCTACACTTCCTATAAGCTTGTTGAATCTTGTCGTTGGAGTCAAAGGGCCTAGTGAAAGCCCCTCTTCCGCCTACGGCCATACAAGCCTTAATGCACTCAAACCCATCCGAACTTGGAAGTGAAGCAGGTTCTGTCCTGGATAGTACCTGGATGGGAGACCGCCTGGGAATACCAAGTGCCGTAGGTTTTTTTTGTTTTTTTGCTGTGTTTTTCAGCCAGCTACACTTCCTATAGGCTTGTTGAATCTGGTCGTTGGAGTCAAAGGGCCTAGTGAAAGCCCCTCTTCCGCCTACGGCCATACAAGCCTGAATGCACCCAAACCCATCCGAACTTGGAAGTGAATCAGGTTCTGCCATGCATAGTACCTGGATGGGAGACTGCCTGGGAATACCAGGTGCCGTAGGCATTATTTTTTTTTTTGCTGTGTTTTTCAGCCATCTACACTTCCTATAGGCTTGTTGAATCTGGTCGTTGGAGTCAAAGGGCCTAGTGAAAGCCCTTCTTCCACCTATTGCCATACAAGCCTGAATGCACCCAACCCCATCCGAACTGGGAAGTGAAGCAGGTTCTGGCCTGGGTAGTACCTGGATGGGAGACCGCCTGGGAATACCATGTGCCGTAGGCTTTTTTTTTTTTTTGCTGTGTTTTTCAGCCAGCTACACTTCCTATAGGCTTGTTGAATCTAGTCGTTGGAGTCAAAGGGCCTAGTGAAAGCCCATCTTCCGCCTACAGCCATACAAGCCTGAATGCACCCAAACCCATCCGAACTTGGAAGTGAAGCAGGTTCTGGCCTGGATAGTGACTGGATGGGAGACCGACTGGGAATACCAGGTGCCGTAGGCATTATTTTTGTATTTGCTGTGTTTTTCAGCCAGCTACACTTCCTATAGGCTTGTTGAATTTGGTCGTTGGGGTCAAAGGGCCTAGTGAAAGCCCTTCTTCCGCCTACGGCCATACAAGACTGAATGCACCCAAACCCATCCGAACTTGGAAGTGTAGCAGGTTCTGGCCTGGATAGTACCTGGATGGGAGACCGCCTGGGAATACCAGGTGCCGTAGGCATTATTTTTTTTTTTCTGTGTTTTTCAGCCAGCTACACTTCCTATAGGCTTGTTGAATCTGGTCGTTGGAGTCAAAGGGCCTAGTGAAAGCCCCTCTTTCGCCTACGGCCATACAAGCCTGAATGCACCCAAACCCATCCGAACTTGGAAGTGAAGCAGGTTCTGGCCTGGATAGTACCTGGATGGGAGACCGCCTGGGAATACCAGGTGCCGTAGGCATTATTTTTGTTTTTACTGTGTTTTTCAGCCAGCTACACTTCTTATAGGCTTGTTGAATCTAGTCGTTGGAGTCAAAGGTTCTAGTGAAAGCCCCTCTTCCGCCTACGGCCATACAAGCCTGAATGCACCCAAACCCATCCGAACTTGGAAGTGAAGCAGGTTCTGGCCTGGATAGTACCTGGATGGGAGACCACCTGGGAATACCAGGTGCCGTAGGCTTTTTTTTTTTTTTGCTGTGTTTTTCAGCCAGCTACACTTCCTATAGGCTTGTTGAATCTGGTCGTTGGAGTCAAAGAGCCTAGTGAAAGCCCCTCTTCCGTCTACGGCCATACAAGCTTGAATGCACCCAAACCCATCCAAACTTGGAAGTGAAGCAGGTTCTGGCCTGGATAGTACCTGAATGGGAGATCTCCTGGGAATACCAGGTACCTTAGGCTTTTTTTTTTTTGCTGTGTTTTTCAGCCAGCTACACTTCCTATAGGCTTGTTGAATCTTGTTGTTGGGGTCAAAGGGCCTAGTGAAAGCCCCTGCTCCGCCTACGGCCATACAAGCCTGAATGCACCCAAACCCATCCGAACTTGGAAGTGAAGCAGGTTCTGGCCTGGATAGTACCTGGATGGGAGACCGCCTGGGAATACTAGGTGCCGTAGGCTTTTTTTTTTTTTGCTGTGTTTTTCAGCCAGCTACACTTCCTATAGGCTTGTTGAATCTGGTCGTTGGAGTCAAAGGGCCTAGTGAAAGCCCCTCTTCCGCCTACGGCCATACAAGCCTGAATGCACCCAAACCCATCCGAACTTGGAAGTGAAGCAGGTTCTGGCCTGGATAGTGCCTGGATGGGAGACCGCCTGGGAATACCAGGTGCCGTAGGCATTATTTTTTTTTTTGCTGTGTTTTTCAGCCAGCTACACTTCCTATAGGCTTGTTGAATCTGGTCGTTGGAGTCAAAGGGCCTAGTGAAAGCCCCTCTTCCGCCTACGGCCATACAAGCCTGAATGCACCCAAACCCATCCGAACTTGGAAGTGAAGCAGGTTCTGGCCTGGATAGTACCTGAATGGCAGATCGCCTGGGAATACCAGGTACCGTAGGCTTTTTTTTGCTGTGTTTTTCAGCCAGCTACACTTCCTATAGGCTTGTTGAATCTTGTCGTTGGAGTCAAAGGGCCTAGTGAAAGCCCATTTTCCGCCTACGGCCATACAAGCCTGAAAGCACTCAAACCCATCCGAACTTGGAAGTGAAGCAGGTTCTGCCCTGGATAGTACCTGGATGGGAGACCGCCTGGGAATACCAAGTGCCGTAGGCTTTTTTTTTTTTTTTGCTGTGTTTTTCAGCCAGCTACACTTCCTATAGGCTTGTTGAATCTGGTCGTTGGAGTCAAATGGCC
This sequence comes from Rhinophrynus dorsalis, assembly GCA_037306005.1. NCBI lineage: Eukaryota > Metazoa > Chordata > Amphibia > Anura > Rhinophrynidae > Rhinophrynus > Rhinophrynus dorsalis. Next base: position 339,497,783 of record CM074722.1, read on the forward strand.
TAGTGAAAGCCCCACTTCCGCCTATGGCCATACAAGCCTGAATGCACCCAAACCCATCCGAACTTGGAAGTGAAGCAGGTTCTAGCCTGGATAATACCTGGATGGGAGACCGCCTGGGAATACCAGGTGCCTTAGGCTTTTTTTTTTTTTGCTGTGTTTCTCAGCCAGCTACACTTCCTATAGGCTTGTTGAATCTGGTCGTTGGAGTCAAAGGGCCTAGTGAAAGCCCCTCTTCCGCCTACGGCCATACAAGCCTGAATGCACCCAAACCCATCCGAACTTGGAAGTGAAGCAGGTTCTGCCCTGGATAGTACCTGGATGGGAGACCGTCTGGGAATACCAGGTGCCGTAGGCTTTTTTTTTTTTTGCTGTGTTTTTCAGCCAGCTACACTTCCTATAGGCTTGTTGAATCTGGTCGTTGGAGTCTAAGGGCCTAGTGAAAGCCTCTCTTCCGCCTACAGCCATACAAGCCTGAATGCACCCAAACCCATCCAAACTTGGAAGTGAAGCAGGTTCTGGCCTGGATAGTGCCTGGATGGGAGACCGCCTGGGAATACCAGTTGCCGTAGGCATTATTTTTTTATTTGCTGTGTTTTTCAGCCAGCTACACTTCCTATAGGCTTGTTGAATTTGGTCGTTGGGGTCAAAGGGCCTAGTGAAAGCCCCTCTTCCGTCTACGGCCATACAAGTCTGAATGCACCCAAACCCATCCGAACTTGGAAGTGAAGCAGGTTCTGGTCTGGTTAGTACCTGGATGGGAGACCGCCTGGGAATACCAGGTGCCGTAGACTTTTTTTTTTTTGCTGTGTTTTTCAGCCAGCTACACTTCCTATAGGCTTGTTGAATCTGGTCGTTGGAGTCAAAGGGCCTAGTGAAAGCACCTCTCCCGCCTACGGCCATACAAGCCTTAATGCACCCAAACCCATCCGAACTTGGAAGTGAAGCAGGTTCTGGCCTGGATAGTACCTGGATGGGAGACTGCCTGGGAATACCAGGTGCCGTAGGCTTTTTTTTTTTTTTTTGCTGTGTTTTTCAGCCAGCTACACTTCCTATAGGCTTGTTGAATCTGGTCGTTGGAGTCAAAGGGCCTAGTGAAAGCCTCCCTTCTGCCTACGGCCATACAAGCCTGAATGCACCCAAACCCATCCGAACTTGGAAGTGAAGCAGGTTCCGGCCTGGATAGTACCTGGGTGAGAGACCGCCTGGGAATACTAGGTGCCGTAGGCTTTTGTTTTTTTGCTGTGTTTTTCAGCCAGCTACATGTCCTATAGGCTTGTTGAATCTGGTCGTTGGAGTCAAAGGGCCTATTGAAAGCCCCTCTTCCGTCTACGGCCATACAAGCCTGAATGCACCCAAACCATCCGAACTTGGAAGTGAAGCAGGTTCTGGCCAGGATAGTACCTGGATGGGAGACCGCCGGGGAATACCAGGTGCCGTAGGCTTTTTTTTTTTTTGCTGTTTTTTCAGCCATCTACACTTCCTATAGGCTTGTTGAATCTGGTCGTTGGAGTCAAAGGGCCTAGTGAAAGCCCTTCTTCCACCTACGGCCATACAAGCCTGAATGCACCCAAACCCATCCGATTTTGGAAGTGAAGCAGGCTCTGGCCTGGATAGTATCTGGATGGGAGACTGCCTGGGAATACCAGGTGCCGTAGGCTTTTTTTTTTTTTGCTGTGTTTTTCAGCCAGCTACACTTCCTATAGGCTTGTTGTATCTGGTCGTTGGAGTCAAAGGGCCTAGTGAAAGCCCATCTTCTGCCTACGGCCATACAAGCCTGAATGCACCCAAACCCATCCGATCTTGGAAGTGAAGCAGTTTCTGGCCTGGATAGTACTTGGATGGGAGACCGCCTGGGAATACCAAGTGCCATAGGCTTTTTTTTTTTTTTGCTGTGTTTTTCAGCCAGATACACTTCCTATAGGCTTCTTGAATCTGGTCGTTGGAGTCAAAGGGCCTAGTGAAAGCCCTTCTTCTGCCTATGGCCATACAAGCCTGAATGCACCCAAATCCATCCGAACGTGGAAGTGAAGCAGGTTCTGGCCTGGACAGTACCTGGATGGGAGACCGCCTGGGAATACTAGGTGCCGTAGGCATTATTTTTTTTTTTGCTGTGTTTTTCAGCCAGCTACACTTCATATAGGCTTGTTGAATCTGGTTGTTGGAGTCAAAGGGCCTAGTGAAAGCACCTCTTCCGCCTACGGCCATACAAGCCTGAATGCACCCAAACCCATCCGAACTTGGAAGTGAAGCAGGTTCTGTCCTGGATAGTACCTGGATGGGAGATCGCCTGGGAATACCAGGTGCCGTAGGCATTATTTTTTTTTTTGCTGTGTTTTTAAGCCAGCTACACTTCCTATAGGCTTGTTGAATCTGGTCGTTGGAGTCAAAGGGCCTAGTGAAAGCCTCCCTTCTGCCTACGGCCATACAAGGCTAAATGTACCCAAACCCATCCGAACTTGGAAGTGAAGCAGGTTCTGGCCTGTGTAGCACCTGGATGGGAGACCGCCTGGGAATACCAGGTACCGTAGGCTTTTTTTTTTTTGCTGTGTTTTTCAGCCAACTACACTTCCTATAGGCTTGTTGAATCTGGTCGTTGGAGTCAAAGGGCCTTGTGAAAGCCCCTCTTCCGCCTACGGCCATACAAGCCTGAATGCACCCAAACCCATCCGAACTTGGAAGTGAAGCAGGTTCTGGCCTGGATAGTACCTGTATGGGAGACTGCCTGGGAATAACAGGTGCCGTAGACTTTTATTTTTTTTGCTGTGTTTTTCAGCCAGCTACACTTCCTATAGGCTTTTTGAATCTGGTCGTTGGAGTCAAAGGGCCTAGTGAAAGCCCTTCTTCCGACTACGGACATACAAGCCTAAATGCACCCAAACCCATCCGAACTTGGAAGTGAAGCAGGTTCTGGCCTGGATAGTACCTGGATGGGAGACCGCCTGGGAATACCAGGTGCCGTAGGATTTTTTTTTTTTTTTGCTGTGTTTTTCAGCCAGCTACACTTCCTATAGGCTTGTTGAATCTGGTTGTTGGAGTCAAAGGGCCTAGTGAAAGCCCCTCTTCTGCCTACGGCCATACAAGCCTGAATGCACCCAAACCTATCCGAACTTGTAAGTGAAGCAGGTTCTGGCCTGTATAGTACCTGGATGGGGGACCGCCTGGGAATACCAGGTGCCGTAGACTTTTTTTTTTTTGCTGTGTTTTTCAGCCAGCGACACTTCCTATAGGCTTGTTGAATCTGGTCGTTGGAGTCAAAAGGCCTAGTGAAAGCCCCTCTTCTGCCTATGACCATACAAGCCTGAATGCACCCAAACCCATCCGAACTTGGAAGTGAAGCAGGTTCTGGCCTGGATAGTACCTGGATGGGAGACAACCTGGGAATACCAGGTGCAGTTACTTTATTTTTTTTTTGCTGTGTTTTTCAGCCAGCTACACTTCCTATAGGCTTGTTGAATCTGGTCGTTGGAGTCAAAGGGCCTATTGAAAGCCCCTCTTCTGCCTACGGTCATACAATCCTGAATGCACCCAAACCCATCCGAACTTGGAAGTGAACCAGGTTCTGTCCTGAATAGTACCTGGATGGGAGACTGCCTGGGAATACCAGGTGCCGTAAGCTTTTTTTTTTTTTTGCTGTGTTTTTCAGCCAGCTACACTTCATAGAGGCTTGTTGAATCTTGTCGTTGGAGTCAAAGGGCCTAGTGAAAGCCCCTCTTCCACCTATGGCCATACAAGCCTGAATGCACCCAAACCCATCCGAACTTGGAAGTGAAGCAGTTTCTGGCCTGGATAGTACCTGGATAGGAGACCGCCTGGGAATACCAGCTCCGTAGGCTTTTTTTTTTTTTTTGCTGTGTTTTTCAGCTAGCTACACTTCCTATAGGCTTGTTGAATCTGGTTGTTGGAGTCAAAGGGCCTAATGAAAGCCACTCTGCCGCCTACAGCCGTCCAAGCCTGAATGCACCCAAACCCATCCGAACTTGGAAGTGAAGCAGGTTCTGGTCTGGTTAATACCTGGATGGGAGACCGCCTGGGAATACCAGGTGCCGTAGACTTTTTTTTTTTTTCTGTGTTTTTCAGCCAGCTACACTTCCTATAGGCTTGTTGAATCTGGTCGTTGGAGTCAAAGGGTCTAGTGAAAGCAACTCTCCCGCCTATGGCCATACAAGCCTTAATGCACCCAAACCCATCCGAACTTGGAAGTGAAGCAGGTTCTGGCCTGGATAGTACCTGGATGGGAGACCGCCTGGGAATACCAGGTGCCGTAGGCTTTTTTTTTTTTTTGCTGTGTTTTTCAGCCAGCTACACTTCCTATAGGCTTGTTGAATCTGGTCGTTGGAGTCAAAGGGCCTAGTGAAAGCTCCTCTTCCGCCTACGGCCATACAAGCCTGAATGTACCCAAACCCATCCAAACTTGGAAGTGAAGCAGGTTCTGACCTGGATAGTACTTGGGTGGGAGACTGCCTGGGAATACCAGGTGCCGTAGGCTTTTTTTTTTTTTTGCTGTGTTTTTCAGCCAGCTACACTTCCTATAGGCTTGTTGAATCTAGTCGTTGGAGTCAAAGGGCCTAGTGAAAGCCTCCCTTCTGTCTACGGCCATACAAGCCTGAATGCACCCAAACCACCCGAACTTGGAAGTGAAGCAGGTTCTGGCTAGGATAGTACCTGGATGGGAGACCGCCGGGGAATACCAGGTGCCGTAGGCTTTTTTTTTTTTGCTGTGTTTTTCAGCCATCTACACTTCCTATAGGCTTGTTGAATCTGGTCATTGGAGTCAAAGGGCCTAGTGAAAGCCCTTCTTCCACCTACGGCCATACAAGCCTGAATGCACCCAAACCCATCCGATCTTGGAAGTGAAGCAGGCGCTGACCTGGATAGTATCTGGATGGGAGACTGCCTGGGAATACCAGGTGCCGTAGGCTTTTTTTTTTTTTTGCTGTGTTTTTCAGCCAGCTACACTTCCTATAGGCTTGTTGTATCTGGTCGTTGGAGTCAAAGGGCCTAGTGAAAGCCCATCTTCTGCCTACGGCCATACAAGCCTGAATGCACCCAAACCCATCCGATCTTGGAAGTGAAGCAGGTTCTGGCCTGTGTAGCACCTGGATGGGAGACCGCCTGGGAATACCAGGTACCGTAGGCTTTTTTTTTTTTGCTGTGTTTTTCAGCCAACTACACTTCCTATAGGCTTGTTGAATCTGGTCGTTGGAGTCAAAGGGCCTTGTGAAAGCCCCTCTTCCGCCTACGGCCATACAAGCCTGAATGCACCCAAACCCATCCGAACTTGGAAGTGAAGCAGGTTCTGGCCTGGATAGTACTTGGATGGGAGACCCCCTGGGAATACCAGGTGCCGTAGGCTTTTTTTTTTTTTTGCTATGTTTTTCAGCCAGCTACACTTCCTATAGGCTTGTTGAATCTGGTTGTTGGAGTCAAAGGGCCTAATGAAAGCCTCTCTTCCGCCTACAGCCGTCCAAGCCTGAATGCACCCAAACCCATCCGAACTTGGAAGTGAAGCAGGTTCTGGCCTGGTTAGTACCTGTATGGGAGACTGCCTGGGAATAACAGGTGCCGTAGACTTTTTTTTTTTTGCTGTGTTTTTCAGCCAGCTACACTTCCTATAGGCTTTTTGAATCTGGTCGTTGGAGTCAAAGGGCCTAGTGAAAGCCCCTCTTCCGACTACGGACATACAAGCCTAAATGCACCCAAACCCATCCGAACTTGGAAGTGAAGCAGGTTCTGGCCTGGATAGTACCTGGATGGGAGACCGCCTGGGAATACCAGGTGCCGTAGGCTTTTTTTTTTTTTTTGCTGTGTTTTTCAGCCAGCTACACTTCCTATAGGCTTGTTGAATCTGGTCGTTGGAGTCAAAGGGCCTAGTGAAAGCCCATCTTCTGCCTACGGCCATACAAGCCTGAATGCACCCAAACCCATCCGATCTTGGAAGTGAAGCAGCTTCTGGCCTGGATAGTACCTGGATGGGAGATCGCCTGGGAATACCAAGTGCCGTAGGCTTTTTTTTTTTTTGCTGTGTTTTTCAGCCAGATACACTTCCTATAGGCTTGTTGAATCTGGTCGTTGGAGTCAAAGGGCCTAGTGAAAGCCCTTCTTCTGCCTATGGCCATACAAGCCTGAATGCACCCAAACCCATCCGAACTTGGAAGTGAAGCAGGTTCTGGCCCGCATAGTACCTGGATGGGAGACCGCCTGGGAATACCAAGTGCCGTAGCCTTTTTTTTTTTTCTGTGTTTTTCAGCCAGCTACACTTCATATAGGCTTGTTGAATCTGGTTGTTGGAGTCAAAGGGCCTAGTGAAAGCACTTCTTCCGCCTACGGCCATACAAGCCTGAATGCACCCAAACCCATCCGAACTTGGAAGTGAAGCAGGTTCTGTCCTGGATAGTACCTGGATGGGAGACCGCCTGGGAATACCAGGTGCCGTAGGCTTTATTTTTTTTTTTGCTGTGTTTTTCAGCCAGCTACACTTCCTATAGGCTTGTTGAATCTGGTCGTTGTAGTCAAAGGGCCTAGTGAAAGCCTCCCTTCTGCCTACGGCCATACAAGGCTAAATGCACCCAAACCCATCCGAACTTGGAAGTGAAGCAGGTTCTGGCCTGTGTAGCACCTGGATGGGAGACCGCCTGGGAATACCAGGTACCGTAGGCTTTTTTTTTTTTGCTGTGTTTTTCAGCCAACTACACTTCCTATAGGCTTGTTGAATCTGGTCGTTGGAGTCAAAGGGCCTTGTGAAAGCCCCTCTTCCGCCTACGGCCATACAAGCCTGAATGCACCCAAACCCATCCGAACTTGGAAGTGAAGCAGGTTCTGGCCTGGATAGTACTTGGATGGGAGACCCCCTGGGAATACCAGGTGCTGTAGGCTTTTTTTTTTTTTGCTGTGTTTTTCAGCCAGCTACACTTCCTATAGGCTTGTTGAATCTGGTTGTTGGAGTCAAAGGGCCTAATGAAAGCCTTTCTTCCGCCTACAGCCGTCCAAGCCTGAATGCACCCAAACCCATCCGAACTTGGAAGTGAAGCAGGTTCTGGCCTGGTTAGTACCTGTATGGGAGACTGCCTGGGAATAACAGGTGCCGTAGACTTTTTTTTTTTTGCTGTGTTTTTCAGCCAGCTACACTTCCTATAGGCTTTTTGAATCTGGTCGTTGGAGTCAAAGGGCCTAGTGAAAGCCCCTCTTCCGACTACGGACATACAAGCCTAAATGCACCCAAACCCATCCGAACTTGGAAGTGAAGCAGGTTCTGGCCTGGATAGTACCTGGATGGGAGACCGCCTGGGAATACCAGGTGCCTTAGGCTTTTCTTTTTTTTTTGCTGTGTTTTTCAGCCAGCTACACTTCCTATAGGCTTGTTGAATCTGGTCGTTGGAGTCAAAGGGCCTAGTGAAAGCCCATCTTCTGCCTACGGCCATACAAGCCTGAATGCACCCAAACCCATCCGAACTTGGAAGTGAAGCAGGTTCTGGCCCGCATAGTACCTGGATGGGAGACCGCCTGGGAATACCAAGTGCCGTAGCCTTTTTTTTTTTTCTGTGTTTTTCAGCCAGCTACACTTCATATAGGCTTGTTGAATCTGGTTGTTGGAGTCAAAGGGCCTAGTGAAAGCACTTCTTCCGCCTACGGCCATACAAGCCTGAATGCACCCAAACCCATCCGAACTTGGAAGTGAAGCAGGTTCTGTCCTGGATAGTACCTGGATGGGAGACCGCCTGGGAATACCAGGTGCCGTAGGCTTTATTTTTTTTTTTGCTGTGTTTTTCAGCCAGCTACACTTCCTATAGGCTTGTTGAATCTGGTCGTTGTAGTCAAAGGGCCTAGTGAAAGCCTCCCTTCTGCCTACGGCCATACAAGGCTAAATGCACCCAAACCCATCCGAACTTGGAAGTGAAGCAGGTTCTGGCCTGTGTAGCACCTGGATGGGAGACCGCCTGGGAATACCAGGTACCGTAGGTTTTTTTTTTTTGCTGTGTTTTTCAGCCAACTACACTTCCTATAGGCTTGTTGAATCTGGTCGTTGGAGTCAAAGGGCCTTGTGAAAGCCCCTCTTCCGCCTACGGCCATACAAGCCTGAATGCACCCAAACCCATCCGAACTTGGAAGTGAAGCAGGTTCTGGCCTGGATAGTACTTGGATGGGAGACCCCCTGGGAATACCAGGTGCTGTAGGCTTTTTTTTTTTTTGCTGTGTTTTTCAGCCAGCTACACTTCCTATAGGCTTGTTGACTCTGGTTGTTGGAGTCAAAGGGCCTAATGAAAGCCTTTCTTCCGCCTACAGCCGTCCAAGCCTGAATGCACCCAAACCCATCCGAACTTGGAAGTGAAGCAGGTTCTGGCCTGGTTAGTACCTGTATGGGAGACTGCCTGGGAATAACAGGTGCCGTAGACTTTTTTTTTTTTGCTGTGTTTTTCAGCCAGCTACACTTCCTATAGGCTTTTTGAATCTGGTCGTTGGAGTCAAAGGGCCTAGTGAAAGCCCCTCTTCCGACTACGGACATACAAGCCTAAATGCACCCAAACCCATCCGAACTTGGAAGTGAAGCAGGTTCTGGCCTGGATAGTACCTGGATGGGAGACCGCCTGGGAATACCAGGTGCCGTAGGCTTTTTTTTTTTTTTTGCTGTGTTTTTCAGCCAGCTACACTTCCTATAGGCTTGTTGAATCTGGTCGTTGGAGTCAAAGGGCCTAGTGAAAGCCCATCTTCTGCCTACGGCCATACAAGCCTGAATGCACCCAAACCCATCCGATCTTGGAAGTGAAGCAGCTTCTGGCCTGGATAGTACCTGGATGGGAGATCGCCTGGGAATACCAAGTGCCGTAGGCTTTTTTTTTTTTTGCTGTGTTTTTCAGCCAGATACACTTCCTATAGGCTTGTTGAATCTGGTCGTTGGAGTCAAAGGGCCTAGTGAAAGCCCTTCTTCTGCCTATGGCCATACAAGCCTGAATGCACCCAAACCCATCCGAACTTGGAAGTGAAGCAGGTTCTGGCCCGCATAGTACCTGGATGGGAGACCGCCTGGGAATACCAAGTGCCGTAGCCTTTTTTTTTTTTCTGTGTTTTTCAGCCAGCTACACTTCATATAGGCTTGTTGAATCTGGTTGTTGGAGTCAAAGGGCCTAGTGAAAGCACTTCTTCCGCCTACGGCCATACAAGCCTGAATGCACCCAAACCCATCCGAACTTGGAAGTGAAGCAGGTTCTGTCCTGGATAGTACCTGGATGGGAGACCGCCTGGGAATACCAGGTGCCGTAGGTTTTTTTTTTTTTTTTTTTGCTATGTTTTTCAGCCAGCTACACTTCCTATAGGCTTGTTGAATCTGGTCGTTGGAGTCAAAGGGCCTATTGAAAGCCCTTCTTCTGCCTACGGTCATACAAGCCTGAATGCACCCAAACCCATCCGAACTTGGAAGTGAACCAGGTTCTGTCCTGGATAGTACCTGGATGGGAGACTGCCTGGGAATACCAGGTGCCGTAAGCTTTTTTTTTTTTTTTGCTGTGTTTTTCAGCCAGCTACACTTCCTAGAGGCTTGTTGAATCTTGTCGTTGGAGTCAAAAGGCCTAGTGAAAGCCCCTCTTCCGCCTATGGCCATACAAGCCTGAATGCACCCAAACCCATCCGAACTTGGAAGTGAAGCAGGTTCTGGCCTGGATGGGAGACCGCCAGGGAATACCAGGTGCCGTAGGCATTATTTTTTTTTTTGCTGTGTTTTTCAGCCAGCTACACTTCCTATAGGCTTGTTGTATCTGGTCGTTGGAGTAAAAGGGCCTAGTGAAAGCCTTCCTTCTGCCTACGGCCATACAAGGCTGAATGCACCCAAACCCAACCGAACTTGGCAGTGAAGCAGGTTCTGGCCTGTATAGTACCTGGATTGGAGACCGCCTGGGAATACCAGGTGCCGTAGGCATTTTTTTTTTTTTGCTGTGTTTTTCAGCCAGCTACACTTCCTATAGGCTTGTTGAATCTGGTCGTTGGAGTCAAAGGGCCTAGTGAAAGCCCCTCGTCTGCCTATGGCCATACAAGCCTGAATGCACCCAAACCCATCCGAACTTGGAAGTGAAGCAGTTTCTGGCCTGGATAGTACTTGGATGGGAGACCGCCTGGGAATACCAGGTGCCGTAGGCTTTTTTTTTTTTTGCTGTGTTTTTTAGCCAGCTGCACTTCCTATAGGCTTGTTGAATCTGGTCGTTGGAGTCAAAGGGCCTAGTGAAAGACCATCTTCCGCCTACGGCCATACAAGCCTGAATGCACCCAAACCCATCCGAACTTGAAAGTGAAGCAGGTTCTGGCCTGGATAATACCTTGATGGGAGATCGCCCGGGAATACCAGGTGCTTTAGGCATTATTTTTTTTTTTGCTTTGTTTTTCAGCCAGCTACACTTCCTATAGGCTTGTTGAATCTTGTCGTTGGAGTCAAAGGGCCTAGTGAAAGCCGCCCTTCTGCCTACGGCCATACAAGGCTGATTGCACCCAAACCCATCCGAACTTGGAAGTGAAGCAGGTTCTGGCCTGTATAGTACCTGGATTGGAGACCGCCTGGGAATACCAGGTGCCGTAGGCTTTTTTTTTTTTTTTTGCTGTGTTTTTCAGCCAGCTACACTTCCTATAGGCTTGTTGAATCTGGTCGTTGGAGTCAAAGGGCCTAGTGAAAGCCCTTCTTCTGTCTATGGCCATACAAGCCTGAATGCACCCAAACCCATCCGAACTTGGAAGGGAAGCAGGTTCTGGTCTGGATAGTACCTGAATGGGAGACCGCCTGGGAATACCAGGTGCCGTAGGCTTTTTTTTTTTTTTTGCTGTGTTTTTAAGCCAGCTACACTTCCTATATGCTTGTTGAATCTGGTTGTTGGAGTCAAAGGGCCTAATGAAAGCCCCTCTTTCGCCTACAGCTATCCAAGCCTGAATGCACCCAAACCCATCCAAACTTGGAAGTGAAGCAGGTTCTGGCCTGGATAGTACCTGGATGGGAGACAGCCTGGGAATGCCAGGTGCCGTAGAGTTTTTTTTTTTTTGCTGTGTTTTTCAGCCAGCTACACTTCCTATAGGCTTGTTGAATCTGATCGTTGGAGTCAAAGGGCCTAGTGAAAGCACCTCTTCCGCCTACGGCCATACAAGCCTAAATGCACCCAAACCCATCCGAACTTGGAAGTGAAGCAGGTTCTGGACTGGATAGTACCTGGATGGGAGACCACCTGGGAATACCAGGTGCCGTAGGTTTTTTTTTTTTTTGCTGTGTTTTTCAGCCCGCTACACTTCCTATAGGCTTGTTGAATCTGGTCGTTGGAGTCAAAGGGCCTAGTGAAAGCCCCTCTTCCGCCTACGGCCATACAAGCTTGAATGCACCCAAACCCATCCGAACTTGGAAGTGAAGCAGGTTCTGGCCTGGATAGTACCTTGATAGAAGACCGCCTGGGAATACCAGGTGCCGTAGGCTTTTTTTTTTTTTGCTGTGTTTTTCAGCCAGCTACACTTCCTACAGGCTTGTTGAATCTGGACGTTGGAGTCAAAGGGCCTAGTGAAAGTCTCTCTTCTGCCAACGGCCATACAAGCCTGAATGTACCCAAACCCATCCTAACTTGGAAGTGAAGCAGGTTCTGGCCTGGATAGTACCTGGATGGGAGACCGCCTGGGAATACCAGGTGCCGTAGGCTTTTTTTTTTTTGCTGTGTTTTTCAGCCAGCTACACTTAGTAACATAGTAACATAGTAACATAGTAGATAAGGCTGAAAAAAGACATGCGTCCATCAAGTCCAGCCCATACCAATAACACCCCCGTTGACCCAGAGGAAGGCAACAAAAAAGCCCTCTGGAGCAATTTCCAATGTAGGTGTGTGTGTGTGAGTGTGTCAAATAGTTCCCCGGCTCAATATCCTATTTGCTTTGAAGCCATCTGTCATAACTGTCAATATTGTTCTGTGCTAGATAGGCATCCATTGCTTTTTTGAATGCAGTTACATTATCTGCAAGCACAGCATCCCGAGGCAAAGAATTCCATAGCCTTACCGCCCTTACTGTAAAGAATCCCTGCCTGTGTTTTAGTCGAAAGCGCCTTTCCTCAAGTCTTAATGGATGACCTCTTGTTCTTAGCTCAGCTCTTTTCATAAATAATTCATTGGATAGTTCTTTGTATTGGCCTTGAATGTATTTGTAAATGGTAATCATATCACCCCTTAGACGTCTCTTTTCTAATGTAAACAAACCCAGTTTGGCTAGTCTCTCTTTGTAACTCAGATCCTCCAATCCCTTTATCAGTTTTGTTGCACGTCTCTGCACCTTTTCCAGTTCAGTAATGTCTTTTTTTAGAACAGGCGCCCAAAATTGTACTCCATATTCTAGATGAGGCCTAACTAAGGATTTATACAGAGGTAGGATAATATTAGCATCCCTTGCTTCTACACCTCTTTTTATGCAGGCTAGTACTCTATTTGCTCTTGCAGCAGCTGAGTGACTCTGCACACTGCTGTGAAGACTATTGTCTATCAGTACACCTAAATCTTTCTCTAATGAGGATTTCCCAAGTTGTTTCCCATTTCCCACTTCCTATAGGCTTGTTGAATCTGGTCGTTAGAGTCAAAGGGACTAGTGAAAGCCTCTCTTCCGTCTACGGCCATACAAGCCTGAATGCACTGAAACCCATCCGAACTTGGAAGTGAAGCAGGTTCTGGCCTGGATAGTACCTGGATGGGAGACCGCTTGGGAATACCAGGTGCCGTAGGCTTTTTTTTTTTTTGCTTTGTTTTTCAGCCAGCTACACTTCCTATAGGCTTGTTGAATCTGGTTGTTGGAGTCAAAGGGCCTAATGAAAGCCTTTCTTTCGCCTACAGCCATCCAAGCCTGAATGCACCCAAACCCATCCAAACTTGGAAGTGAAGCAGGTTCCGGCCTGGACAGTACCTGGATGGGAGACCGCCTGGGAATGCCAGGTGCCGTAGACTTTTTTTTTTGCTGTGTTTTTCAGCCAGCTACACTTCCTTTAGGCTTGTTGAATCTGGTTGTTGGAGTCAAATGGCCTAGTGAAGGCGCCTCTTCTGCCTACGGCCATACAAGCCTGAATGCACCCAAACCCATCCGAACTTGGAAGTGCAGCAGGTTCTGGCCTGGATAGTACCTGGATGGGAGACCGCCTGGGAATACCAGGTGCCGTAGGCTTTTTTTTTTTTTCCTGTGTTTTTCAGCCAGCTACACTTCCTATAGGCTTGTTGAATCTGGTCGTTGGAGTTAAAGGGCCTAGAGAAAGCCCCTATTCCACCTACGACCATACAAGCCTGAATGCACCCAAACCCATCCGAACTTGGAAGTGAAGCAGGTTCTGGCCTGGATAGTACCTGGATGGGAGACCGCCTGGGAATACCAGGTGCTTTAGGCATTATTTTTTTTTTTGCTGTGTTTTTCAGCCAGCTACACTTCCTAAAGGCTTGTTGAATCTGGTCGTTGGAGTCAAAGGGCCTAGTGAAAGCCTCTCTTCTGTCTACGGCCATACAAGCCTGAATGCACTGAAACCCATCCAAACTTGGAAATGAAGCAGGTTCTGGCCTGTATAGTACCTGGATGAGAGACCGCCAGGGAATGCCAGGTGCCGTAGGCTTTTTTTTTTTTTTTTGCTGTGTTTTTCAGCCAGCTACACGTTCTATAGGCTTGTTGAATCTGGTTGTTGGAGTCAAAGGGCCTAATGAAAGCCCTTTTTTCGCATACAGCCATCCAAGCCTGAATGCACCGAAACCCATCCAAACTTGGAAGTGAAGCAGGTTCAGGCCTGGATAGTACCTGGATGGGAGACCGCCTGGGAATGCCAGGTGCCGTAGACTTTTTTTTTTTTGCTGTGTTTTTCAGCCAGCTACACTTCCTATAGGCTTGTTGAATCTAGTCGTTGGAGTCAAAGGGCCTAGTGAAAGCCTTACTTCCGCCAATGGCCATACAAGCCAGAATGCACCCAAACCCATCCGAATTTGGAAGTGAAGCAGTTTCTGGCCTGGATAGTACCTAGATGGGAGACCGCCTGGGAATACCATGTGCCGTAGGCTTTTTTTTTTTTTGCTGTGTCTTTCAGCCAGCTACACTTCCTATAGGCTTGTTGAATCTGGTCATTGGAGTCAAAGGGCCTAGTGAAAGCCCCTCTTCCACCTACGGCCCTACAAGCCTGAATGCACCCAAACCCATCCGAACTTGGAAGTGCAACAGGTTCTGGCCTGGATAGTACCAGGATGGGAGACCGCCTGGGAATACCAGGTGCCGTAGGCTTTTTTTTTTTTTTTGCTGTGTTTTTCATCCAGCTACACTTCCTATAGGCTTGTTGAATCTGGTCGTTGGAGTCAAAGGGCCTAGTGAAAGCCCCTCTTCCGCCTACGGCCATACAAGCCTGAATGCACCCAAACCCATCCGAACTTGGAAGTGAAGCAGGTTCTGGCCTGGATAGTACATGGATGGGAGACCGCATGGGAATACCAGGTGCTTTAGGCATTATTTTTTTTTTTGCTGTGTTTTTCAGCCAGCTACACTTCCTAAAGGCTTGTTGAATCTGGTCGTTGGAGTCAAAGGGCCTAGTGAAAGCCTCTCTTCTGTCTACGGCCATACAAGCCTGAAAGCACTGAAACCCATCCAAACTTGGAAGTGAAGCAGGTTCTGGCCTGTATAGTACCTGGATGGGAGACCGCCAGGGAATGCCAGGTGCCGTAGGCTTTGTTTTTTTTTTTTTGCTGTGTTTTTCAGCCAGCTACACGTTCTATAGGCTTGTTGAATCTGGTTGTTGGAGTCAAAGGGCCTAATGAAAGCCCTTTTTTTGCATACAGCCATCCAAGCCTGAATGCACCGAAACCCATCCGAACTTGGAAGTGCAACAGGTTCTGGCCTGGATAGTACCAGGATGGGAGACCGCCTGGGAATACCAGGTGCCGTAGGCTTTTTTTTTTTTTTGCTGTGTTTTTCATCCAGCTACACTTCCTATAGGCTTGTTGAATCTGGTCGTTGGAGTCAAAGGGCCTAGTGAAAGCCCCTCTTCCGCCTACAGCCATACAAGCCTGAATGCACCCAAACCCATCCGAACTTGGAAGTGAAGTAGGTTCTGGCCTGGATAGTACCTTGATGGAACACCGCCTGGGAATACCAGGTGCCGTTTTTTTTTTTGCTGTGTTTTTCAGCCAGTTACACTTCCTATAGGCTTGTTGAATCTGGACGTTGGAGTCCAAGGGCCTAGTGAAAGCCTCTCTTCTGCCAACGGCCATACAAGCCTGAATGTACCCAAACCCATCCGAACATGGAAGTGAAGCAGGTTCTGGCCTGGATAGTACCTGGATGGAAGACGGCCTGGGAATACCAGGTGCCGTAGTTATTATTCTTTTTTTTTTCTCTGTTTTTCAGCCAGCTACACTTCCTATAGGCTTGTTGAATCTGGTCGTTGGAGTCAAAGGGCCTAGTGAAAGCTCCTCTTCCGCCTACGGCCATACAAGCCTGAATGCACCCAAACCCATCCGAACTTGGAAGTGAAGCAGGTTCTGTCCTGGATAGTACCTGGATGAGAGACCGCCTGGGAATACCAGGTGCCGTAGGCTTTTTTTTTTTTGCTGTGTTTTTCAGCCGGTTACACTTCCTATAGGCTTGTTGAATCTGGTCGTAGGAGTCAAAGGGCCTAGTGAAAGCCCTTCTTCCGCCTACGTCCATACAAGCCTGAATGCACCCAAACCCATCCGAACTTGGTAGTGAAGCAGGTTCTGGCCTGGATAGTACCTGGATGGGAGACTGCCTGGGAATACCAGGTGCCGTAGGCTTTTTTTTTTTTTTTTCCTGTGTTTTTCAGCCAGCTACACTTCCTATAGGCTTGTGAATCTGGTCGTTGGAGTCCAAGGGCCTAGTGAAAGCCTCTCTTCTGCCAACGGCCATACAAGCCTGAATGTACCCAAACCCATCCGAACTTGGAAGTGAAGCAGGTTCTGGCCTGGATAGTACCTGGATGGAAGACGGCCTGGGAATACCAGGTGCCGTAGGCTTTTTTTTTTTTTCCTGTGTTTTTCAGCCAGCTACACTTCCTATAGGCTTGTTGAATCTGATCGTTGGAGTCAAAGGGCCTAGTGAAAGCTCCTCTTCCGCCAACGGCCATACAAGCCTGAATGCACCCAAACCCATCCGAACTTGGAAGTGAAGCAGGTTCTGTCCTGGATAGTACCTGGATGAGAGACCGCCTGGGAATACCAGGTGCCGTAGGCTTTTTTTTTTTTTTGCTGTGTTTTTCAGCCAGCTACACTTCCTATAGGCTTGTTGAATCTGGTCGTTGGAGTCAAAGGGCCTAGTGAAAGCCCCTCTTCCGCTTACGTCCATACAAGCCTGAATGCACCCAAACCCATCCGAACTTGGAAGTGAAGCAGGTTCTGGCCTGGATAGTACCTGGATGGGAGACTGTCTGGGAATACCAGGTGCCGTAGGCTTTTTTTTTTTTTTGCTGTGTTTTTCAGCCAGCTACACTTCCTATAGGCTTGTTGAATCTGGTCGTTGGAGTCAAAGGGCCTAGTGAAAGCTCCTCTTCCGCCTATGGCCATACAAGCCTGAATGTACCCAAACCCATCCTAACTTGGAAGTGAAGCAGGTTCTGGCCTGGATAGTACCTGGATGGGAGACCGCCTGGGAATACCAGGTGCCGTAGGCTTTTTTTTTTTTGCTGTGTTTTTCAGCCAGCTACACTTAGTAACATAGTAACATAGTAACATAGTAGATAAGGCTGAAAAAAGACATGCGTCCATCAAGTCCAGCCCATGCCAATAACACCCCCGTTGACCCAGAGGAAGGCAACAAAAAAGCCCTTAGGAGCAATTTCCAATGTAGGTGTGTGTGTGTGAGTGTGTCAAATAGTTCCCCGGCTCAATATCCTATTTGCTTTGAAGCCATCTGTCATAACTGTCAATATTGTTCTGTGCTAGATAGGCATCCATTGCTTTTTTGAATGCAGTTACATTATCTGCAAGCACAGCATCCCGAGGCAAAGAATTCCATAGCCTTACCGCCCTTACTGTAAAGAATCCCTGCCTGTGTTTTAGTCGAAAGCGCCTTTCCTCAAGTCTTAATGGATGACCTCTTGTTCTTAGCTCAGCTCTTTTCATAAATAATTCATTGGATAGTTCTTTGTATTGGCCTTGAATGTATTTGTAAATGGTAATCATATCACCCCTTAGACGTCTCTTTTCTAATGTAAACAAACCCAGTTTGGCTAGTCTCTCTTTGTAACTCAGATCCTCCAATCCCTTTATCAGTTTTGTTGCACGTCTCTGCACCTTTTCCAGTTCAGTAATGTCTTTTTTTAGAACAGGCGCCCAAAATTGTACTCCATATTCTAGATGAGGCCTAACTAAGGATTTATACAGAGGTAGGATAATATTAGCATCCCTTGCTTCTACACCTCTTTTTATGCAGGCTAGTACTCTATTTGCTCTTGCAGCAGCTGAGTGACTCTGCACACTGCTGTGAAGACTATTGTCTATCAGTACACCTAAATCTTTCTCTAATGAGGATTTCCCAAGTTGTTTCCCATTTCCCACTTCCTATAGGCTTGTTGAATCTGGTCGTTAGAGTCAAAGGGACTAGTGAAAGCCTCTCTTCCGTCTACGGCCATACAAGCCTGAATGCACTGAAACCCATCCGAACTTGGAAGTGAAGCAGGTTCTGGCCTGGATAGTACCTGGATGGGAGACCGCCTGGGAATACCAGGTGCCGTAGGCTTTTTTTTTTTTTGCTGTGTTTTTCAGCCAGCTACACTTCCTATAGGCTTGTTGAATCTGGTTGTTGGAGTCAAAGGGCCTAATGAAAGCCTTTCTTTCGCCTACAGCCATCCAAGCCTGAATGCACCCAAACCCATCCAAACTTGGAAGTGAAGCAGGTTCCGGCCTGGATAGTACCTGGATGGGAGACCGCCTGGGAATGCCAGGTGCCGTAGACTTTTTTTTTTGCTGTGTTTTTCAGCCAGCTACACTTCCTATAGGCTTGTTGAATCTGGTTGTTGGAGTCAAAGGGCCTAGTGAAGGCGCCTCTTCTGCCTACGGCCATACAAGCCTGAATGCACCCAAACCCATCCGAACTTGGAAGTGAAGCAGGTTCTGGCCTGGATAGTACCTGGATGGGAGACCGCCTGGGAATACCAGGTGCCGTAGGCTTTTTTTTTTTTTTTGCTGTGTTTTTCAGCCAGCTACACTTCCTATAGGCTTGTTGAATCTGGTCGTTGGAGTTAAAGGGCCTAGAGAAAGCCCCTATTCCACCTACGGCCATACAAGCCTGAATGCACCCAAACCCATCCAAACTTGGAAGTGAAGCAGGTTCTGGCCTGGATAGTACCTGGATGGGAGACCGCCTGGGAATACCAGGTGCTTTAGGCATTATTTTTTTTTTTGCTGTGTTTTTCAGCCAGCTACACTTCCTAAAGGCTTGTTGAATCTGGTCGTTGGAGTCAAAGGGCCTAGTGAAAGCCTCTCTTCTGTCTACGGCCATACAAGCCTGAATGCACTGAAACCCATCCAAACTTGGAAGTGAAGCAGGTTCTGGCCTGTATAGTACCTGGATGGGAGACCGCCAGGGAATGCCAGGTGCCGTAGGCTTTTTTTTTTTTTTTTGCTGTGTTTTTCAGCCAGCTACACGTTCTATAGGCTTGTTGAATCTGGTTGTTGGAGTCAAAGGGCCTAATGAAAGCCCTTTTTTTGCATACAGCCATCCAAGCCTGAATGCACCGAAACCCATCCAAACTTGGAAGTGAAGCAGGTTCAGGCCTGGATAGTACCTGGATGGGAGACCGCCTGGGAATGCCAGGTGCCGTAGACTTTTTTTTTTTTGCTGTGTTTTTCAGCCAGCTACACTTCCTATAGGCTTGTTGAATCTGGTCGTTGGAGTCAAAGGGCCTAGTGAAAGCCTTACTTCCGCCAATGGCCATACAAGCCAGAATGCACCCAAACCCATCCGAATTTGGAAGTGAAGCAGTTTCTGGCATGGATAGTACCTAGATGGGAGACCGCCTGGGAATACCATGTGCCGTAGGCTTTTTTTTTTTTTGCTGTGTTTTTCAGCCAGCTACACTTCCTATAGGCTTGTTGAATCTGGTCATTGGAGTCAAAGGGCCTAGTGAAAGCCCCTCTTCCGCCTACGGCCCTACAAGCCTGAATGCACCCAAACCCATCCGAACTTGGAAGTGCAACAGGTTCTGGCCTGGATAGTACCAGGATGGGAAACCGCCTGGGAATACCAGATGCCGTAGGCTTTTTTTTTTTTTGCTGTGTTTTTCATCCAGCTACACTTCCTATAGGCTTGTTGAATCTGGTCGTTGGAGTCAAAGGGCCTAGTGAAAGCCCCTCTTCCGCCTACAGCCATACAAGCCTGAATGCACCCAAACCCATCCGAACTTGGAAGTGAAGCAGGTTCTGGCCTGGATAGTACCTTGATGGAAGACCGCCTGGGAATACCAGGTGCCGTTTTTTTTTGCTGTGTTTTTCAGCCAGTTACACTTCCTATAGGCTTGTTGAATCTGGACGTTGGAGTCCAAGGGCCTAGTGAAAGCCTCTCTTCTGCCAACGGCCATACAAGCCTGAATGTACCCAAACCCATCCGAACTTGGAAGTGAAGCAGGTTCTGGCCTGGATAGTACCTGGATGGAAGACGGCCTGGGAATACCAGGTGCCGTAGTTATTATTCTTTTTTTTTTCTCTGTTTTTCAGCCAGCTACACTTCCTATAGGCTTGTTGAATCTGGTCGTTGGAGTCAAAGGGCCTAGTGAAAGCTCCTCTTCCGCCTACGGCCATACAAGCCTTAATGCACCCAAACCCATCCGAACTTGGAAGTGAAGCAGGTTCTGTCCTGGATAGTACCTGGATGAGAGACCGCCTGGGAATACCAGGTGCCGTAGGCTTTTTTTTTTTTTTGCTGTGTTTTTCAGCCAGCTACACTTCCTATAGGCTTGTTGAATCTGGTCGTTGGAGTCAAAGGGCCTAGTGAAAGCCCCTCTTCCGCCTACGTCCATACAAGCCTGAATGAACCCAAACCCATCCGAACTTGGAAGTGAAGCAGGTTCTGGCCTGGATAGTACCTGGATGGGAGACTGTCTGGGAATACCAGGTGCCGTAGGCTTTTTTTTTTTTTTTGCTGTGTTTTTCAGCCAGCTACACTTCCTATAGGCTTGTTGAATCTGGTCGTTGGAGTCAAAGGGCCTAGTGAAAGCTCCTCTTCCGCCTACGGCCATACAAGCCTGAATGTACCCAAACCCATCCAAACTTGGAAGTGAAGCAGGTTCTGACCTGGATAGTACTTGGGTGGGAGACTGCCTGGGAATACCAGGTGCCGTAGGCTTTTTTTTTTTTTTGCTGTGTTTTGCAGCCAGCTACACTTCCTATAGGCTTGTTGAATCTGGTCGTTGGAGTCAAAGGGCCTAGTGAAAGCCTCCCTTCTGCCTACGGCCATACAAGCCTGAATGCACCCAAACCCATCCGAACTTGGAAGTGAAGCAGGTTCTGACCTGGATAGTACCTGGGTGAGAGACCGCCTGGGAATACTAGGTGCCGTAGGCTTTTGTTTTTTTGCTGTGTTTTTCAGCCAGCTACATGTCCTATAGGCTTGTTGAATCTGGTCGTTGGAGTCAAAGGGCCTATTGAAAGCCCTTCTTCTGTCTACGGCCATACAAGCCTGAATGCACCCAAACCATCCGAACTTGGAAGTGAAGCAGGTTCTGGCCAGGATAGTACCTGGATGGGAGACCGCCGGGGAATACCAGGTGCCGTAGGCTTTTTTTTTTTTTGCTGTGTTTTTCAGCCATCTACACTTCCTATAGGCTTGTTGAATCTGGTCGTTGGAGTCAAAGGGCCTAGTGAAAGCCCTTCTTCCACCTACGGCCATACAAGCTTGAATGCACCCAAACCCATCCGATCTTGGAAGTGAAGCAGGCTCTGGCCTGGATAGTATCTGGATGGGAGACTGCCTGGGAATACCAGGTGCCGTAGGCTTTTTTTTTTTTTTGCTTTGTTTTTCAGCCAGCTACACTTCCTATAGGCTTGTTGTATCTGGTCGTTGGAGTCAAAGGGCCTAGTGAAAGCCCATCTTCTGCCTACGGCCATACAAGCCTGAATGCACCCAAACCCATCCGATCTTGGAAGTGAAGCAGGCTCTGGCCTGGATAGTATCTGGATGGGAGACTGCCTGGGAATACCAGGTGCCGTAGGCTTTTTTTTTTTTTGCTTTGTTTTTCAGCCAGCTACACTTCCTATAGGCTTGTTGTATCTGGTCGTTGGAGTCAAAGGGCCTAGTGAAAGCCCATCTTCTGCCTACGGCCATACAAGCCTGAATGCACCCAAACCCATCCGATCTTGGAAGTGAAGCAGCTTCTGGCCTGGATAGTACCTGGATGGGAGACCGCCTGGGAATACCAGGTGCCGTAGCCTTTTTTTTTTTTGCTGTGTTTTTCAGCCAGCTACACTTCATATAGGCTTGTTGAATCTGGTTGTTGGAGTCAAAGGGCCTAGTGAAAGCACCTCTTCCGCCTACGGCCATACAAGCCTGAATGCACCCAAACCCATCCGAACTTGGAAGTGAAGCAGGTTCTGGACTGGATAGTACCTGGATGGGAGACCGCCTGGGAATACCAGGTGCCGTAGGTTTTTTTTTTTTTTGCTGTGTTTTTCAGCCAGCTACACTTCCTATAGGCTTGTTGAATCTGGTCGTTGGAGTCAAAGGGCCTAGTGAAAGACCATCTTCCGCCTACGGCCATACAAGCCTGAATGCACCCAAACCCATCCGAACTTGAAAGTGAAGCATGTTCTGGCCTGGATAGTACCTTGATGGGAGATCGCCCGGGAATACCAGGTGCTTTAGGCATTATTTTTTTTTTTGCTTTGTTTTTCAGCCAGCTACACTTCCTATAGGCTTGTTGAATCTGGTCGTTGGAGTCAAAGGGCCTAGTGAAAGCCGCCCTTCTGCCTACGGCCATACAAGGCTGAATGCACCCAAACCCATCCGAACTTGGAAGTGAAGCAGGTTCTGGCCTGTATAGTACCTGGATTGGAGACCGCCTGGGAATACCAGGTGCCGTAGGCTTTTTTTTTTGCTCTGTTTTTCAGTCAGCTACACTTCCTATAGGCTTGTTGAACCTGGTCGTTGGAGTCAAAGGGCCTAGTGAAAGCCCCTCTTCCGTCTACGACCATACAAGCCTGAATGCACCCAAACCCATCTGAACTTGGAAGTGAAGCAGGTTCTAGCCTGGATAGTACTTGGATGGGAGACCGCCTGGGAGTACCCAGGTGCCGTAGGCATTTTTTTTTTTTGCTGTGTTTTTCAGCCAGCTACACTTCCTACAGGCTTGTTGAATCTGGTCGTTGGAGTCAAAGGGCCTAGTGAAAGCCCCTCGTCTGCCTATGGCCATACAAGCCTGAATGCACCCAAACCCATCTGAACTCAGAAGTGAAGCAGGTTCTGGCCTGGATAGTAGTTGGATGGGAGAACGCCTGGGAATACCAGGTGCCGTAGGCTTTTTTTTTTTTTGCTGTGTTTTTTAGCCAGCTACACTTCCTATAGGCTAGTTGAATCTGGTCGTTGGAGTCAAAGGGCCTAGTGAAAGACCGTCTTCCGCCTACGGCCATACAAGCCTGAATGCACCCAAACCCATCCGAACTTGAAAGTGAAGCATGTTCTGGCCTGGATAGTACCTTGATGGGAGATCGCCCGGGAATACCAGGTGCTTTAGGCATTATTTTTTTTTTTGCTGTGTTTTTCAGCCAGCTACGCTTCCTATAGGCTTGTTGAATCTGGTCCTTGGAGTCAAAGGGCCTAGTGAAAGCCCTTCTTCTGTCTATGGCCATACAAGCCTGAATGCACCCAAACCCATCCGAACTTGGAAGGGAAGCAGGTTCTGGTCTGGATAGTACCTGAATGGGAGACAGCCTGGGAATACCAGGTGCCGTAGGCTTTTTTTTTTTTTTTTCTGTGTTTTTAAGCCAGCTACACTTCCTATAGGCTTGTTGAATCTGGTTGTTGGAGTCAAAGGGCCTAATGAAAGCCCCTCTTTCGCTTACAGCTATCCAAGCCTGAATGCACCCAAACTCATCCAAACTTGGAAGTGAAGCAGGTTCTGGCCTGGATAGTACCTGGATGGGAGACAGCCTGGGAATGCCAGGTGCCGTAGAGTTTTTTTTTTTTAGCTGTGTTTTTCAGCCAGCTACACTTCCTATAGGCTTGTTGAATCTGATCGTTGGAGTCAAAGGGCCTAGTGAAAGCACCTCTTCTGCCTACGGCCATACAAGCCTAAATGCACCCAAACCCATCCGAACTTGGAAGTGAAGCAGGTTCTGGACTGGATAGTACCTGGATGGGAGACCGCCTGGGAATACCAGGTGCCGTAGGTTTTTTTTTTTTTTGCTGTGGTTTTCAGCCAGCTACACTTCCTATAGGCTTGTTGATTCTGGTCGATGGAGTCAAAGGGCCTAGTGAAAGCCCTTCTTCCGCCTACGGCCATACAAGCCTGAATGCACCCAAACCCATCCGAACTTGGAAGTGAAGCAGGTTCTGGCCTGGATAGTACCTGGATGGGAGACCGCCTGGGAATACCAGGTGCCGTAGACTTTTTTTTTTTTTTTGCTGTGTTTTTTAGCCAGCTACACATTCTATAGGCTTGTTGAATCTGGTCGTTGGAGTCAAAGGGCCTAGTGAAAGCCCCTCTTCAGTCTACGGCCATACAAGCTTGAATGCACCCAAACCCATCCGAACTTGGAAGTGAATCAGGTTCTGGCCTGGATAGTACCTTGATGGAAGACCGCCTGGGAATACCAGGTGCCGTAGGCTTTTTTTTTTTTTGCTGTGTTTTTCAGCCAGCTACACTTCCTACAGGCTTGTTGAATCTGGACGTTGGAGTCAAAGGGCCTAGTGAAAGTCTGTCTTCTGCCAACGGCCATACAAGCCTGAATGTACCCAAACCCATCCGAACTTGGAAGTGAAGCAGGTTCTGGCCTGGATAGTACCTGGATGCGAGACCGCCTGGGAATACCAGGTGCCGTAGGCGTTTTTTTTTTTGCTGTGTTTTTCAGCCAGCTACACTTCCTATAGGCTTGTTGAATCTGGTCGTTAGAGTCAAAGGGACTAGTGAAAGACTCTCTTTCGTCTACGGCCATACAAGCCTGAATGCACTGAAACCCATCCGAACTTGGAAGTGAAGCAGGTTCTGGCCTGGATAGTACCTCGATGGGAGACCGCCTGGGAATACCAGGTGCCGTAGGCTATTTTTCTTTTTGCTGTGTTTTTTAGCCAGCTACACTTCCTATAGGCTTGTGAATCTGGTCGTTGGAGTCAAAGGGCCTAGTGAAAGCCTCTCTTCTGCCTACGGCCATACAAGCCTGAATGCACCCAAACCCATCCAATCTTGGAAGTGAAGCAGGTTCTGGCCTGGATAGTACCTGGATGGGAGACCGCCTGGGAATACCAGGTGCCGTAGGCTTTTTTTTTTTTTTGCTGTGTTTTTCAGCCAGCTACACTTCCTATAGGCTTGTTGAATCTGGTCGTTGGAGTCAAAGGGCCTAGTGAAAGCCCTTCTTCCGCCTATGGCCATACAAGCCTGAATGCACCCAAACCCATCCGAACTTGGAAGTGAAGCAGGTTCTGGCCAGGATAATACTTGGATGGGAGACCGCCTGGGAATACCAGGTGCCGTAGGCTTTTTTTTTTTTTGCTGTGTTTTTCAGCCAGCTACACTTCGTATAGGCTTGTTGAATCTGTTCGTTGGAGTCAAATGGCCTAGTGAAAGCCCGTCTTCCGCCTACGGCCATACAAGCCTGAATGCACCCAAACCCATCCGAACTTGGAAGTGAAGCAGGTTCTGGCCTGGATAGTACCTGGATGGGAGACCGCCTGGGAATACCAGGTGCCGTAGACTTTTTTTTTTTTTTTGCTGTGTTTTTTAGCCAGCTACACTTCCTATAGGCTTGTTGAATCTGGTCGTTGGAGTCAAAGGGCCTAGTGAAAGCCCTTCTTCCGTCTACGGCCATACCAGCTTGAATGCACCCAAACGCATCCGAACTTGGAAGTGAAGCAGGTTCTGGCCTGGATAGTACCTTGATGGAAGACCGCCTGGGAATACCAGGTGCCGTAGGCTTTTTTTTTTTTTTCTGTGTTTTTCAGCCAGCTACACTTCCTACAGGCTTGTTGAATCTGGACGTTGGAGTCAAAGGGCCTAGTGAAAGTCTTTCTTCTACCAACGGCCATACAAGCCTGAATGTACCCAAACCCATCCGAACTTGGAAGTGAAGCAGATTCTGGCCTGGATAGTACCTGGATGGGAGACCGCCTGGGAATACCAGGTGCCGTAGGCTTTTTTTTTTTGCTGTGTTTTTCAGCCAGCTACACTTCCTATAGGCTTGTTGAATCTGGTCGTTAGAGTCAAATTGACTAGTGAAAGCCTCTCTTTCGTCTACGGCCATACAAGCCTGAATGCACTGAAACCCATCCGAACTTGGAAGTGAAGCAGGTTCTGGCCTGGATAGTACCTGGATGGGAGACCGCCTGGGAATACCAGGTGCCGTAGGCTATTTTTCTTTTTGCTGTGTTTTTCAGTCAGCTACACTTCCTATAGGCTTGTGAATCTGGTCGTTGGAGTCAAAGGGCCTAGTGAAAGCCTCTCTTCTGCCTACGGCCATACAAGCCTGAATGCACCCAAACCCATCCAATCTTGGAAGTGAAGCAGGTTCTGGCCTGGATAGTACTTGGATGGGAGACCGCCTGGGAATACCAGGTGCCGTAGGCTTTTTTTTTTTTTTGCTGTGTTTTTCAGCCAGCTACACTTCCTATAGGCTTGTTGAATCTGGTCGTTGGAGTCAAAGGGCCTAGTGAAAGCCCTTCTTCCGTCTACGGCCATACAAGCCTGAATGCACCCAAACCCATCCGAACTTGGAAGTGAAGCAGGTTCTGGCCAGGATAATACTTGGATGGGAGACCGCCTGGGAATACCAGGTGCCGTAGGCTTTTTTTTTTTTTTTGCTGTGTTTTTCAGCCAGCTACACTTCGTATAGGCTTGTTGAATCTGGTCGTTGGAGTCAAATGGCCTAGTGAAAGCCCGTCTTCCGCCTACGGCCATGCAAGCCTGAATGCACCCAAACCCATCTGAACTAGGAAGTGAAGCAGGTTCTGGCCTGGATAGTACCTGGCTGGGAGACGGCCTGGGAATACCAGGTGCCGTAGGCTTTTTTTTTTTTTTCTGTGTTTCTCGGCCAGCTACACTTCCTATAGGCTTGTTGAATCTGGTCGTTGGAGTCAAAGGGCCTATTGAAAGCCTCTCTACTGCCTACGGCCATACAAACCTGAATGCACCCAAACCCATCTGAACTTGGAACTGAAGCAGGTTCTGTCCTGGATAGTACCTCGATGGAAGATAGCCTGGGAATACCAGGTGCCGTAGGCTTTTTTTTTTCCCTTTTTTTTTCTTATTTTTGCTGTGTTTTCATCAGCTACACTTCCTATAGGCTTGTTGAATCTGGTCGTTGGAGTCAAAGGGCCTAGTGAAAGCCTCCCCTCCGCCTACGGCCATACATACCTAAATGCACCCAAACCCATCCGAACTTGGAAGTGAAGCAAGTTCTGGCCTGAATGGGAAACCGCCTGGGAATACCAGGTGCCGTAGGCATTTTTTTTTTCCTCTTTTTTTTTCTTTTGCTGTGTTTTTCGGCCAGCTACACTTCCTATAGGCTTGTTGAATCTGATCGTTGGAGTCAAAGGGCCTAGTGAAAGCCTCCCCTCCGCCTACGGCCATACACGCCTGAATGCACCCAAACCCATCCGAACTGGAAAGTGAAGCAGTTTATGTCCTGGATAGTACCTAGATGGGAGACTGCCTGATAATACCAGGTGCCGTAGGCTTTTTTTTTTTCTCTTTTTTTTTTTTTTGTTCTGTTTTTCGGCCAGCTACACTTCCTATAGGCTTGTTGAATCTTGTCGTTGGAGTCAAAGGGCCTAGTGAAAGCCTGCTATCCACCTATGGCCACACAAGCCTTAATGTACCCAAACCCATCCGAACTTGTAAATGATGCAGGCTCTGGCCTGGATAGTACCTGGATGGGAGACCACATGGGAATACCAGGTGCCATAGGCTTTTATTTTTTTTGCTGTGTTTTTCGGCCAGCTACACTTCCTATAGGCTTTTTGAATCTGGTCGTTGGAGTCAAAGGGCGTAGTGAAAGTCTCCCCTCTGCCTACAGCCATACAAGCCTGAATGCGCCCAAACCCATCTGAACTTGGAAGTGAAGCAGGTTCTGGTCTGGATAGTACCTGGATGGGAGACAATCTGGGAATACCATGAGCCGTAGGCTTTTTTTTTCCTCTTTTTTTTTTTTTTTTTTTTTTTGCTGTTTTTTTCATCCAGCTACACTTCGTATAGGCTTGTGGAATCTGGTTGTTGGAGTCAAAGGGCCTAGTGAAAGCCTCCCCTGTGCATATGGCCATACAAGCCTCAATGCACCCAAACCCATCCGAACTTGGAAGTGAAGGAGGTTCTGGCCTGGATAGTACCTGGATGGGAGACCGTCTGGGAACACCAAGTGCCGTAGGCTTTTTTTTTCCTCTTCTTTTTTTTTTTTTTTTTTTTTTTTAAGCTGTGTTTTTCGACCATCTACACTTCCTATAGGCTTGTTGAATCTGGTCGTTGGAGTCAAAGGGCCTAGTGAAAGCCTCCTATCCACCTATGGCCATACAAGCCTGAATGCACCCAAACCCATCCGAACCTAGAAGTGAAGCATGATCTGGCCTGGATGGTACCTGGATGGCAGACCGTCTGGGAATATCAGGTGCTGTAGGGTTTGTTTTTTTTTGCTGTTTTTTTCCGCCAGCTGCACTTTCAATAGGCTTGTTAAAAATGGTTGTTGGACACAAAGGGCCTAGTGAAAGGCTCCTCTCTGCCTACGTCCGTACACGACTCAATGCACCCAAACCCATCTGAACTTGGAAGTGAAGCAGGTTCTGGCCTGGAAAGCACCTGGATGGGAGACCGCCTGGGAATACCAGATGCCGTAGGCTTTTTTTTCTTTTTTTTTTTTTTTTTTTTTTTTTTTTTTCTGTGTTTTTCGGCCAGCTACACTTCCTATAGGCTTGTTGAATCTGGTGTTTGGAGTCAAAGGGCCTAGTGAAAGCCTCCTCTCCACGTACGGCCATACAAGCCTGAATGCACCCAAACCCATCCGAACTTGAAAGTGAAGCAGGTTCTGCCCTGGATAGTACCTGGATGGGAGACCGCCTGGCAATACCAGGTTCCGTAGCCTTTTATTTATCCTCTTTTTTTTTTTTTTTTTGCTGTGTTTTTCGGCCAGCTACACTTCCTATAGGTTTGTTGAATCTGGTCGTTGGAGTCAAAGGGCCTAGTGAAAGCCTCCCATCTGCCTACGGGCATACAAGCCTGAATACACCCAAACCCATCCGAACTTGGAAGTGAAGCAGGCTCTGGCCTGGATAGTTACTGGATGGGAGACCACCTGGGAATACCATGTGCCGTAGGCTTTTTTTTTTTTTTGCTGTGTTTTTCGGACAGCTACACTTCCTACAGGCTTGTTGAATCTGGTCGTTGGAGTCAAAGGGCCTAGTGAAAGCCTCCCCTCCACCTACAGCCATACACGCCTGAATGCAACCAAACCCATCCGAATTTGGAAGTGAAGCAAGTTCTGCCCTGTACAGTACCTGGATGGGAGACCGCCTGGGAATACCATGTGCCGTAGGCATTTTTTTTTCCTCTTTTTTTTTTTTTTTTTTTTCTGTGTTTATCGGCCAACTACACTTCCTATAGGCTTGTTGAATCTGGTCATTGGAGTCAAAGGGCCTAGTGAAAGCCTCCCATCCGCCTACGACCATACAAGCTTGAATGCACCCAAACCCATCCGAACATGGAATTGAAGTAAGCTCTGGCCTGGATAGTATCTGGATGGGAGACCGCCTGGGAATACCAGGTGCCGTAGTCTTTTTTTTTTTTATGTGTTTTTCGGCCAGCTACACTTCCTATAGGCTTGTTGAATCTGGTCGTTGGAGTCAAAGGGCCTAGTGAAAGCCTCCCCTCCGCATACAGCCATAAAAGCCTGAATGCACCCAAACCCATCTGAACTTGGAAGTGAAGCAGGCTCTGGCCTGGATAGTACTTGGGTGGGAGACTGCCTGGGAATACCAGGTGCCATAGGCTTTTTTTTTCCTCTTTTTTTTTTTTGCTGTCTTTTTCGGCCAGCTACTCTTCCTATACGCTTATTGAATCTGGTCGTTGGAGTCAAAGGGCCTTGTGAAAGCCTCCGATCCGCCTACGGCCATACAAGCCTGAATGCACGCAAACCCATCCAAACTTGGAAGTGATGCAGGCTTTGGCCTGGATAGTACCTGGCTGGGAGACCGCCTGGGAATACCAGGTGCCGTTGGCTTTTTTTTTTTTTCTGTGTTTTTCGGCCAGCTACACTTCCTATAGGCTTGTTGAATCTGGTCGTTGGAGTCAAAGGGCCTATTGAAAGCCTCCCTACTGCCTACGGCCATACAAGCCTGAATGCACCCAAACCCATCTGAACTTGGAAGTGAAGCAGGTTCTGGCCTGGATAGTACCTTGATGGAAGACCTCCTGGGAATACCAGCTGCCGTAGGCTTTTTTTTTGTTCTCTTTTTTTACTTTTTTTTGCTGTGTTTTTCGGCCAGCTACACTTCGTATAGGCTTGTTGAATCTGGTTGTTGGAGTGAAAGGGACTAGTGAAAGCCTCCCATCCGCCTTCGACCATACAAGCTTCAATTCACCCAAACCCATCCGAACGTGGAATTGAAGTAAGCTCTGGCCTGGATGGTATCTGGATGGGAGACCGCCTGGGAATACCAGGTGCCGTAGTCTTTTTTTTTTTTTTTTGCCTGTGTTTTTCGGCTAGCTACACTTCCTATTGGGTTGTTGAATCTTGTCGTTGGAGTCAAAGGGCCTAGTGAAAGCCTCCCCTCCACCTACAGCCATACATGCCTGAATGCACCCAAAACCATCCGAATTTGGAAGTGAAGCAAGTTCTGGCCTGGACAGTACCTGGATGGGAGACCGCCTGGGAATACCAGGTGCCATAGGCATTTTTTTTTCCTCTTTTTTTTTTTTTTTTCCTGTGTTTTTCGGCCAGCTACACTTCCTATAGGCTTGTTGAATCTGGTCTTTGGAGTAAAAGGGCCTAGTGAAAGCCTCCCATCCGCCTACGACCCTACAAGCTTGAATGCACCCAAACCCATCCGAACATTGAATTGAAGTAAGCTTTGGCCTCGATAGTATCTGGATGGGAGACCGCCTGGGAATACCATGTGCCGTAGTCTTTTTTTTTTTTTTTTATGTGTTTTTCGGCCAGCTACACTTCCTATAGGCTTGTTGAATCTGGTCGTTGGAGTCAAAGGGCCTAGTGAAAGCCTCCCCTCTGCATATGGCCATAAAAGCCTGAATGCACCCAAACCCATCTGAACTTGGAAGTGAAGCAGGCTCTGGCCTGGATAGTACTTGGGTGGGAGACTGCCTGGGAATACCAGGTGCCATAGGCTTTTTTTTTTACTCTTTTTTTTTTTTGCTGTGTTTTTCACCCAGCTAGTCTTCCTATAGGCTTATTGAATCTGGTCGTTGGAGTCAAAGGGCCTAGTGAAAGCCTCCCATCCGCCTACGGCCATACAAGCCTGAATGCACGCAAACCCATCCAAACTTGGAAGTGATGCAGGCTCTGGCCTGGATAGTACCTGGCTGGGAGATCGCCTGGGAATACCAGGTGCCGTAGGCTTTTTTTTTTTTTGCTGTGTTTTTCAGCCAGCTACAATTCCTATAGGCTTGTTGAATCTGGTCGTTGGAGTCAAAGGGCCTATTGAAAGCCTCCCTACTGCCTACGGTCATACAAGCCTGAATGCACCCAAACCCATCTGAACTTGGAATTGAAGCAGGTTCTGGCCTGGATAGTACCTTGATGGAAGACCTCCTGGGAATACCAGCTGCCGTAGGCTTTTTTTTTTTTCTCTTTTTTGCTGTGTGTTTCGGCCAGCTACACTTCGTATAGGCTTGTTGAATCTGGTTGTTGGACTGAAAGTGCCTAGTGAAAGCCTCCCATCCGCCTACGACCATACAAACTTCAATGCACCCAAACCCATCCGAACGTGGAATTGAAGTAAGCTCTGGCCTGGATAGTATCTGGATGGGAGACCGCCTGGGAATACCAGGTGCCGTAGTCTTTTTTTTTGCCTGTGTTTTTCGGCTAGCTACACTTCCTATTGGGTTGTTGAATCTTGTCGTTGGAGTCAAAGGGCCTTGTGAAAGCCTCACCTCGGCCTACGGCCACACAAATCTGAGCGTAACAAAACCCATCCGAACATAGAAGTGAAGCAGGCTCTGGCCTAGATATTACCTGGATGGGAGACCGCCTTGGAATACCAGGTACTATAGGCTTTTTTTTTTCCTTTTTTTTTTTTTTTTTGCTGTGTTTTTCGGCCACCTACACTTCCTATAGGCTTGTTGAAAATGGTCGTTAGAGTGAAAGGGCCTTGTGATATCCTCCCCTCTGCTTACGGCCATACAAGCCTCAATCCACCCAAACCTGTATGAACTTGGAAATGACGAAGGCTCTGTCCTGTATAGTACCTGGATGGGAGTCCTCCTGGGAATACCAGATGCCGTAGGCTTTTTTTATTCTTCTTTTTTTTTTTTGTGTTTTTCGGCCAGCAACACTTCCTACAGGCTTGTTGAATATGGTTGTTGGAGTCATAGGGCCTTGTGAAAGCCTCCCCTCCGCCTATGGCCATACAAGCCTGAATGCTCCCAAACCCATACGAACTTGGAAGTGAAGCAGGTTCTGGCCTGTATAGTACTTGGACTGGAGACCGTCTGGGAATACCAAGTGCCATAGGCTTTTTTTTCAATTTTTTTTTTGCTGTGTTTTTTGGCCAGATACACTTCGTATAGGCTTGTTGAATCTGGTCGTTGGAGTCAAAGGGCCTTCTGAAAGCCTTCCATCTGCTTACGACCATACAAGCCTTAATTCACCCAAATCCTTCCAAACTTGGAAGTGAAGCAGGTTCTGGCCTGGATAGATCTTGGATGGGAGACTGCCTGGGAATACCAGTTGCCATAGGGTTTTTTTTTCCTCTTTTTTTTTTTTCCTGTGTTTTTCGGGCAGCTACACTTCCTTTAGGCTGCTTCAATCTGGTCATTGGAGTCAAAGGGCCTTGTGAAAGCCTCCCCTCCACCTACGGCCATGCAAGCCTGAATGCACCCAAACCGATCTGAACTTGGAAGTGAAGCAGGCCGTGACCTGGATGGGAGTCCGCCTGGGAATACCAGATGCCGTAGCCTTTTTTTTTTTTTTTTGCAGTGTTTTTCGGCAAGCTACACTTCCTATAGGCTTGTTGAATCTGGTCGTTCGATTCAAAGGGCCTTGTGAAAGATTCCCCTCCGCCTACGGCCATGCAAGCCTGAATGCATCCAAACCCATCCGAACTTGGAAGTGAAGCAGGCTATGGCCTGGATAGTACCTGGACTAGAGACCGTCTGGGAATGTCAGGTGCCGTAGGCTTTTTTTTTTCCAATTTTTTTTTTTGCTGTGTTTTTCGGCCACCTACACTTCGTGTAAGCTTGTTGAATCTGGTCGTTGAAGTCAAAGGGCCTTGTGAATGCCTCCCCTCCTCCTATGGCTAAACAAGCCTGAATGCACCCAAATCCATCTGAACTTGGAAGTGAAACAGGCTCTAGCCTGTGTAGTACCTGGATGGGAGACCGCCTGGGAATACCAGGTGCCATAGGCTTTTTTTTTCTTTGCTGTGTTTTTCGGCCAGCTACGCTTCCTATAGGCTTGTTGAATCTGGAAGTTGGAGTCAAAGGGCCTTGTGAAAGCCTCCTCTCCACCTATGGCGATGCAAGCCTGAAAGCTCCCAAACCCATCTGAACTTGCTAGTGAAGAAGGCTCTGGCCTGGATAGTACCTGGATGGGAAACTGCCTTGGAATACCAGTTGCCGTAGCCTTTTTTTTTTTGTCTTTGTTTTTTTTTACTGTGTTTTTCGGCCAGCTACACTTCCTATCGGCTTGTTGAATCTGGTCGTTGGAGTCAAAAGGCCTTTAGAAAGCATACCCTACGCCTACGGACATACAAGCCTGAATTCACCCAAACCGATCAAAACTTGGAAGTGATGCAGGCTCTGGCCTGGATAGTACCTGCATTGGCCTTGTGAAAGCCTCCCCTCCTCCTACGGCCAAACAAGCCTGGATGCACCCAAATCCATCCGAAACAGGCTCTAGCCTGGATAGTATCTGGATGGGCGACCGCCTGGGAATACCAGGTACCATAGGCTTTTTTTTTTTTGCTGTGTTTTTCGGCCAGCTACGCTTCCTATAGGCTTGTTGAATCTGGTCGTTGGAGTCAAAGGGCCTTGTGAAAGCCTACCCTCTGCCTATGACCATACAAGCCTAAATTCACCCAAACCCATCTTAACTTGGAAGTGAAGCACACTCTGGCCTGGATAGTACTTGGATGGGAGACCGCCTGGGAATACCAGGTGCTGTAGGCTTTTTTTTTCTGTTTTTTTTTTTTTTGTTTGCTGTGCTTTTCGGCTAGCTACACTTTCTATAGGCTTGTTGAATCTGGTCGTAGGAGTCAAAGGACATTGTGAAAAGCTGCCTTCTGCCTACGGCCGTACAAGCTTAAATGCACCCAAACCCATCCCAACATGGAAAAGAAGCAGGCTCTAGCCTGGATAGTACCTGGATGGGAGACTGCCTGGGAATACCAGGTGCCGTAGGCTTTTTTTTTTTTGCTGTGTTTTTCGGCCAGCTACACTTCCTATAGGCTTGTTGAATCTGGTCGTTGGAGTCAAAGGGCCTAGTGAAAGCCACCCCATCCGCCTACAGCCATACATGCCTGAATGCACCCAACCCCTTCTGAACTTGGAAGTTCCGCAGGCTCTGTCCTGGATAGTACCTGGATGGGAGACCGCCTGGGAATACCAGGTGCCGTAGGCTTTTTTTTTTCCTCTTTTTTTTTTTTTTGCTGTGTTTTTCGGCCAGCTACACTTCCTATAGGCTTGATGAATCTGGTCGTTGGAGTCAAAGGGCCTTCTGAAAGCCTTCCATCTGCTTACGACTATACAAGCCTTAATTCACCCAAACCCTTCCAAACTTGGAAGTGAAGCAGGTTCTGGCCTGGATAGATCTTGGATGGGAGACTGCCTGGGAATACCAGTTGCCATAGGGTTTTTTTTTCCTCTTTTTTTTTTTTTCCTGTGTTTTTCGGGCAGCTACACTTCCTTTAGGCTGCTTCAATCTGGTCGTTGGAGTCAAAGGGCCTTGTGAAAGCCTCCCCTCCACCTACGGCCATGCAAGCCTGAATGCACCCAAACCGATCTGAACTTGGAAGTGAAGCAGGCCGTGACCTGGATGGGAGGCTGCCTGGGAATACCAGATGCCGTAGCCTTTTTTTTTTTTTTTTTTTGCAGTGTTTTTCGGCAAGCTACACTTCCTATAGGCTTGTTGAATCTGGTCGTTCGATTCAAAGGGCCTTGTGAAAGATTCCCCTCCGCCTACGGCCATGCAAGCCTGAATGCATCCAAACCCATCCGAACTTGGAAGTGAAGCAGGCTATGGCCTGGATAGTACCTGGACTAGAGACCGTCTGGGAATGTCAGGTGCCGTAGGCTTTTTTTTTTCCAATTTTTTTTTTTGCTGTGTTTTTCGGCCACCTACACTTCGTGTAGGCTTGTTGAATCTGGTTGTTGGAGTCAAAGGGCCTTCTGAAAGCCTACTCTCTGCCTACGGCCATACAAGCCTGAATGCACCCAAACCCATCCGAACTTGGAAGTGAAGTAGGTTCTGGCCTGGATAGAACCTGGATGGGAGACCGCCTGGGAATATCAGGTGCCATAGGCTTTTTTTTTTCCTCCTTTTTTTTTTTTTTCGCTGTGTATTTCGGCCAGCTACAATTCCTACAGGTTTGTTGAATCTGGTCGTTGAAGTCAAAGGGCCTTGTGAATGCCTCCCCTCCTCCTATGGCTAAACAAGCCTGAATGCACCCAAATCCATCTGAACTTGGAAGTGAAACAGGCTCTAGCCTGTGTAGTACCTGGATGGGAGACCGCCTGGGAATACCAGGTGCCATAGGCTTTTTTTTTCTTTGCTGTGTTTTTCGGCCAGCTACGCTTCCTATAGGCTTGTTGAATCTGGAAGTTGGAGTCAAAGGGCCTTGTGAAAGCCTCCTCTCCACCTATGGCGATGCAAGCCTGAAAGCTCCCAAACCCATCTGAACTTGCTAGTGAAGAAGGCTCTGGCCTGGATAGTACCTGGATGGGAAACTGCCTTGGAATACCAGTTGCCGTAGCCTTTTTTTTTTTGTCTTTGTTTTTTTTTACTGTGTTTTTCGGCCAGCTACACTTCCTATCGGCTTGTTGAATCTGGTCGTTGGAGTCAAAAGGCCTTTAGAAAGCATACCCTACGCCTACGGACATACAAGCCTGAATTCACCCAAACCGATCAAAACTTGGAAGTGATGCAGGCTCTGGCCTGGATAGTACCTGCATTGGCCTTGTGAAAGCCTCCCCTCCTCCTACGGCCAAACAAGCCTGGATGCACCCAAATCCATCCGAAACAGGCTCTAGCCTGGATAGTATCTGGATGGGCGACCGCCTGGGAATACCAGGTACCATAGGCTTTTTTTTTTTTGCTGTGTTTTTCGGCCAGCTACGCTTCCTATAGGCTTGTTGAATCTGGTCGTTGGAGTCAAAGGGCCTTGTGAAAGCCTACCCTCTGCCTATGACCATACAAGCCTAAATTCACCCAAACCCATCTTAACTTGGAAGTGAAGCACACTCTGGCCTGGATAGTACTTGGATGGGAGACCGCCTGGGAATACCAGGTGCTGTAGGCTTTTTTTTTTCTGTTTTTTTTTTTTTTGTTTGCTGTGCTTTTCGGCTAGCTACACTTTCTATAGGCTTGTTGAATCTGGTCGTAGGAGTCAAAGGACATTGTGAAAAGCTGCCTTCTGCCTACGGCCGTACAAGCTTAAATGCACCCAAACCCATCCCAACATGGAAAAGAAGCAGGCTCTAGCCTGGATAGTACCTGGATGGGAGACTGCCTGGGAATACCAGGTGCCGTAGGCTTTTTTTTTTTTGCTGTGTTTTTCGGCCAGCTACACTTCCTATAGGCTTGTTGAATCTGGTCGTTGGAGTCAAAGGGCCTAGTGAAAGCCACCCCATCCGCCTACAGCCATACATGCCTGAATGCACCCAACCCCTTCTGAACTTGGAAGTTCCGCAGGCTCTGTCCTGGATAGTACCTGGATGGGAGACCGCCTGGGAATACCAGGTGCCGTAGGCTTTTTTTTTTCCTCTTTTTTTTTTTTTTGCTGTGTTTTTCGGCCAGCTACACTTCCTATAGGCTTGATGAATCTGGTCGTTGGAGTCAAAGGGCCTTCTGAAAGCCTTCCATCTGCTTACGACTATACAAGCCTTAATTCACCCAAACCCTTCCAAACTTGGAAGTGAAGCAGGTTCTGGCCTGGATAGATCTTGGATGGGAGACTGCCTGGGAATACCAGTTGCCATAGGGTTTTTTTTTCCTCTTTTTTTTTTTTTCCTGTGTTTTTCGGGCAGCTACACTTCCTTTAGGCTGCTTCAATCTGGTCGTTGGAGTCAAAGGGCCTTGTGAAAGCCTCCCCTCCACCTACGGCCATGCAAGCCTGAATGCACCCAAACCGATCTGAACTTGGAAGTGAAGCAGGCCGTGACCTGGATGGGAGGCTGCCTGGGAATACCAGATGCCGTAGCCTTTTTTTTTTTTTTTTTTTGCAGTGTTTTTCGGCAAGCTACACTTCCTATAGGCTTGTTGAATCTGGTCGTTCGATTCAAAGGGCCTTGTGAAAGATTCCCCTCCGCCTACGGCCATGCAAGCCTGAATGCATCCAAACCCATCCGAACTTGGAAGTGAAGCAGGCTATGGCCTGGATAGTACCTGGACTAGAGACCGTCTGGGAATGTCAGGTGCCGTAGGCTTTTTTTTTTCCAATTTTTTTTTTTGCTGTGTTTTTCGGCCACCTACACTTCGTGTAGGCTTGTTGAATCTGGTTGTTGGAGTCAAAGGGCCTTCTGAAAGCCTACTCTCTGCCTACGGCCATACAAGCCTGAATGCACCCAAACCCATCCGAACTTGGAAGTGAAGTAGGTTCTGGCCTGGATAGAACCTGGATGGGAGACCGCCTGGGAATATCAGGTGCCATAGGCTTTTTTTTTTCCTCCTTTTTTTTTTTTTTCGCTGTGTATTTCGGCCAGCTACAATTCCTACAGGTTTGTTGAATCTGGTCGTTGAAGTCAAAGGGCCTTGTGAATGCCTCCCCTCCTCCTATGGCTAAACAAGCCTGAATGCACCCAAATCCATCTGAACTTGGAAGTGAAACAGGCTCTAGCCTGTGTAGTACCTGGATGGGAGACCGCCTGGGAATACCAGGTGCCATAGGCTTTTTTTTTCTTTGCTGTGTTTTTCGGCCAGCTACGCTTCCTATAGGCTTGTTGAATCTGGAAGTTGGAGTCAAAGGGCCTTGTGAAAGCCTCCTCTCCACCTATGGCGATGCAAGCCTGAAAGCTCCCAAACCCATCTGAACTTGCTAGTGAAGAAGGCTCTGGCCTGGATAGTACCTGGATGGGAAACTGCCTTGGAATACCAGTTGCCGTAGCCTTTTTTTTTTTGTCTTTGTTTTTTTTTTTTACTGTGTTTTTCGGCCAGCTACACTTCCTATCGGCTTGTTGAATCTGGTCGTTGGAGTCAAAAGGCCTTGAGAAAGCATACCCTCCGCCTACGGCCATACAAGCCTGAATTCACCCAAACCGATCAAAACTTGGAAGTGATGCAGGCTCTGGCCTGGATAGTACCTGCATGGGCCTTGTGAAAGCCTCCCCTCCTCCTACGGCCAAACAAGCCTGGATGCACCCAAATCCATCCGAAACAGGCTCTAGCCTGGATAGTATCTGGATGGGCGACCGCCTGGGAATACCAGGTACCATAGGCTTTTTTTTTTTTTTTGCTGTGTTTTTCGGCCAGCTACGCTTCCTATAGGCTTGTTGAATCTGGTCGTTGGAGTCAAAGGGCCTTGTGAAAGCCTACCCTCTGCCTATAACCATACAAGCCTAAATTCACCCAAACCCATCTTAACTTGGAAGTGAAGCACGCTCTGGCCTGGATAGTACTTGGATGGGAGACCGCCTGGGAATACCAGGTGCTGTAGGCTTTTTTTTTTCTGTTTTTTTTTTTTTTTGTTTGCTGTGCTTTTCGGCTAGCTACACTTTCTATAGGCTTGTTGAATCTGCTCGTAGGAGTCAAAGGACATTGTGAAAAGCTGCCTTCTGCCTACGGCCGTACAAGCTTAAATGCACCCAAACCCATCCCAACATGGAAAAGAAGCAGGCTCTAGCCTGGATAGTACCTGGATGGGAGACTGCCTGGGAATACCAGGTGCCGTAGGCTTTTTTTTTTTTGCTGTGTTTTTCGGCCAGCTACACTTCCTATAGGCTTGTTGAATCTGGTCGTTGGAGTCAAAGGGCCTAGTGAAAGCCACCCATCCGCCTACAGCCATACATGCCTGAATGCACCCAACCCCTTCTGAACTTGGAAGTTCCGCAGGCTCTGTCCTGGATAGTACCTGGATGGGAGACCGCCTGGGAATACCAGGTGCCGTAGGCTTTTTTTTTTCCTCTTTTTTTTTTTTTTGCTGTGTTTTTCGGCCAGCTACACTTCCTATAGGCTTGATGAATCTGGTCGTTGGAGTCAAAGGGCCTTGTGAAAGCCTCACTTCTGCTTACGGCCATAGAAGCCTGAATGCAACCAAACCCCTCCAAACTTGGAAGTGCAGCAGGCTCTGTCATGGATAGTACCTGGATGGGATTCAGCCTGGGAATACCAGGTGTCGTAGTTTTTTTTTCCTCTTTTTTTTCTTTTTGCTGTGTTTTTCGGCCAGCTACAATTCCTACAGGCTTGTTGAATCTGGTCGTTGAAGTCAAAGGGCCTTGTGAATGCCTCCCCTCCTCCTACGGCTAAACAAGCCTCAATGCACCCAAATCCATCTGAACTTGGAAGTGAAACAGGCTCTATCCTGGATAGTACCTGTATGGGAGATCGTCTGGGAATAGCAGGTGCCATAGTCTTTTTTTTTCTTTGCTGTGTTTTTCGGCCAGCTACGCTTCCTATAGGCTTGTTGAATCTGGTTGTTGGAGTCAAAGGGCCTTGTGAAAGCCTCCTCTCCACCTATGGCGATAGAAGCCTGAAAGCTCCCAAACCCATCCGAACTTGGTAGTGAAGAAGGCTCTGGCCTGGATAGTACTTGGATGGGAAACCGCCTTGGAATACCAGTTGCCGTAGCCTTTTTTTTTTCCTCTTTGTTTTTTTTTACTGTGTTTTTCGGCCAGCTACACGTCCTATCGGCTTGTTGAATCTGGTCGTTGAAGTTAAAAGGCCTTGAGAAAGCATACCCTCCGCCTACGGCCATACAAGCCTGAATTCACCCAAACCGATCAAAACTTGGAAGTGATGCAGGCTCTGGCCTGGATAGTACCTGCATGGGCCTTGTGAAAGCCTCCCCTCCTCCTACGGCCAAACAAGCCTGAATGCACCCAAATCCATCCGAAACAGGCTCTAGCATGGATAGTACCTGGATGGGAGACCGCCTGGGAATACCAGGTGCCATAGGCTTTTTTTTTTTTTTTGCTGTGTTTTTCGGCCAGCTACGCTTCCTATAGGCTTGTTGAATCTGGTCGTTGGAGTCAAAGGGCCTTGTGAAAGCCTACCCTCCGCCTATGACCATAGAAGCCTAAATTCACCCAAACCCATCCGAACTTGGAAGTGAAGCAGGCTCTGGCCTGGATAGTACTTGGATGGGAGACCGCCTGGGAATACCTGGTGCTGTAGGCTTTTTTTTTTCCTCTTTTTTTTTTTGTTTGCTGTGCTTTTCGGCTAGCTACACTTTCTATAGGCTTGTTGAATCTGGTCATAGGAGTCAAAGGACATTGTGAAAAGCTGCCTTCTGCCTACGGCCGTACAAGCCTAAATGCACCCAAACCCATCCCAACATGGAAAAGAAACAGGCTCTGGCCTGGATAGTACCTGTATGGGAGACCGACTGGGAATACCAGGTGCCGTAGGCTTTTTTTTTTTCCTCTTTTTTTTTTTTGCTGTGTTTTTCGGCCAGCTACACTTCCTATAGGCTTGTTGAATCTGGTCGTTGGAGTCAAAGGGCCTAGTGAAAGCCACCTATCCGCCTACAGCCATACAAGCCTGAATGCACCCAACCCCTTCTGAACTTGAAAGTTCCGCAGGCTCTGTCCTGGATAGTACCTGGATGGGAGACTGCCTGGGAATACCAGGTGCCGTAGGCTTTTTTTTTCCTCTTTTTTTTTTTTTGCAGTGTTTTTCGGCCAGCTACACTTCCTATAGGCTTGATGAATCTGGTCGTTGGAGTCAAAGGGCCTTGTGAAAGCCTCCCTTCTGCCTACAGCCATAGAAACCTGAATGCAAACAAACCCATGCGAACTTGGAAGTGAAGCAGGCTCTGGACTGGATAGTACTTGGGTGGGAGACCGCCTGGGAATACCTGGTGCTGTAGGCTTTTTTTTTTCCTCTTTTTTTTTTTGTTTGCTGTGCTTTTCGGCTAGCTACACTTTCTATAGGCTTGTTGAATCTGGTCATAGGAGTCAAAGGACATTGTGAAAAGCTGCCTTCTGCCTACGGCCGTACAAGCCTAAATGCACCCAAACCCATCCCAACATGGAAAAGAAACAGGCTCTGGCCTGGATAGTACCTGTATGGGAGACCGACTGGGAATACCAGGTGCCGTAGGCTTTTTTTTTTTCCTCTTTTTTTTTTTTTGCTGTGTTTTTCGGCCAGCTACACTTCCTATAGGCTTGTTGAATCTGGTCGTTGGAGTCAAAGGGCCTAGTGAAAGCCACCTATCCGCCTACAGCCATACAAGCCTGAATGCACCCAACCCCTTCTGAACTTGAAAGTTCCGCAGGCTCTGTCCTGGATAGTACCTGGATGGGAGACTGCCTGGGAATACCAGGTGCCGTAGGCTTTTTTTTTCCTCTTTTTTTTTTTTTGCAGTGTTTTTCGGCCAGCTACACTTCCTATAGGCTTGATGAATCTGGTCGTTGGAGTCAAAGGGCCTTGTGAAAGCCTCCCTTCTGCCTACAGCCATAGAAACCTGAATGCAAACAAACCCATGCGAACTTGGAAGTGAAGCAGGCTCTGGTCTGGATAGTACCTAGATGGGAGACCGCCTAGGAGAAACATGGTCGTATGTTTTTTGTTTTCCTCTTTTTTTTTTTTTTTTTTTGCTGTATTTTTCGGCCAGCTACTCTTCCTATAGGCTTGTTGAATCTGGTCGTTGAAGTCAAAGGGCCTTGTGAAAGCCTCCCCTCTACCTACGGCCATACAAGTCTGAATGCACCCAAACCCATCTGAACTTGGAAGTGAAGCAGGCTCTGTCCTCGATAGTACCTGGATGGGAGACTATCTAGGAATACCAGTTTCCGTAGGCTTTTTTTTTTTTTTTGCTATGTTTTTCGGCCAGCTACACATACTATAGGCTTGTTGAATCTGGTCGTAGGAGTCAAAGGGCCCTGTGGAAGTCTGCCTTCTGCCTATGGCCATACAAGTCTGAATGCGCCCAAACTCTTCTGAGCTTGGAAGTGAAGCAGGCTCTGTCCTGGATAGTACCTGGATGGGAGACTGCTTGCGAATACAATGTGCCGTAGGTTTTTTTTTTTTTTTTTGCTATGTTTTTCGGCCAGCTACACATTCTATAGGCTTGTTGAATCTGGTCGTAGGAGTCAAAGGGCCTTGTAAACGGCTGTCTTCCGCCTATTGCCATACAAGCCTGAATGCACCCAAACCCATCTGAACTTGGAAATTCAGCAGGCTCTGGCCTGGATAGTACTTGGATGGCATACCGCCTGGGAATACCTGGTGAATTAGGCTTTTTTTTTCCTTTTTTTTTTTTTTTTGCTATGTTTTTCGGCCAGCTACACATTCTATAGGCTTGTTGAATCTGGTTGTAGTCAAGTGGCCTTGTGAAAGCCTCCCCTCCAACCTACGGCCATACAAGCCTGAATGAACCCAAACCCTTCCAAATTTGGAAGTGAAGCAGGCTCTTGCTTGGATAGTACCTGGATGGGAGACTGTCTGGGAATGCAAAAATTCAAAATTTTTCGAATGCTGAAACTTCGGAAAGTTTCAATGACTTTCTTTCCAGGGCTGCTTGGAGTCGGATCTTTTTTGTTGAATGACCCTTGAGTGTCGGATTGTCCGAATGTCTGCGAATGACCCAATTTTCTGCGAAATCCGAATGTCTCTGAATCAATTCGCACAAGTCTAGTAAACTTCGAAACGCATCATAAAGGCACAAATTGAGGTTATTACTTGGCATTCTTAATATTACATTTTTTTCTTCAATTTTGTGGGAGATCTGAATCACTGTATCGGGGTGGTGTTGAAACCCCGATCGATTAATGCTGGTTGTTCTTACAACCAGCCCTCCTTTCGCCAAGTTCGAGTACCGAATCCAGGTTCTGCTATTTTAATGTTATGCTACCTAGATCAAATATATTGGTGGTTTGCTCCCCTTCTTGCCCTGTATCTCTTAGAAACATCTTGAAAAAGACCCAAAGCAGGGCCAAAACATTGATGGAATAAACCAGATAATTTTGTTCACCCTTAAAAAGACCTGTGAGTGCTTTCTTCTTTTTTCACACACTCACACACATATATATATATATATATATATATATTAGTATGAAAGCCTGTGTACATGGGCTAATGTGCCACCCTTAGGCCTCGACTGCTGCCTCGGAGCCAGGAGTAGAGACAGGCGGTGAGCCGTTCAGAGCGCCCCGCACTGGATCAGCGCGTTCGGCCAGTCTCTACTGTGCATGACTGCATTGTTTCGGCAGTCTCTACTGCGCATGTGCTGTTATGCACACAGGGAGCTTCACAGTCAAGCAATTTATATATAATATATATTATATATATATATATATATATATATATATATATATATATATATATATATATATATATTATATGTAGGAATAGAGTGGAATATCTATAGAAATGGTAGGTTGATGTATAGGTCAGCTGATTTTATGTGATTACTTTTATCCTTTGTGTGATTAGTTTAGTTTACTGGTCAGTTGTGCGTTGTAGTCTGTATATCTGACATAGCCTTTTCTGACTCTCTCATATTACTATGTTTGCTCTTTGAGAATAAGGAGGGCATGTCTGAAGGGAACGGGATCTATATGTTTCTGGGTTAATCCACTATTTTTTTCTTTATGTATGCCAATTGCTTCACACAATGGCAAGGTTCACTGGATTTATGTATGGCTCGAGCGGTGTACACATTTTAGAATTCGCTATCTCTCTCACATTGGTTTCTGTCATAATGCTCATTTGTACATGTGTATGTTACCTTTGGGGACCTGTCACTGGACAGGTCCTATTGGATGGTTGGCATTATTATGCCCATTTGCGAATGTGCTAGCGTTGGGGGCCTGTCTATGGGACTTGTCCTATTGGATGGCAGACCCATGGGTTTGGTCTGCACTTAGAGAAAGTTGCGTCTAGTCATTCATGGGACATCGGGCGAGCCGTATTTGGGCATAACCAATGAACGATTACCTTTGGGTATTTAAATAGCCTTTGTTGGGGGCAACCGGTGCATATAGAATACTTGTTGGCTTGACAAAGGGGTTGATAGCCGTGAAAAAGTAGCAATTGTATTGTAACTCCGGTTTCAACATTTAAGTTGTATTTATTTATGGAGCCTGTTTTATATTAAACTGTATTTGGAGACATGACACTTTGTGGATGATTTTTGGTTTGTGATTGAACGGAGCAGCTGATAGTAAATCACCGAGAGGAGACAGTGAGGGTTCTCCACCTGTCTATTTGTCCGCTCTGGCTATCCCCTTTGCTGATCCTTATCAAATGTGAGTATATTGGTGTATATCTATTTACTCATATTACATTGTTTTAAAATACTACATTATTGGGTGCTTTCCTATGTGTTTGTTTTTTGGTATGTTAAGCTTAAGTATTTGTTTGTAAAAAAACAAATGAAAAAAAAAAATATTGGCCAGGGTTTGTCAATCAAGTGTGTGTTGGAAACCAGTTTTCTAACACACCCTAGTGGTTTTCACAGCATTTTAGGAACTCTGCGCCTCCTTTTCATGAAGCAGGTTTTTCACCATGAAAAGTGTGGTCCTTAACATGCAGTGAAGCCACCGCATGGAATAGCATATCCAATTCTACTTATTTTACGTGATGTTC
Organism: Rhinophrynus dorsalis; assembly: GCA_037306005.1. Classification (NCBI taxonomy): domain Eukaryota; kingdom Metazoa; phylum Chordata; class Amphibia; order Anura; family Rhinophrynidae; genus Rhinophrynus; species Rhinophrynus dorsalis. The sequence goes on from CM074722.1 coordinate 339,542,068, forward strand.
AGTGGGAGAAAATTTTGAACCGTTGGACATTTTTGTGCTGGTTGGACATTTCTGTGCTGGTTTTTGAAAGCGCAGTTAATAGTATAGCAAACTGTGCTGTCAAAACCACTACCACTGGTTTTAAAAAATAGCTGTGGTAATAGTATCGAGCCCCTGGTCCTGGTGGTATACATTCAAGGTTCTTCAGGAACTCAGTGCAGTGTTAGCAAGACCATGGGGCTCAGTGCCATTAGACTCTGTAAAACCAATGTACTGCCTTTATATAAGAAGGGAACTAAAAAAGAAGCTGGGAATTATAGACCTGTGAGTTTTACGTTGGTAGTGGAAAAACCACTAGAAGGGATAATAAGGGACTAATTAAACTGCTGAAAATTCTATCATTAGCATGAATCAACATGGCTTTATGATGAATAAATCTTGCCAAACAAAACTTTTGAGCCTCTATAAAGTAGCAACATAGATAATAGTAGTAGGTGTAGTATATCTAGATTTTGCAATGGCATTTGATACAGTTCACACACAAGAGGCTGGTGTATAAAATAAGGAAATTGGGGCTAGGGGATAATATTTGCAACTGGCTAGAAAACTGCTTGAAGCATAGGGAATACTGTGTTGCTATAAATGGAAAATTCTCCAAAACAGTTTACGATGATAGTGGAGTACCTCAGGGTTCAGTACTTGGTCCACTACTTTTTAACGTGTTCATAAATGACCTGGAAATAGGAATAAAAAAACATTTCAGTATTTGCAGATGACAGTAAATTATGCAGGTGCAATACACTCAGAGCAGAATCATTATTCTCTGCGGATGGATTTACATAAAATGGCAGATTGGGCAAACAAATGGAATTTGAAGTTCAGTGTGGGAAAGTGTAAAGTTATCCATTTGGGAAGCAAAAATAATTTTAGGAGAGTTATTGCTAGAGTAAGATTTGGGAGTCCTTGCAAACTACAAATTTGGAAACAGTGACCAGTGTCAAACAGCAGTAGCAAAAGCAAAAAGTCTTGTTTTGCATAAAAAGTGGTATTGAAGCAAGAGTGGATAACATAATTCTGCCACTGTAGAAATAGTTGGTAAGACCTCACCTCAAATATACTCTGCTGTTGTGGGCTCCGGTTCTGAAAAATGATATTCTAGAACTGAATAGTACAGCAAAGAGCAACAATATTAATTAAGGGAATGGAGGACTTGAAGTCTGAAGAAGTATGAAGAATGTCTTGACAGACTTGGTTTTGGTGATTTTTTTTCAGGCATTTTAGCCTGAAAAAGTGATATTGCCTTATATTCCCACCAAATGGGAAGAAAATCTCATTCAGTGGGCAGCCTGGAACATCTTCCACCCTCTACCTTTGATTTTCAATAATGCACCTGACAGTCTTCTTGGAGTGTGCCTGCCTCCATGCTGATGCTACGTGATACAGAAAAGTCTTTCCAGGACCTTTCTATCAATGAGCAGTCTCCATACGAATTGCTAGAAAGGTCCTGGAAAAACCTTTCTGTGTCGCGCATCATCAGCGTGGAGGCGGATCACTCTACAAGAAGACTGCTGGGTACATTAATGAAGCTTAAAGGTAGAGGGGGAAAGGGGGAAGAGAAGGATAGGTGAGAAAATTAGACAGAATCCCCAACATAAGGGGATTACCTTATAATGAGGATTTTTCCTTTTTTTCACACCCATATTGGGCATCATCCAATCGAGGTCACCCTGTATACGGGCAAATACAATACTCTACAGAAAAGACGGCTAAGAGGAGATCTTTTTTCATTGTATAAGAATATGCAAGGTCAATACAGGAGCTTTTCATTACACGGCCTGATCAAATAACTAGGGGTCACCCCTTATGATTAGAGGAAAGGAGGTTTTCATCTCCAGCAGTGGGAGACTTTTTGTTACAGTAAGGTCTGTTAAATTGCAGAAATCCTGTCCAAGCATAAGGTACTGGCAGATACTATGGATACATTTAAGAGAAGATTAGATGCAGGCTGGCAGAAGGGAACATACAGGGTTATAATGTAACAGGGTTATAATGTAAAGAGAAGTTCTGGTAAATAGTGTAATACCCATTTAGGCAGTCAGGAATTCTTATATAATTCACTTTTTCTTGTTTATACCGTGGCAAAGGTTGAACTTGATGGACTTTTTTTTAACCTAATTTACTAAGTAACTATGTAACTATTACATGGAGGCACTAACATATACATTATATTGCATGGAGGTGATAACATATGCATACTGATACATGGAGCTGTTAACCTTTATAGCATATGATATGGAGAAGCTAACATTTGCCTAATGTGGCATTAAGGTGTCAATGATACATCCCATTACATGGGGGGTGTTAACATAAATATTATATTGCATAAAGTATTAACATATACATTCCATTACATGCAGGTCCTAACCTACATATTATACTGCAATGATGTTCTAACACATACATCACATTTCATGGAGGTATTAACATATATATCACATTATATGGAGATGCAAACATATACATACATCACATATGTTAACATATACATCCTGTTACATGAAGGGGCAAACATATATATCACATAATATGGAATTGATAATATACATAACATGGAGGTGTTAAAATGTAACTTCTCTTACATGAAAATGCTAATATATATCTTTCACAACATGAAGCTGATAGCATTACATGACAATGAGACCCTAACATTTAAATCACATCACATGAAGATGCTAAAATATAGACGTACATTACATGAACATACTAACATATAATCTTTTTCTAATCCAGGCAGCTCTAATACACATTATGGAATTTCAAGGAACCAGTTAAATCTGGTTCATTGACTGCCCGACACAGTATGGGGCCAGCAGTTAAGGACTACGGGTCATTTTTTTTGTGGTTGTTGCAATGGATTCTAGGGTCCCCAAGTGGCATGCCAGGATCATCACCGGTCTTTGAGTGCCGGAACCAGCGTGACAGTCCTAGCACATCCAGGGTCATTAAGGGGTTAAAGGTAGTTTGTCAGCAGACATGGACAGAGAGGGACTGGAATGTTTAAATAGGCCTCTAGCCCCTGGCATAAATGCAGGCAAAACCTTATACCTGTGGTCATGGTTTGTGGCAGGGAAAAAGAAGAGAATGTGAGAGAGAGAGAGAGATCGAGAGAAGCAGAGAAAGTGATGAAGTGTACCAGAAACCTTTCTCAGTAGATTGCAATGAGCTTGTTTAAAGGAAAAAAGAGAGAGAGGACAAAAATAACACAGAGTGACTAAGTTAGTATGCAAAAGAGGGCTAGAGTCAGGTTTGGGGGCCAAAAATGAAAGGAGCTTTATCAGTGTAGTGACTGAGCATTGTTTGTTGTGAGACGGATAGAAGTAAATGTCTACTCCTATGTTTAACTGATCAGTTTTGGATCATGCTAGGTAGAGCGATAAAAAAATGAGCTGTTTGATGAGGCCGGGCTTTTTTTAAAATGGTCTGTGGTTTTTGGACACAGAAAACCAAAGAAGGCCATGTACACTGCTGCAAGTAATATGGTTTTGGTGTGTTGCTCAAATGGGTTAGTAAGCAGAGGGTCTGATAATTGTCTAAATAGATGACCATCTTTGGGAAGACCTGGATTTGCATGTAGGGGTGACGTTTTGAAAAGACCTTTGACGAATAACTTGATGTGGGGAGAGGAGTGGATATAGGCTAAAAGAGGGTTGAGAAGGGCTAAGTGATGTTGGATATCTGCTAAGTATGACTTAATGGTGTAAGGAGAAAGTTTAAGCGGATTGTGGCAAGGGACTGAGTATACAGAGTAGAATGGGGACTGAGTAGGGGTGGATAGGTTTAGAGCAGATGATGAAGTTATTGAAATTCTTCCAGGTTTTGTCATATGTCTTTTGGTGGTAGAGGCCAGGGCAGGATCAGATGCTGAATGAAGGTGGACTCGAAGGATAAGTACTGGCTGCTGGGATTATCTTGAAGAATTCCTAGAAATTAACCCCTTGACTGACAGAAGGGTATGCAAAGCAATGCATTGTGCACATCCCTGGCACTCAAAAGGTTAAAACAAGAAATGACATCAGAAACTGAATTTTCTTCCCTGGAAAGAAACAGCAGTGGAGGAATAATTTGTAGTAAAGAGACAATCAGTTTGCTCATGAACATCATGAAGTGGAGGGATGATGATCTGGCCTTGAGTATGATGTTAGAAGTGATGAGATTGTCTGTATTGAGGGTGACTGGAAGGAATGACCATGATGGGCCCATAAACCAGCAGCAGCTACAATGGGGTATATTTCAAACAAAGATGAGGTAAAAGAGAATTGTAGAATTTCTAGCATTTCCTAAGGCCGGAGTTCTATGAACCATTTGAAACTGTGGAAGGGAGATAAGTCAGAAAATACTTTAGGAGACAAGGGGGAAGGAAGGGTTGGAAAATGGTGTGGCATTTCTAAGATGTCAAGAAGTTAGCCCATATAGCTAAATCAAATCTAGTGGACTGGTTCATATGAATGATACTGAAAGGTTCTGGAGCAGATGGGAGGGGCTCAAGGAGATGGGAGATGAAAGATCTTCCTTGGGGAATAGTTCTTATAGCAAAACTGAGGTACCTAGAAGAGATTGTAGTTCCAGTACAGAAATCCTATATAATAATTCTCTAAATCGTGTGTAACGCCCGACATGCGCAGTAGACACTACTGCGCATGCGGCAGTCAGGCACAGTAGAGACTGCCCGCGCCACGGCTGATACAGAGCTGGGCGCTCCGAAGTAGCGTCCTGCTCTGTATCAGCCGCGGCGCGGGCAGTCTCTACTGCGCGTGACTGCCCCGCGACCGGCTGCCAGAGGCACTGTGGCCCGTGTAACGGGCTGTTCAACTAGTATTTGTAATAAAAGAGGTTTAGGAAATTCAGGATGTGAGAGAGGTTTTCTTGATTCCATGGTGGATAAATTGAGATGAATGCTATAGGATTCTATGGAGAAGGAGGGATCATATTTTTTTCATGTGCTATTGGAATTTTGTAGACTGTGTAGAGGTACTAGACATGGGAAAGAATGGAGTAGGGGGAGAAAGGGTGGTTGGATTAGGAGATAGTCAATAACTACCAGAGAGAGATGTTGAAAAGTATCCAGCATGGAGTCTATGTGAGTGTTTTGAATAGTTTGGTGCTACTTTTGGAGCCAAAAGTGAGGCTTATGGTGAAATAGTATGAATTCCTCTATTTGATGCCATACAGATGGCATTGGGAGACGTGTACTAGAAAAAGTCTGAAGGCATGTGCAATGTTAGCTTTGGAATGCAATGCACCTAGGCCAAAACTGATTATTTGTAGAATTTGTTGAACTGTGTGGTCAATGCTGGTAGAAAGCATAGAGCTCCAAAAAGACCCACTGGTTATTAAGTGAAATCCAATAAATAACTCCTCAAAGTCAGTAAGATGAAAATAAGTATAAATAAAAACTCAAGATCTTATCTCAAAAGTAGGGATGGACAAAAAGTCCCATTGTGTTCCTGTTTGAAATTTTGCAAAAAAAGCATGATTTTTCTCTTTATGGCAGGACATTTTGGCCATAGAGAAACATGTAAATTTACAGCCTTTTCACTAGGAGCACAAAAACATTAACAAAAATCTTCCCATTTCCCTCCTATGTTACTCAACAAGGTGAAACTTCCAGCACATGTACATAATTTCCTGCACATTAATGTGGTGTATTTTAGGAGAAAAGCAAAGTGGAAAGAGAGAGAAATAAAATTAACTCAAATATTAAAAAATAAAGTGGTTACTTAGTGGTTCATAGTGCTGGTAGACAACCAACACAACTATTGTTAAAAAAAAAAAAAAAAAAAGAGAGAGAAGTTGGATGGACCCCGAGTCTCGTGACTCACTGAGAAAAAGCTGTCACTAATACTACACTAATACTAGCAGTGGCAACACCAGTGATAATGGGACTAGGAGCCCATATTCCCCAGACCGCCACCACTATTTAAAAAAATAAATAAATAAAAAAAAAAGAAGCTGGATGAACCCTGAAGCTAGTGACTCCTCTCTGAGGAGACATGTGTCACTAAAACTAGCAGTGGCACCACCGTTAAAGTTACTCAGTGTGCACAGAGCCCTCCCTTGTATTCTGGGTTCGCAGATTTGTTTAATCTGTCTAATTAGCAGGGTGGTGATGAGAGGGCTAGTGTGCCACTGTCTAAGCAGCACCATGGCCACCATGAGACTGACTTCTTAAAGCAGAAATATGGGACCAGGGCCTGCTCCACTTGAAATCAATTATCCTGGTAGCTGCAGTGATGATGTTGAGGCAGCCCCTTAATGAAATCATGGGTTTGTGAATATTTTTCCATTGGGACAGACACAGTGCAGTCATCAGTGACTGTACTGTGCACTATTTGTGACAATGTAAAGAAAAAAAAGGTGCAATAAAGTTTTATACAGGTGTTCTCACCAACCCTTCACCACTTAAAGAAATGCACTCACAAAATAAGTGATCAGCTTGACACTTATGTGATAGCTGAAATGTGCACAGAAGGGATTGTCCTCACAGTAGAATCAAAGGGAAACCGATCTTATTTCATCAGGGCTGCTCCTCAGTACAATCAACCAGAAACCAAGATTATAAAAGGAATTAACAAGAGGGCGCCCAATAGTGCCTATTATCTTAATGGCAATTAGATTTCTAGAATATCAATTGTACTCGCAAAACTGACTAAGCTGTATCTGAGGAAGTAGTCTGGAGACTACGAAAGGTTATACCAATACTAAGCCTGCCTCGTTTTTATAAAATTTTTAATTATATTACAATTTTATACTGTAATGTTAAATTGAAGATTTTGGATATTAAATACTTTTGGAGACTAAGAAACAGCATTCCATGGGATTTCCTACCTTCCAATACAGAGTACCTGAGCAGAGACAGGTTAATACCTCTGCAGGTCTTTGTTGTTGGTAGGTAAATACCTCCCACAACCATCTCCTTTGTGAGTATGATTTATATTTTGTATAAAAAAATAATAGGCACTATTGGGCACCCTCTTGTTTATTTCTTTAACTAAATACTATTTGTAACAAGGTTGTGAAAAAGAGAAAGGGACACACCTTGGTACAAGCCTGGATTTAAAAAAATGATCTTTCCTTGTATACGTTGCAAGCCTGAGTCCTGAAATATTTATTTACACAGGGATTGTTTTTGGCATGCCTGAGTCACTAAAAAGTTATCTTATTCAGTTGTTATTGACCCACTGCTTCGGTCCTGTGCCTTTTGTTGTCACTATGAACCAACAAATTCATCAACTTCATTTATGCATCTTGTCTTTGGTCTTCTTCTTGGCATTTAGAATTGAGTGGGTCCAAAGGGTCGATGCCGTATAGTGGCAGGAGTGTTTACATGTGTTAATGAAGCCGAGAAGTATGCCATCCGGAGCATATACTCTTGTCAGAGTCACCCAAGGTGGACATATCAAATCAGATCAAATCAAGTAAATCAAATCAATACAAACTCTGCCAACCCACACTGGACCAAAGTAACAGATTATGGTCCATTCCTACAGCATGGCTTCACAACAAAAATAATGGCCCTCATTCCCCAGAGGCTTGCGAGCTAATTCCTATGGCAGGGGGAAGACCAGATCAATGGCAGACGGTGCTAAGAATTACTGGGTTCTATCAGGCTGCCTTTGGTCATTAGACATTGGAAACCTTAACATTCGAGTATAGTTTCAAACTTAAGGAACCAATAATTGTTGATGTGGACTCCATTAAGAAGCGTTGGACAGATTACAAGAAGAAGGTGAAGAAATTAGATGGGAGTACTGTCCCTGCATGCGAGAGGTACCGGAGGTACAAATAACTCCTCACCTCCTATCCCCTTCTCAGTACCCCAAGGATCTGCTCTAGTTTCCCTTCTCGTCTCTCTCTATACCCTTTCTCTAAGGCAACTGAAAAGGCTGTTCGACTTTAACTACCTTGATTATGCAGATGATACACAGATATATATCTCTGGACTCTCACTATCACCGGAAATACAGCAGTGGGTCTCTGAATGCCTTACTGCTGTCTCTTCCTGGATGGTTCATCATCGCTTAAAATTTTATATGTCTAAGACTGAGCTATTTATCTTTCCTCCTAAATCCTGCACAATACCACAGTTTTCTGTCAAGGGCTCCACAATTTACCCTGTGGTCAAGGCACACTGCCTTGGGGCAACTTTGGACTCTTCTCTTTCCTTCACTACCAACATTAATGAAGTAAAAAAAACCTGTTGCTTCTTTCTTCAAAATATAGCACAAATATGTCTATTTCTTTCTTGCTCTACAACAGAAATGCTCATGCATGATCTTATGCTTTCTCACCTGGATTACTGAAACTGTTGACTTCTTGGTCTGTCTGCTATCCATATCTCTCCTCTACAACTGATTTTTAACTCTTGCACCAGGATACTCCTCCTCTCCTCCAGAACAATACTTAACTCTACACTTTTAAAATCACTGTCATGGCTTCCCATAAAGCAATGTATTACATTCAATATCCTCCTCATTACTTTCAAGGCTCTCTAAAACTAGTCCCCATCCTATATTTTATTACTGATATCCCACCATATACCTGAAAGTCCTCTATGCACTATGCATGGTGGACGACTCTCTGCTCCTTTAACCTCTGTTGCAGCATTGCAGCTGAAGGCTTTTTCCCTTGCTGCTCCCTACCTCTGGAATTCCCTACCACCAAACATTCACCAAGCCCCAGCCCTCAACAATTTCAAATAGAAACATAGAATTTGACGGCAGATAAGAACCATTTGGCCCATCTAGTCTGCCCAATTTCCTACTGTAAAAAAAAAAAAAAACACAACCTCAAACCTTTTTTGGTCCTTGGTCTTTTCTTATGTTAAGGACCGCCTTATGCCTATCCCATGCATGCTTAAATTCTGTCACTGTATTGACATCTACCACTTCTGCTGGTAGGCTATTCCACTTGTCTACTACCCTCTCAGTGAAGTAAAACTTTCTTACATTACATCTAAACCTGTGTCCCTCTAGTTTTAGACTATGGCCTCTTGTCCTAACGTTTTTACTCTTTTGAAATATACTTCCATCCTGTACTTTGTTGAATCCCTTCGTGTATTTGAATGTTTCTATCATATCCCCTCTCTCTCTTCTCTCCTCCAAGCTATACATATTCAGATCATTTAGTCTGTCCTGATATTTCTTTTCCTGTAGACCAGTCACCATTTTAGTAGCCCTTCTTTGAATTTTCTCTAGAGTATCAATATCCTTCTGGCGATGGGGTCTCCAGTACTGTACACAATATTCTAGGTGAGGTCTAACTAGAGATCTGTAGAGTGGCATGACTACTTCCCTTTTTCTGCTACTAATGCCCCTAGCTATACAACCCAGTGCCCTGCTTGCATTCCCCACCGCTTTATTACATTGCCTGCTTACCTTTATGTCATTAGAAATAATTGCTCCCAAATCCCTTTCCTCTGTTGTCTCTGACAGCACAGTACCCTTAATAGTATATTTTTCCTTTGGATTTTTATGTCCCAAGTGCATTATTTTACATTTATCAACGTTAGAGTGCATCTGCCACACTCTTGACCATTCTTCTAATTTACCTAAATCATTCGCCATTTGGCTTTTTCCCCCTGGAATGTCTACCCTATTGCAGATCTTTGTATCATTTGCAAAAAGGCATACCTTTCTTTGAAGACCTTTTGCAATATCACTAATAAAAATATTAAAAAGAATGGGCCCCAGTACAGATCCCTGAGGTACTCCACTAGTAACACTCCTTTCATCCGAATATTCTCCATTGACTACCACCTTCTGTCTCCTGTCACTCAGCCATTGCCTTATCCATTTCACTATTTTTTACATCTAGACCCAAACACTGCAATTTATTTATGAGTCTTCTATGAGGGACAGTGTCAAATGCTTTACTGAAATCTAGATAAGCTATATCTACTGCTCCCCCTTGATCTATTATTTTTAGTTACCCAGTCAAAAAAATCTGTGAGGTTAGTTTGACAAGATCTCCCTGCTGTAAACCCATGCTGTTTGGTATGTTGCAAGCTATTCATATTCAGATATTCAACAATTCTTTCCTTTAACATACTCTCCATTAATTTTCCCACTACTGATGTAAGACTTACTGGTCTGTAGTTACCAGACTCTTCCCTGCTACCTTTTTTGTGAAGCGATACTACATTTGCTACCTTCCAATCTTTTGGAACTATTCCTGTTGCTAGTGACTGATTGAATAATTCTGTTAAAGGTTTTGCCAGAACACACTTAAGTTCTTTTAATAACTTTGGGTGTATCCCATCTGGACCCATTGATTTATCTGTTTTTACCTTAGAGAGTTGAATTAGAACTTCTTCTTCTGTAAACATGCATGTTTCCCGTGTCTTGCCATTTCTTTTTTCTAACAGAGGTCCCTTCCCTTCATCTTCCTCTGTAAAAACTGAACAGAAATATTCATTGAGACAGTCAGCTAGCCCTTTAGTCTCATTTACATAGTTTCCATCTTTTGTTTTTAGTCTAACTATTCTTTGTTTCGTTTTCCTCCTTTCACTTATATATCTAAAAATGTTTTATCCCCCTTTTTTATTGACTGGGCAATTTTTTCCTCTGTGTGTGCTTTGGCACATCTAATAATACATTTGGCCTCCTTCAGCCTAGTTTTGTACCGATACCTATCTTCTTCCTTCTAATCCAACCTAAAAGAGCACCTTTTAAATGTAGCACTACCGTAATATGTAAACCATATCTCATATGCACTGTAAAAAATTGCACTTCCTTTTCTACCTGCTTATAGCTGTATGTCACCCATCCTATACTATTGCAAGCTTAACTGGGCAGGGACCTCCTAATCTAATGTATGCTTACCTAGTGTTCCCTTTATGACAATTGACTTGCAGCACTTATTGTATCCCCTCTATACTAAATGTAAGCTGTAAAGTGCACCCGATGGCACTATATGGTTAAAAAATCCTATATAATAATTCGCTAAGGATGTTTGTCAGAAGCCGTCATGCGCAGTAGAGACTGCCCAAACGCACAGAATACTGGGAGCACAGAATACTGGGCGCACAGAAAGAATGTTGGGAACACAGAATGCTGGGAGTTCTATGCTGGGAGCACAGAAAGAATGTTGGGAGCACAGAATGCTGGGATTTCTGTACTGGGAGCATTCTGTGCTTTTGGGCAGTCTCCGCAGTGCATGACTGAGTTGGCGGCAGGACACAGAGCAGGGCCAGCCTCTTAACCCTTTGAGTGCCAGAGAGGTGCGTACCCCTCTGGCACTCAATGGGTTAAGATCACCTGGACCTTGGCCCGTGTACACGAGCTTTTACACTAGTACACACATAACTAAGCATGCATTTGTCTAAACATGCATTATTTCTACTTGCCATATTAGACATGTCTTTATTGTATTTTACAGTATGCTTACAGATTTATTCATGCTTTTACAGTTTATAGATGACCAGTTGATACTATATTTTAACACTGCTTGAAATTACATTGTATGTTCACTAGATGGCGCTTTACTTCATTACTAAACAGAATGAAGTGCACTTAAACAGATTATATAGACATTTCAGGTGACTGAATAGTCACTTTCCCACATTGTTTGGCCTTCCTGTCATGCAACAGCGTTGGTGCATTTTCTGTTTGTGCAATCACCAAGATAAAGCAGGTATTAGGCCTGATCTGTGATAAAGTTGTGACTATTGCTGTTTATTATATGTCTTGATCCTGTGGGAAATAATACAGAGAAATAAAGATATATATATATATATATATATACACGCTCATACAGTGCAATATTTAGTGATCAGATCTTTTTGTGTATTCCTATAAGTATGCTTTTATATTCACAAATATGCACACAAGTACAGAAGTTGAGGTACTGTATTTGTGCTGATGTACATGTAGGAACACATTAGAATTTATAACAATGAGCAAGGGCTTCAGTGCAAACCATCAAGATACACCATAAATTACACCAACCCTAGAGCAGGGGAAAAGAAAAAGAGGGACTTAACATCTTGTTTTTCTGACTCCAGTTTGTAATTAGCCTGATACTGGTCTCAGGGGAATGGCATGTCCTCACACTGAGACATGGTTCAAGGAAGCCTCAAAATCCATTCAGAGGCCTTTGCTCATGTGAGCGTTTACCCACATTTGTACTTATGCTCCTTTGTCTAATTTAAAGGGATAGTAATACTTAATATGTAAAAACAAAATATGTTGTAGGGTTTATCCCCCTGAGTAAAACAAAAGTACTCCCACTGCTGAAAGGTGTTTTATTCAAAAGTTATTACAGCGCAAAGTTGAATTTTTTTGGTGCAATATCACAGTGGCCTGAAATTGTACAGTGGAGCTGTTGCTATGCCATCCTATGGAGATTTATGGTCTACAGACCAGAGCTGTCCATAGGATGGTGTAACAACAGCGCCACTGTACAATTTCAGGCCACTGTGATATTGCACCTAAAAAAATTCAACTTTGAGCTGTAATAACTTTTGAATAAAATACCTTTCAGCAGTGAGAGTACCCTTTTTTTTAATCAGGGGGATAAACACTACAATATATATTTTTTTACATATTAAGTATTACTATCCCTTTAAGTAGAATTATAAGTGATGCTGTTTACCAGAAGACTCTGAATAACAAGGCCATTAAAATATTTTATCTGATTTAGGACAAAAATTGCTGTTTTTAACTTTATGAATGCATAGAAGAGGGTTATTTAGTATATCTGAATGAGTAATAATTGGGATGTCTTCAGTAAAAAAAACTGAAGTAGTGTCGTGGAAAGCAAATAATCCAACCAATTCTACTCAGATCCTAGGTGTAATGAATATAAGGCTGTATGCCTATCAAGCAGCTACAGGGAGTTCTGTCTTCAAAGAAGTCTAAGAACAGAATCTGCCTGCTCTATTTTGGAATGATGGATTATAGACATTCAACAGGAAATGTGACATAAGCAGTATACATTGGGAGTGCATACTTAGCATGCATGTGCATAGGACATGAGATCTCCTCTTTCTCCCACCAAATCAGCCCACAAGGTCTTGGGAATGTGACCAGTCCTCTTCGCTCACATCCTCCTCTACTGTCTCCCTCACATTCCTGAGCCAACTATTTCACTTTCTCCCATCCTCAAACTGATAGGGGAGTTCTGCTAGAATAGCTAAGTCTCTCTGAAAAACAAGGACTAACCCATTTCATGTCCTCCCTCCTTAGCCCAACAGTCTCAATTTTGGTCACCAGCAAATGTTACACTCAAAGTGGCCTAACATTAGAAGTATTCAGTCTTCTACATCTCCTACACATTTCATGAATCAACTGTTTCCCTCATTCAGTCCCAGAAGGAATAAGCTGATTTCCAAAACATGTAAGGTTGGCAGATATAAATATCCATTTTTGTTTTTAAATTATCATTGTAACTATTAAATCTGTTTATTGCATATTTTGTATATACTGTGGCAGTAGTTCTGTGTTAAGGTGTTCTTTACAATCCAAACCATTTCTATGTGTAGTGTCTGTAGTGACGACCAAATGGTTATCAGTTTGATGAGATGTATGTGTTTGTTTTTTACTTTTTTGAATACTTATTATAGTTGCACTTTTTGTTGAAATCATATATTTATTTAATTATAAGATAAAGAACTCACAGTGAAGCCAAAGTTATAATTCCCTGTCAAGCAATCAAAAGTATGGAAATGCCATTTATAATTTGAAGAACATTAACTCCATATTGTTGCTCATTTAAAATATATTGATGAGAGACAATAACTTGAGTGTCATAGGGTTGAAGTTCTCTGAACTATAATTATCATTTTGATACTTTGGATTATTTGAGAACCGTAAAGCTGACTTTCATATGGGTTTGTAGCTTATAATTTCCAGTTTTTAAACTAATTTTTCTTTCAATTGATCATGCTTCATGTGTGTGATCAGAATGTTTTGTTTAATTATTCCTTCAAAAATGATGTAATTGTTTTATGTAACCTTTCATTTATGTTTTGTTTGTATTTTTTGTACAAGAGTGTCAGTTTTGAATAAAGTATTCAAATATACAAATTTGTAATCAAGGTGAAAAGTCCACTTTAATAAAAAATACATATTATGTTTGATAATTATGCACTAGTATTGTATTAGTTTATTTCACATACTGACACAAAAATATTGTGATCATAACACTCACAGTGGGTACTCACAGACTCCTGCAAACACAAACAAACATCACACACACATTTGCCAAAAGCAGACAAAATAAAGAGAGGCAGGGAATGTGCGAATCTGAAAGAAGGGAGGGAAGTACTGGGATGAAGAGTGAGAGAGAGAAAGTGAGGGAGAGACAAAGAGAGAGAGAGAAAGAGCCTGAAATATTGTGAAGGCAGGGTAAGACAAATCTGGGGATGAGGGGTAAGAGAGTCAAGGATGGGATAAAGGATGGAAGAGAAGTGTATAAGAAAAGGAAAGGGACTTATTATGGTAAGGGAACTCCCATGTATTCCCAAATACTCCAAAGTCTTACTTGTTAAAACCTAATAAAGCTTTCATTCTCCTCTTTTAGAAAATATCCCTCGTTTAGTAATTAATTCAAAAAATGAATTGTTCAGACTCACTGTCCTATGTTATAATTTAGATCCTTTTGTGGTCACTTCCTATTTTATAGATTAGTACACACAGTACACAGTATATACCTAAACGTATTCATACTTATACTTATTCAAATATTCATACACATACATTAAGGGCCCTATGCAGAAATATTAAAGCAGAAAGCAGCTCATTTTTATCAGTAATTAAATGGAGCTTTTAATCCCTTAAATGCTTGCAAGGTCGCAAATGTACAAATTAATTGATTGCTCCAAATTTGTTTTGTGCATGTGACTCTAAGTGTCCTAAAACACTTGACCTCTCTAATTTTTTGAGTAAAACCACCTTTCCAATTAATATTCACTCCCTCCTCATCCTCAATACATCTTGAATTCTTTTCCCATGTTTTTGAAAATAATGGCAGGCAATAGTGGCAGTTAATTTGTACATGTATAATATTTCTGTATAACAATATTGAATATATATGTATCTCTGAATGCATAAAAAATATTTAGTAAATAAACCATGATGTTCCCTATCGGTGCAATCTTCTCTCCCCTTTTTTCATTCTATTTCCTTACCATTTCTCTCATTTTTCTTTTTTTCTCTCAACCCATTCCTTTCTCATATAATGCTTTTAATTGGATCTAGCATTCTTGTAGGCCTCTCATTGCTGTGCGTAATCATGTTATTAACTTTTACCCCTTAATGCTGGTGACATGCTAGAACCATCATGGAAATCTGACCTTTGAGGATGGATGTCAGTCCTGGCATGTCATGGGTTAATGATCACATTGCGCCTCAGGATGAGCTGTGATCAGGGTTGGAATGTTGTAACTGACTGCTCCAGGACTGAGCAGTCCGGTACAGCCATTCTCCAGTTATTCCATACATGGGATCTCTGCTACTACAATTACATGTTCAAGTAGAGCCACGTGAGAAAGACAATGTTCATAAACATTGCCTTTGTCACTGTTCCCTGGCTCTCTCCTTGTTACGGTTGACAAGCAAAATCAGGAGTCAGACGGTATAGTTAATAGAACCTTTATTATGAGAATAATGACAGTAATGCAATATATAAATATACACACAGCGGGTGATTGAAACGATGAGTACTGTATCAGGAATAGCAGTCTCCCAATCTCTGTCCGAGACTAGGCCTCAGCCCACTGTAGTCTCATGGTAAGGTAACGCCCAAGAGATACTGACTCAGCCTGCAGTCAGTCTATGAGCGGAGTCTCAATGGTACGTAACCAATGAAGCTGCTTACCCAAGCCTGCAGTCAGTAGCTAGGAGTCTGCTAGAGCCACAGGTCAGTACTAGAAAGGATGTCTGAATAATGGAACCAAAAAACTGAGTGAACAGAAAGAGCCTTCTAGTAAGCACCAGATAGGATAGTCAGACAAGCCAAAGTCATACACGGAGCTGGTAGTCAGCCAGAGCCACAGTTTTGCACCAGATAGGATATCCACTGGAGCGCATGTATGCTGGATGCTCAGTGGATACAGCCTCAGGTCAACACCAGAGTGGGTAATCAGACAAGCCTAGGTCATACACGGAGCGGGTAGTCAGCCAGAGCCACAGGTTTGCACCAGATAGGATATCCACTGGAGGCATGTATGCTAGATTCGCAGTGGATAGAGCCCCAGGTAAACACCAGCGCGGGTAGTCAGACAAGCCTAGGTCAAACACGAAGCGGGTAGTCAGCCAGAACCACAGGTTTGCAACAGAAAGGATATCTGAGCCAAATCGGAACGCACAAGGAGAATAATCAGGCAGAGCCACAGGTCAACACCAGAATGGATGGACAGACAAGCCGGATCATACACAGGAATCAGGAATACTAGAAAATGAACTACTCAGAACAATAACGTAAGGGTGACTGAGTCAGGACTCAGTCTGCCCTTTAAACCCCTCCACAGGAAGTAGGTAGGAGGAGCAGCTTAGAGGGAGGAAGTAGGTAGGAGAAGACTACAGGAAACAAACACACATAAAACAGAGGCCTGCAGCATGCTTGAAGCATCGCGCCTACAGATGCTGCATCTGGCTTTGATGCATCCAACCGCTCGTGGAAATTACGCCGGAGCGTCATAGTGAGTATCTCCAGAAGCGGCGATGCTACAAGGTACTGTGACACTCCTCCTCACTCTGATAATGAGGCTGAGAGTAAGAGAACATAACTCACAAGGCTTCAAATCGCCAAAAAGGGAGACATTTTGTTTTAGGTGGTGTTGCTAGGGGCAGGACTTGTAGGCAGAGCATTGAAAATATTTTTACATTCTTTCAT
Source organism: Rhinophrynus dorsalis (assembly GCA_037306005.1). NCBI lineage: Eukaryota > Metazoa > Chordata > Amphibia > Anura > Rhinophrynidae > Rhinophrynus > Rhinophrynus dorsalis. The sequence goes on from CM074722.1 coordinate 339,558,940, forward strand.
GACCTATTGGCACCTTTGTGTAACTGAATAAATGATTTAGAACAAGATTAAAATATTTTATTTACCCAAACTAATTTATAAACAGATACTGAATGTGAGTTTTATTGCTGTGGAGCAATGTGATACAATTATATACACACACCACACATTCTGATTTCATAAAAGGAGACACCACAGTAAAGAAGAGAGGTGTAGGGATTTGTGCCTCAGAGTGACTATCCTATCAATACACTTGGATACTAGGGAGGTATGAAACAATGTTCATGCTTTGAATACCGCCCCTGCTAAAAAAAGTTGAGTACAAATCATCCTATAAAAATGTTAGGTAAAACATATAAAAAATGGCATAAATTAAAGCCCTACTTATCCATCAAAAAAACTGTATCTAATTTGTGTGGGTCTACTAAATCAATTAGGGGGAAATATGCTTGAACTGAGGACTAGGGATGGGTGAAAAGTGTGAAAAATTTCCTGCGAAAAATGTTGCATCTCCGCCTATGCAAAAATTTCATTTTGCTGGGTACTCAAAACAGGTGTGTGTGGTTGAGTGGGACATGGACTTTGAAGAGCCAATGATGCTGAGGATTACTGATAAGGTGACTGTGTGATTTTTGACATCTGTACGTCCGGGGTCAGACTTTCCAATGGCTTTCTCAAACAGTTTATAGACAGGCACAGTGCTCCTTAAAAGTGGCGGAAGATACAGCCTTTGACTTTCTGCTAACCTTATAGCTCTGTCATCATCCTCACTCTCAACTTCATCTGTATCTGAAAAAGTGAAGGCTGCTTGAGGGATATATTCTAGATCTGCATCATCATCAGTCATCATTAGGTCATCCTCAACAGTATCAGCATCACCTGACAGTTCTTGCCCACTACTACCATTATATTCCTCTAAGCTTTTGGAGGTCTCAAACAATTTCTTTTTACTTTTACTATAACAAAATTCCCTACTACTTTGAGGACAGGTGTTTTGGTGTCTCACTGTCTGATGCAGCAGGTACTTCAGCTTCTACACCTTCCTCTATTATGCTGTTGCCAGCATTATCAGCACTTGAATGTGACTTTTTGTTGTTTTCAGTGTTCTTCTTATATGGTTCTATATTCCTACTGGCACTGGTGGTGCTGGACATAGTTTTGCTGGGACCTTGACAAACTGCATCCTCCCTTGGAGTAAAGGGATCATCATCACTGATTGCACACGCTGCAACAAGTATTGCTGCAGTAGGTTTTTGGACTACTACTTTACTTTCACGTCCCTACAATGCTCCACCCCTCCCCTTTCCCCTTGTGCATTTGCTGAACATTCTGCATCTACACTGTGTTTTTTTACTGTACAGTGCACAACACAACTGATGGAGCTGTATGATGCCTTACCTAAGCCCAGTCAGCTGTCTGTCACTGTCACCTAAGATATTTCGTGTTTACTCTTTTTTATTTTTTTATTTTTATTTTGTTTTATTTTTTTCAGTTGTCCACCCTGTTGTTTTATCACAGTCTGTCCAAAAAAAATTATAACTGAAAAAGAAAATAAACAATGTCTTTCCCCAGACTTCCCCACCCAACACAGGGACAATAACAGCAAGATCAGCAAGCAAATAGGTTGTCTGTGTCTTGCCTGTCAGTCACATGGAATTTTGGAGTATTTGGGGGACAACCTCCTTCCTCCCCTCTTTTCCCCTAGAGTGCCCCCAGACTGCCCTAATACAGAGAACAAATGTCCTAGCTAAATGACTCCCTAAACTAAGCTTCAATTCCCCTTTATTTGCCTATCTCCTCTAGCTAAAAAATATGCTGCTATCTCCTCTCACAAACACAAAATGGCTGCTGTGAGAGCCTGATATCCTTTTATATGGCTGTAGAAAACTTTTGTGTGGTGTAGAAATATTTTTCTTCCCATTGATTTCCATGGGTGGAAAAGGCGGAAAAAAGCGATAAAATGGCACTTTTTTGCGGGAAATTTTTTGCCAAGCGGAAAGTGCCATTATTTGCCAATTTCAGTTTGAGGTGAAAATTTTCACCCATCCCTACTGAGGACTAGTCTGACAAATACATTAGGATACTCTACGGGACTTTTTCCCACTTATTAACCCCCTTGATTTTCCATGCAATGCACTGGAAAACACTCTAACACTAAAGGAATTAAAAGCCCCTTTTAAATCATGAAGAAAGTTCACTTTTCCTCTGTGATGCAGCAGGCTTGATCCAGAATTTCACTGGATCAAGGTTTATCCCGCATGATGTGTGTCTCCGGGGCATTCAGTTCCATCTACTGAAATACAGTAATTACTGTACTTATTTTTATGATTATCTGTTAGAGATTATTCACTATCTTTTTACACATAATTGTTTTGTGCTTGATGGCTATTACTATCTCCAGTGTTGTAGAAATTCGATGGGAGCAAAATGTGCACCCTCATACTCCAACCTTTTATGAGTTGGTGGGAGGAGTTCCACATCTTTGGAGATAGTAATCCATTTAGAGTATTTATTATTTTAAAAGATACATTGATATCTTAATTATTTGGTTTGGTGACCATGGTCAAGTTGTAGGGTTTTTGGATTATCTTAATAATAATGATAGTAACCTTGTCTTTTCAATGGTTCAACACCCGAATCAGATAGTCTTTTTGGATTTAAAGGGTTACTAATGTGTCAATAACAGTGAAGCTACGATCCTTCCTTATAGTTGGTACTATTGCTCCGTTACTTTGCTTATGTTGAAATTGCTCTATTTCCTCTGATATTATATTATCAATTGTCCCCCTACCGCCCTTTTATAGTAGAGGAAGCCACCTCCCCTCAGATCTGAAATCTTTTCCTTTGACCAGACAGATCACAACAAGGGAAATGTTTCTTCATTCAGTATAAGAAAAATCTTGCCCTCCTTGACGAAGGAGGGCATGTTTTCCTTGTACTGAAAGATGTTTGTTCCTTGTCACGATCCTCCTTCATGATGTTAGCATTAGGTGCGGTAGGAGGAAAACCATAACAAAGCAATAATACCAACTATAATGAAGGATCGTAGCTTCATTGTTATTGCAATATTTCTAACCCTTTAAATATTGTGCCGACTTTGATATCTAGTCCTATTTTGACAAGAATACATAGGAAATTGGTAGAGGACAACACACTGTTACATGCAGAGAGTTGTCATCCCAAACCATTCCACGGATACACTGTTTGATGAGGCCTGTATTGAATTACAAGAAAAATTTACTGAACAAGGTTACTTTTTATGGATGATAGATAGAGCAGAATCTATAGTTAGGAATATGTCAAGGATTGAACGTTGCAGCATGTAAAGAACTTGGTAGATCAAGTTATTTTTAGTTTCATACAGTAGGGAGTTTTTTTAAATTAAGAAAATGATCAAACAACATCTACCAGTTCTTACGGTGGATAGGGGATTACATACTGTATTGCAAAATAAAGATTTGTTTTAAGGAAAGCACTCACATTAGCCAATCGCTTTTCTCCTAGTATGTTTTTGGAGACAGACAAATTAAATCTAAAACTTGGCTTAATACAGTGGTGATGTACAGTGGATATAAAAAGTCGACACACCCTTGTTAAAATACCAGGTTCTTGTGATGTTAAAGATGTTAAAGAATGAGACAAAGATAAATCATGTCAGAACTTTTTCCACCTTTAATGTGACCTATAATGTGAACAGTTCAATTGCAAAACACCTGAAATCCTTGAGGGGGAAAAAAAATTAAAAAACTCACAATAACCTGGTTGCATAGGTGTGCACACCCTTAAACTGCGAGGACATCTCCTTTGCACAGCCCTCTTCAGATCACCCCACAGATGTTCAATTGGATTCAGGTCTGGGCTCTAGCTGAGCCATTCCAAAATGTTAATCTTCTTCTAGTGAAGCCATGCTTTTGTGTATTTGAGTGTGTGCTTTGGGTCGTTGTCGTGCTGAAATGTGAACTTCCTCTTCATCTTCAGCTTTCTAACGGACGCCTGAAGGTTTTGTGGCAAAATTGCCTGGTATTTGGAACTGTTCGTAATTCCCTCCACCCTGACTAAGGCCCTGGTTCCAGCTGAGAAAAAACAGCCCCACAGCATGATGCTGCCACCACCATGTGGGTATGGTCACTGTGAGTATGGTGTACTTTGGGTGATGTGCAGTGTTGTGCACCAAACATACCTTTTGGAATTATGGCCAAAAAGTTCAACCTTGGTTTCATCAAACCATAACACATTTTTCCACGTGCCTTTGGGGGACTTGATGTTTGTTATTGCAAACTTCAGTCGGCTTGGATTATTTTCTTTGTAAGGAAAGGCTTCCATCTTGCCACCCTACCCCATAGCCCATTCATATGAAGAATACGGGAGATTGTTGTCACATGTAGCACACAGCCAGTACTTGTCAGAAATTCCTGCAGTTCCTTTAATGTTGCAGTAGGCCTCTTGGAAGCCTCCCTGACCAGTTTTCTTCTTGTCTTCTCATCAATTTTCGAGGGACATCCTGTTCTTGGTAATGTCTCTGTTGTGCCATATTTTCTTCATTGGATGATAACTGTCTTCACTGTGTTCCATGGTATATCTAATGTTTTGGAAATTCTTTTGTACCCTTTTCCTGACTGATATCTTTCAACAAATGAGATCCCTATGATGCTTTGGAAGCTCTCTGCGGACCATGACTTTTGCTGTGAGATGCAACTAAGCAAATGTCAGGAAAATCCTACTAGAACGGCTGAACTTTATTTGTGATTAATCAGAGTCACTTTAAATGATGGCAGGTGTGTAATGACTTCTATTTAACATGAGTTTGAATGTGATTGGTTAATTGTGGACACAGCCACATCCCCAGTTATAAGAGAGTGTGCACACCTCTATGCAACCAGGTTATTGTGAGTTTTTTATTTTCCCCCTCAACAATTTCAGTTTGTTTTGCAATTGAATTGTTCACATTATAGATCACATTAAAGGTGGAAAAAGTTCTGACATTATTTATCTTTGTCTCATTCTTTAACATCACAAGATCCTGGAATTTTAACAGGGGTGTGTAGACTTTTTCTATCCACTGTATAGATGTGGAAATAACAAATGTAACTGTTGTCAGTGAGATACTCCCACTAAAAGCCTTAAATATCTGGCCACTGGGATACAATATGATATGAAACAGTATGTTAACTGTGAAACAATGTATGTTGTTTATATCATTAACTTTACTATTTGTAATATCCAGTTTGTTAATAAAACAAGTAGATCCCTACGTGTTAGGGAGCATATTAGTAACATCAATTGCAGGCTCAGCATTTTTGTAGTAAGCACAATTCTGATCTTGGAGTTTTCTCTGTGCAAGGTATAGAAAGAGTTAACTTTCCCATTAGAGGAGAATATAGATCTGTGGAGTTCTCACAAAAGGAGGTATTTTGTATTTTTATATCCTGCACCAGAGTGCCAAAAGGCCTTAATAGTGAATTTGATGTCACTCATTATGTACAGATCACTATCACATTAGATATTCACAGTTTATGATTTTGAAGAGTGTGGGTAATTACTGTATTGACTGAATAATGTTTGTAGGTCTCCATTACAGTCTTTTTAACTGACGCTCAAGGTTTAACATCCACACCAAAAAGTTTGTTATAATAGTTTGTTCGGGTTCTGTTTTTTTAACCCATATTTTGGCAACTTTTGGGGACATAAGACATTGGTTTCATTATCATTTAATTCCTAGTGTATTTCAATTGCCTCTTTTGGAATGAGTTTCTTTTCTTATTTGGCCTTTGAATACATGAATTTCCATGATTGGTTAATTATCGTAGGAGGTGACTTTTCTGATCCTTAAGTTGCCTGGGTAATGGGCTGTTTGAATTCTGTCTATGATTAAGCACTATGGGGTAGATTTAAAGGCAGGAGTCAGTAAAAAAAAAAAACACTAACGGGTGAGTTAACGTGTTGTAAGCCATTTAAAAGTCTGTCTTAAGACCAGCTAACAGCATTTGATAATCCTTATGGCCGATAGACTGACGTGCATTGAGAAGCATGGAACAAGATTCCCCAGAGCTATTTAAAGGCTTGCGGTACCGTGAACGGCTGAAAAAAAGATACACTTAACGGACAAAAGTTAAGAGCCAGTTTCTTAGCCGTTAGACACTTAATGGTAAAAAAAAAACACCCGTTACATAGGAAAACAGACAAAATGTTTACCGCACAAGCATGTAAATGGAAAAATTAACCCGTGCAATGCCAAAAGAACACAAAAACATGGACAGACACCACAAATCACTCTCACACACAACAACAAGCAACACCACAGGGACAAGGACCTCCAAAAAAACACCAACACAACATGGCACGGAACAAAGGGGGTTATCACACAACACGGACACCTGCAAATACAAAACAAGCTCACCTGTGCAACATCACCACACAATCCAGACGCAACCTGCACCACACAACTTCACACCCGAAACTGACAGAGACACAGCAATCAGAGCACATCACATTTTAAAACACAGACACACCTGCAAACACTTACCTGGACAACAAACACCTTCCCATTGGTCATCACTCACCTCATCACCACACTTACACAACACCCTACCAGGTACTTAAAGAGACTGCTCACCACACTCACTGGTGGCTTGTTTTCCACTCAGGGAGAGAGAGATACAGAGAGAACAATAAGTATGTTGGGATACTTATTGATGAGAAGACTGCGGAGAAGGTGTGCAAGGGCGAGAGCTAGGGAACACCAGCAAGCCTCAGGCACACCTGATCAACAGCCTTCACCTGTTGCAAGTGAGGAGGCTCTAGCTCAATATACACACAGCAGCCCATCCCCACCTGGAGGACAGCACCTGCCTGCAGATGAACAGCTGCAGCAACAGGATGCTCCACAGCAACAGGATGCTCCCCAGCTGCCACAGGGACCCCTGCAGCAGCAGAGGATGTATAGACGACCACCAAGGCCCAGGGCATACCGCCTAAGGGTCACCATCTTTGGAATGACTGATAATGAGGTGATGATTGCTACAGGTTGAGGCCACAAAGCATCATTGCCTTGTATGAGGTCATCAAGGATCAGGTGGATCCCATCTATATCCACAACCATGCTGTAACGGAGCATAATCCATTACTGGAGCCCTTGTCTGGACCTGGAACTGTTATCCCAAGAACCCCAGAGACTGTGGACATTTCTGGGCCCAAAGAGACTGACAACCATGGACTGCTGGCTTGCTTCCAAGGAAATGGGCAGTAAGGGTTAATTATTTGAGTTTAGCCAAAGTTACTTCCAATGTGTATTGTAGCTACTCAAGGCAGTGTATTGTGAACTGTACTGAGACCCCCTGCCGTGTGTTAATTCATTCAAGCCCCTCAAGTCTTTGTGTCCATTGTCTGAGTTCAGCAACCCTTTTGTGTTTGAAATGTAATCATGTCTGAGTCATTGTATTTGCTAGACCATCTGCTGCTGGTCTCTTGTCTTACATGTTGTGATTGAATTATGTGCCTATTGTATCTGGTTGGCCCATGTATTTCAATGTAAGTTTTGAGTATAAATATGTGTGGTTTTGTACCAGTAAAAAGTTAGGCTTCTGAGTGCACAACAGAGTCCTGGTGTCTTATGTTCCATGGTATAAAGCGGCCACTTTGACGCCCATCTGAACTGAGTATCCTGTATCGTCGACCGCCTGCTGCCAGCTTCCTGTGACCGGACTTCATATGCAGTAAGACGGCGATGTGGACTCTGTCTTCCCCTTCTTCAAGTTCCTGAGATCATCCAATTCAAGCTTACAATGTGCTGGAATCCGCTACCACAGCCACCTGGTTCCTGCTACACTTTCCCTGTTCACCGTTCGACCGGGAGTCGAGGCCTCACTCTCGACCGCCCGGGGTTCCAGCCTGCGACACTCGACTGCTCGGTTGCCCTGTCAATATTTTGTATTATTTTACATGTCACTCTCTGGTTGTCATGATGGTATTCTATGCATTACATAGTGATGCATGGGATACCACCCTGGCAATCAGAGATTGATGTACTTGACAGGATCCTGTCCATGAGGTCTGTTCCAGTTGAATCCTGAAGGGAACAATCAAGCCAGTATTGAAGGATATCTTTGATTGAGGCCTGTGTTTTTTTCTGGATGAGCCCATCCATCCTTCTGAGTGAGGCAGTCTTACTCAATCAGACATATCCATCATTCATGGCCTGTTGTTGGCCAAACTACAATGGTTCATATTTGGTTTCCATGTGTATCCTGCAGATAGTGGCTGTTGTATCATCCATCCATGGCATCAGCACTCCTGAGGATCCATGTGTGAATCAAATGTGAGATATGTCATTTCAAGTTAGAGTAAATGATTGCATACACAACAACAAGGCCTACTTTTTCACCTTTAATTCTGTGGCATAGTTTTAGGCCTGTGTGTTGCACATACAACCAGTTATTCTCAGTGGCACTATGATGTGTGACCTGATTCATCCTTTTTGTGATTCAGTAAGTGGTGAAGTAGGCTTGATGAACTGAACATGATGCTGACTTCTCCAGTGATCTCATTTGCCCTTTTGCAACGTTTCTATGGAGTCTATACTATGGGACATTAGCAACTTGATTCATGTTATTGAATATTCTCCATAGATTAACATTGGGATTGGTGAAGTGAGTGTATGTAAGTGTTAATTTCTCTCCATCATCTCTTTTTCACCGCTTAGTGAATGTCCCCTGTGTAGCATGCAATCGTTAATCTATCGACTTGTGTTTTTTTTCTGGTTAAGCCTTTGAGTACAGGAGGTGTTGCCAATGCATTGTTTAGCTATGCATTGATAATCCCTCTAGCACTCAAGGGGTTATGTTCTGGTTTCCCTGTGGGTACATGGGTGACATTGTGTTGGAGCAGTTCTGATGTTGAACATAGGAAACTTTTTTGAGAATGGTTTGTGTGTATTGTGTGTGATCAGCACAGCGCCCTTTGGGGGTAACCAGGGAGTTGGACAGGTTTGGGCCTTGTTGAACCTTGACATTCGTCCTTGTCTTGCGTCCTGTTTTAACCCTGAGGGTGCTGTGTTGGTGCAGTTGTGTGGATGAATGATGGACATATGTTGGGAGGTGACTGTGTTTGTGTGTAATGGTTGTGTGGTTTGATGTGATGTGTGGTTATGTGATGCTGCAGTTACCGTTAGTGCGGAGGCTCCTCTCTTCCCCAGTGTCCGATCCTCCAGGGACCCCCTCAACCAGTGTGGAGGACATGGTCTGCAGCAGCATCTCCTCCCAGCGGTTGAACGTGATGTCTGCCGGTGGACCACCTCCGGTGCCTCAGGCGTGCAGGGCAGCATCCCCCATCTTCTTCTTGACCTGCCTTTTGCAGTCACCCCATCTCTTTTGTGCGCCTCCAGTCTGCAGCTGGCCACCTCATTGACCCGGCTGTCAGGTGGCCTTCCTCCTCGCAGCCAGGCCAGGGACCCTCTCTCTCGGGAACAGAATGGTCTCCCTCTCCAGCACAGCCTCCACGAGGGCCCTGTTCTCCTCCTCAGTGTAAAGGGGATCTCTGATTCTGTCCTCCTCATGTCCGGCCTGCGAGGAGTCAGACCCAGAGTGCCCTGCCTGCGCTGCCCCTACCTGTGTGTGGTGGTCCCCACCACGTACCCCTCGTCCCACTGCAGGTTCTGTCCCTGTTCTCTATGTGCCTGCTCTTCCGGGCTGGCTCCCCCTCCACCCTGTGGATCTCCCTCTCCCACCCCTACTCTCAACAGGAAAGTACTGTTCTCCTCCCTCCTTCTCCACTACTCTCCCCATCCCTCTCTCCTGTCCTCCTCTCCTGGCCATCACTCACACCCAGGCACTCCCACAGGCCCTCACAGACACACTCGATCCCACTCACTCTCTGTCATATTCTTTCACTCACAGATTCACACTGAGAAAATAAAGTGTAATAAATGTGTTAGGTGTTATAAAAAATAGACTATGTGTGTATGTGTTAGTGTTTGTATGGGTGTTTGCGATATGTTCAAAAGTGTGCTGTGTATATTTAGGTGCAACTCCAATTCTCTCTCCGCTCCAAAAACTCCTTCTACCTACAATGATAGCTCCTCTCTCCCTCACTCTTGACACTATCCTCCGCTCCTGGGTCCTGTGAACTAGTTTCCAAAACTCGAAACACAGACAGGGTGTGGCCATTATTTTTGGGTATATATAGGTGTATTTGAACATTTTTGCTACTTTGGGGCATTGTGATTGGCTGTAGGTTTGAATTTTGTTTGTGCATCTATTAGGGTTGCTAGTCAACGGCAGCCGCAATGTTACAGTTTGACTTAAGTTGTGTTTTAACGGGTGTTTGGGACGCACAGTGATGCGAAAACAGGTGAGACGCAGGTTTTCGTGTTACGTGTTTTTGTTGTTCCTACACTCGTTAGCTATTCTCGTACACTTACTTTTAAACCCGCCGTAAATCATGTGTTATTTGCGGTCGATGTGCCTTTTTTACTTAGCGGCTGGTTTAACGTGAACCTTTAAATCTAGCCCTTTATGTGTGAAATACGTAAGATTGTTACTATGTGTGGTGTTTGTTTCAACTGAACCGAATACAACTGTTCTTATACCCCCTGCACAAGTGTAGTCTTCTTTCTTCTCTTGCAATGTGGACGGGAGAGTTCAGGACTGGCACCATGGTAGGACACAAATTGAGTGTTTGTCTTCAAGCACTGGAGTGGATCGATTGTTGTTAATTTTCATACTATGCCAAACTTTCCGGGGAATTCAGTTCTGCTAAGGTTAAGGCTAAGGTCCTACAATTTCTAAAATCTTTTACAGATGAATAAATAAAAAGTAAACTACATCGGCAGTTTTAATAGACAACATGCTATATTAACCCCTTAGCGACCCTTGACGTACCAGGACCGTCAAGGGTAAATTTGCTTTAAGGACCAGTGATGGTCCTGGTACGTCAAGTGTTAAATGGTAGCAGCGTGCCGCCGTGCACGCTGCTACCGTTCATTCCAGGCTGCGACTGAGCGGTCCAGTACCGGACCGTTCAGTCTCAGCCTCTGTCGGTAGTGCCAGGTCATGTGATCGCTGCATCAGCGATCACATGTACCGGCATTCTAAATCAGTGAATGAGGCAGTGCTACTTACTGCCTCTAGTGTCTCCTCTCTGCCAATGCGTCCCTTGCATCAAAGTAAGGGACAGAGAAGCAGAGAGGAGACACCTAGTGGAAATAAAAAATACAGCAGCTGGGGGTGTTAACCCCTTCACTGCTGGTGAAGGAGGATGGCTAGATGCAGGTCAATTTCTGACCTGCTAAATACACTTTTTTTTTTTTAAATAAAAACAACACGCTTTTTTTTTTTACAAATAAAATATTTTAAAAAAAAACATCTCAAGAAACAAAATTGGAAGTGTGATTGTTGTGGAGCCATGTAATACACTTACACACACCGCCAAATGTAATGAAAAAAAAGTGGGAAAATAGGGTGGGAAAAAGGGACATGGGGATTTTCACCCAGGGGGGACAGTGGCCACTTTAAACTGTGCATTTTGTAGGTATGACTTACTGGTCATACCTTTCATGCAGTCTCCATAAAAATGTAACCCTTTGCGCCCAATTGACCCCAAGAGAAAAAACAAAAATGGTGGGTTTTTTACATTTTGTTTTACCTTTTTCTTTAATTTTAATAAAGTAAATTGTGGGTTATCCATATAAGTGGGGTATCAAAGGAAAGCCCTATTTGTTTGTAAAAAAACAGTATATCATTTATGGGGGTGGAATAAAAGCCTAAGAGGGAAAACACTGTTGAACAAAGACATAGTCAAAAAGGTCAGAATTGCTCCAGTCCTTAAGTCAAATCCACCTATGATTTTCCCGGTCCTTAAGGGGTTAAAAGCAATGCTTTCCATACCCGTCTGGCACTCAAAGGGTTAAGATAATAAGGCACAATTCTGTGTCATAACTGTACCATAGGGGACAAATAAAATTCCTCAAATCTCCTTCCATTTAAATGATCCTTTTAACCCCCTGAATGCTATCTGGGTCACCGGCTCAATGCTTTGGAGACCTTTCTAGTTAACTAATTAGGAATTTTCATGTGTCTGCTATGATAATGTTCATTTGTCCCAGAATTACACTTCTTTAACTTAATACATATGGGCCTCAAATCTAGTGTCAAATACAGTTTAAAGTGTTAGTAATGTCCAAGAAAAAATATTTTGCATTGTGTAGAGCTTAAAAAGTTGAATTGAATGCAAAAAAAAAAATACAATTTCACAAACCGCTATGGTTTGAGAGATACATGCATTCAAAGTTTGATGTTTCCTGCTGTCAGCTGTAAAGCTGTCAGCAGGAGATCCGTGTGGGCCAACACGAAGGCTCTGCAGCAGAGCCGCAATCGTGTTATTTAAAACTAATTACTTCATTGGAATGGTCTAAAAAGTGTGCTTGCAAACCAGGCACACTTTGTACACCTTTCTAATGAAGTCATTCATTTTAAATAACGCGATTGTGGCTCTGCTGCCTACATGGATCTCCTGCTGACAGCTTTACAGCTGACAGCAGGTAACATCAAACTTTAAATGCAGATATCTCTCAAACCATAGCAGTTTGAGAGATACTTTTTTTGCACTCAATTCAACTTTTTAAGCTCTACACTGCAAAATATTTTTACTGGGACATTACTAACACTTAAAGGTTCGATTATAGGTCTTCTGCATGAATAAAAGAATTGTTATTGTTATTGGATGTGAATATAGATATAGATATATATATAAAGTTATAGAATTGTTTTTCTTTTACAGTAGTTTGTTTCCCTTTAACCCTCTGAATTCCAGAGGGGTAGGCAAGGTGTTGCAAAATAATGCTTTGCATACCACTTTGGCATTCAAAGGGTTATGTGTCTTCTGAGTCATGCCCACACTATCTAATTGAGAGGTCACGTCTGATGTCTGTTTCACCATGAACTTCATCTAGACCGTTAGTGCTATTGCACAATATGGGACTTGCAGTAAAGTTCAGAGAGGTTACTAGGAAACCAAATTATGGGAGAGGAAATTCTCAGAGAAATATTACTCACAGAGTCACCAACAGTCAGGACGGTCATGCAAGTAGCATTCTGATAAGAAACTGAGGCTGATCTATTAATACAAACTGGAGCAATTCTGGATAAACCAATGGAACCATAGGGGCCAAATAAAATTTCACATTGAATTCAGAGGGGCTTTTAACCTTCCTGACAGACTTGTGCACAGCAAACATTTTCGGTAAAATTAGATTTTGGACGAATTTTTTTTTTTTTTGTCGTTTGGAGGATCTGCATTTCAGACCAGACCTGTTTGACAAAATTCGGTGACATTCCGAATTATTCAGCCAAAATTAACATACTTTAAAAAATGACTCTCCCTTGCGGTGGCAATAAGGTACTAGGCCTGCCTACCTGTCTACACAACTGTGAGACTGGCTGTGTCACTCTGAAAACTATTTTAAAAAATTCCTGATATTTTTTATACTTTGCACAGGAACAAAGATGACTCTCCCTTGCAGTGGCAATAAGGTACTAATGCTGGCTGCCTACCTATGCTACCTGCCTGCCTACACAACAACTGGACACTCTCTATCTCCTTCTGCTTTTTCCGAGCTCCAACAACAGATTAACAGGAAATGCAGGCTGCCTGGGTGTCTGACGTGTCAATAGTCCAACCCCCATCAGGAAATGAAGAAGCTAATTGGACTAGAGAGGGAGGGAAAGTATAGAGGGAAAGTATCGCGCGCGCGGGTAGTCATCATCTAAAATTTCAGAAATTCAGCAACATTTCAGACCAGGGCTGTTCGGATTCAGTTTTAAAAACATGAATGACTTTTTTCTTTGGGATGGCCCAAATGATGCCGAATGACCCTTATTTGTCTGTATTCCGAAATTGGCCGAACCGATTTGCACAAGTCTACTTCCTGAATACCAGAGAAGTCTCCAAGGTATTGGGATGCGATACGTTGGAAAAGTCTCTAGCATTCAGACGGGTTAAAAACCTCATTGCAATCAATGAGAATTAGGACAATTTTCCATTGTCCCCTATGGAGCAGTTGGTTTGCTCCAGAATTGTTCCATTTCTTAACCCTTTGAGTGTCAGAGGGGTACAGAACGCATTGCAAAGCAATGCTTTCCGTACTCCTCTGGTACTCAAAGGGTTAATACAACATCCACACTGTGTTCTCTGTATGGGTTACTGAAAACTAATACAGTAAATATAAAGCTATAAAAGGATTTTGATTGTGTCTGTACATGTATAGCCCAATGATAATGAATAACATGTGTTGCTGAGTGAGTCTAACCCTTTGTGCGCCAGAGAGGTATGGAACGCATTGCAAAGCATTGTAAAGTATATCTTTCTGGCACTTAATGAGTTAAAGATATACTACGTTTTTAATTTTAATTTACCTATTCTATAAGTGGTAACTCCTTAAGGACCCATGACGGTCCTGGACCGTCATGGGTTGTTATCCCCTTAAGGACCCATGACGGACCAGGACCGTCATGGCTTAAATGATAGCAGCGTGCCTCCGTGCACGCTGCTATCATTAATTCCAGGATGAGACTGAGCGCTCCGAGACCGGGGCGTTCAGTCTCAGCCCTTATTGTTTGTGCTGGTTCATGCGATCGTCGTAGCAGCAATCACATGTACCGGCATAGTGAGAGACAGAGGCAGCACGCAAAGCATGCTGTCTCTGCGTGTCTCTTCTACCTCTGTCTCCCTTGCTATCAAAGTAAGGGAGACAGAAGTAGAGAGGAGACACCTAGTGGCAAATGAGAATACAGCAACTGGGGGTATTAGCCCCTTCACTGCTGGTGACAAAATAGGGTGAGAAAAAGGGACATGGGGATTTTCACCCAGGAGGGACAGTGGCCCCTTTAAACTGCACATTTTTCATGCAGTCGCCATAAAAATTTAACCCTTTGTGCCCAATTGATCCCAAGAGAAAAAACAAAAATGTTTTTTTTTTACAATTTTTTTTACCTTTTTTTTAATTGTAATAAAGTAAATGGTGGGTTATCCATATAAGTAGGGTATCAAATGAAAGCCCTATTTGTGCTTAAAAAAACAGCATATAATTTATGGGGGTGGAATAAAAGACTTAGAGGGAAAACACAGTTGAACAAAGACATAGTCAAAAAGGTCAGAATTGCTCCGGTCCTGAAGGGAAAACGACCTCAGATTTTCCCGGTCCTTAAGGGATTAATATCCAAAGTTAAATTGCCGCTGTTTTATTGTTATTTTTTATATCTTCTCCTATTTATTCACTTTTATATAAGTGACAGTGAGCTCTCTGAATCTCTCTTCTTCAGAGAGCTTTCTGTCGGGGGCTAAGAAAGCAGGGTTAGTAAAGAAGATATAATATAAAAAAAGATTGTGATGTAATGTAGAAAGGACTCTCTCCAGTTAAACAGAGCATGTAGACCACCAGAGCTTCAGGGATAGTGTTACACTGTATCACTACTCCTACTTTCAGCCACTGACCATAAAGCTCTCTGTCACACTGCGTGTTTTGCTTCTTTTATGGTTTGAAACTTTCTCCCCACTATACTTTCTTGGCTCCTTTGTGCATTCTGATTGGTGCCTGAGACTTTTTATGGGGCCAGTTTAGAGGAGACCTTTCCCCAGTTATTTGAGTTTGTTGTTTATTGTCCTGATTTCATTCTCAGCTTTGACCTTTGCTTCTGTTTCTTTAAATTGTCCTCCTGACTGTATGTTCCCAAATTTCTGGCTTTGACTAGGGCCTCCACGTCTCTTTGTGCCACCTCAGCCCGACAGTTAATTCCCCACTATCGTGCGAGTCGAAGCTTGGCTGACCATGTTAGTCTATGGTCCCAACTCCCTATGTACTAGAGTATGCAACTAATTTCCCTTGTCCTGACCTTGTGCTGTGAGTAGGCCAGTATGAGCATGTTCTTCTCTCCAGTCCTTGATCTACCTTGGTTCCTTGTCGTATCCTCCTATTCTGGGTACGATTGGTTTGGGGTTGGACGAGTGAACGTTTATCTCACGGTAGTAGAGGTCATAGCCCACTCATTCATGTGTTTCTCCATTTCTGGGGTGGTTTGAGCTAGCTGTCTTTGTCGTAATAGTTTTGAGTCATGGTTGGTAATCCATAGTACATGATGTATTAGTCAGATTCATTTCAAATCTTGGTTGAAGATCTATGGCCCTTGTTATATTTGTCAGATGTTTCAACTCTTGGTCAAAGATAGCATTCATTATATCTGTCATGTTCAATTAGACCATCAGGGGCACAGCTCCGGCCTTCTGACTCTGAGCAGTGCTAGCTTTCTGTCTATGATGGGCAATACCCTACTGCTCTCTTGTCCATTACTGAACAGTCATGCTGTCAATTTTGAGCAGTTTTCTTTCTGCTTATCCCAGTTTCTACCTTGGCATTGCTTGCAGGTTGCTGCCTCCATTGTATAGCTCTTCTGTTCCCATTACCTGTAGTAGTCCTACCTGCGTCCAGTACCTGTGTTGTAGGATCTGTATCTGGGTTCCTACTGTGTCTTCTGTCCAGGACCTCCACTGGGTCACACCTACTCCCATCCAGATCAGGGTCTCAGACATCTAGCTTCGCGGCCAGCACCTTTATCCGGCATTGGCCACAGCAAGGTATAGGTGTGACCGGCATCACCCCGAACTTTGCTCTTATCACAGTGACTGTGATCCTCTGTCACTCTTGCTTGTGGTTCGCTCTGATTTGCTGACCCAGTTTGGCCCGCCTCTGGTGACCTTTTTATACCTGGCCCAAACATCTGTCAGATGCCCTTTCGTGGTGTTTCTGAGCCAGTAGTGCTGTTGCTGTGTTCTTGTGTTCCGGATTCTCGTGTAACGACTTGGCTTGTCCTGACTACGCTCCAGTGTTCATGATCCTGTTTGACCCGGCTTGTCTGCGAACCACCTCCGTTTCCTGACCCGGCTTGGCTGACGTTCCTGCTCGTGTATGACCCGGCTTGTATGACTACCTCCTTCGTGCTACGACCCGACCCGGCTGACTTCCTGCTCCGAGATCGACTCCCAGCCTGTTCCAGTGACCTCTGTTCCCGTTGTGGCCGCCGCAACATTTTCACCTGCTGTTGCCAGCTGTCGTGTGATCACTCTAGCCTTGTGTTGCCTCCGATCAGTGCAGTGTCCCGTTTGTCTTGCAGAGCTGTGCATTCCTCCGTGAGCCTCGCTACACTTGCAGAGCTTCAATACCTTACCGAGCCTTGTGTTTAAACGTGCATATTGACCCTTGCAGTGCTGCTTTACTCTCGCTACCTTGGTTCCCAGTATAGAGCCTCACTCGCTGTGCTACGTCTGCTGAGTTGGCCGCTTACCAACGGCGACTCTATCTATCCTACTGCAGAGTAGTCACGTTATGTTGGTCCGGTAGGGCGTCATTGGCTCTCACTTTTACGTCAGTTACTGGGCGATATCTCTGTGGCCTCTGGGCTCGTGTGGCAGCCAAGGGAAGGCTCAAGCTCTGGCAGGTTCTCGTTGTATACGCCCGTGGGGGCTATTGGCTCTATCACCGCTATTGCTGGTCTCCGGTTAACGCCTGTGGAGGCTATTGCCAGCTCTTGCATTGCAGGTCGGTTTCCGTTACGCCCGTGGGGGCTATCCACACTCGCACTCGCAGAACCAGTCTTCCTGTTAGGTACGCCCGCGGGGGCTATTTGGATTTCTGTTCTGCTTAAACTAGTTGGTCACTTCGGCTAAGGCATTTACATTTCCAGAACACTGTGAACTGTCTCTTATCAGCACCTCCTTTAAACACCTTGGGCGTGCCGAACCACCACATCTGAGACTGACTGATTTTATGCACTTAACCCTTTGGGTACTGAACACCATTCTCTGTGAGGAGATATTGTATGTCAATTATTCTGTGTATTGACTCTCTGTGTTATATCAGTCATCACTGTGTGTTTATTCTTGCTGCCTATAGAGGGCGTTCATTTGCATTATTTGCTATTTAAATAAAATTGTTTTTTATTTTACCAACTGGTCTGAGTGTCCTAAAAACCGTTACAGTACGAAAGGGCCATGACCTCAGACGGTAAAGGTGAAAGTAACACACAAAACATCTATTGGAGAATGGATGTCCATGAGCAGCGCCTGGACCAATTGGCACTGGCTTTACAGACCTTACTTGAGCGCACGGTACACTTGGAAAAGCCCAGTCCGAATCCGGTAGTCACCCCAGTTTTGACACCGGACAATCCGCCTGTAGCCCTTCCTACCAATACCAGAGGCTTAACGGCAGCGGCGCCGTTACCATTGAGATATGATGGCGAACCTTCCCTATGCAGGGGCTTCATTAATCAATTGGAGATATTCTTGGAATTGGCACCCCAGGCATTTCCTAACGACCATAGTAAGTTCGGATTTATGATATCTCTGTTGACGGGCAAAGCATTGGCGTGGGCAAATCCCTTGTGGGAGAATGCCAAATCCTGCACTCTGAACTTTAGGGAATTTGTAACAAAGTTCCGCCGAGTGTTTGAAGTTCCTGGCAGGGCTGCCTCTGCTGCCAAGAGGTTGATGGAGATTCAGCAGGGCGAACGCACTCTGGGCGACTATGCTATCGAGTTTCGGACCTTGGCAGCAGAGGTGGGCTGGAATAATGAGGCCTTAGTTGCCGCCTTTGCCCAGGGTCTTTCTGAGCAGATTAAGGATGAGATAGCCGCTCGAGAAGTACCCAGTGATCTGGATAAATACATTGACTACGTCATGCTAATTGATTCCCGCATCCGTGAGAGACGGTTGGCAAAAAGGGCGAAATCGAGAAGCTATGGCCAGGGCAGTCTCTTTAACCCACCCTCACCACCCGTTCCTCCTGAACAACCAGCCGAATCGGCTGAACCTATGCAATTGGGGTTCACTAAGCTCGCTAAGGAGGAGAGGTTGTATCACAGGAGACAAGGCCTATGCTTATATTGTGGCAAACCAGGGCACCTATTACGCACTTGTCCAGTACGGCCGGGAAACGAACGCACCTAGGGTACCTTGGGGGACAGGCCCTAGGTGGTGTACAACAGTCCCTAGATCCTAGTACTGTTAAACCCACCATCCAGGTGGTATTCGCTTGGGCAGACAAGGTGGTTGAGGTCCTGGCATTGGTGGACTCCGGTGCAGCCAGGTACTTCATGGACCAATCCTTCGCCGACTTGCACAGCATTGCATTATGCAAGAAGGATTCTCCTTTGCCAATTGAAGCCATCGATGGCAGACCCTTGGAACCTGCTTTTATTACGATGGAGACAATTCCTATCACAATGTCGGTTGGGGCTTTTCACAAGGAGGAAGTAAGGTTCCAAATTATTCGTTCTCCTCACCATGCAGTCATTTTGGGGTTCCCGTGGTTACTATTACATAATCCTCAATTTGACTGGCAGAGATGTCCTCCTGGTCTGAATACTGTACTAAGAATTGTCTTTCACTACCTATCAAGATTATGTGTACCTCCCCTGCCGTGCCAACAGAATATGGGCAATTCGGTGACATTTTTAGCAAAGGAGAGGCCAACGCTTTGCCTGAGCATCGACCCTATGATTGCGCCATTGATCTACCTCCGGGTGCAGTGCCTCCCAGGGGTCGCACTTACCCCCTGTCATGTGAGGAGAACAGGGCAATGGAGGAGTACATTGAGGACGCTCTCAGGAGGGGAAACATTCGTAAATCTACTTCTCCAGCTGGTGCCGGATTCTTCTTTGTAAAGAAGAAAAGTGGCGAACTCAGGCCATGTATTGACTACCGAGGGCTGAATAAGTTGATGCCTAGGAACGCCTATCCTATCCCACTTATTACTGAATTGTTTGACAGATTAAAGGGCTCTTCGATCTTCACTAAACTTGACTTGCGAGCTGCTTATAATCTGGTCAGAATTAAGGAGGGGGATGAGTGGAAAACGGCATTTAATACCAGAACGGGGCACTACGAATATCTGGTGATGCCATTTGGCTTATGCAACGCACCTGCGGTATTCCAGGAATTTATTAATGATATTCTACGTGACATGCTTCAGTCCTGTGTGGTGGTATATCTAGATGATATATTAATTCACTCTGCCAACCTCTCTCAACACATTAAAGATGTCTCGGAAGTCTTGCTCCGACTTCGTAAAAAAATAAACTATTTTGTAAATTAGAAAAGTGCGAATTCCATACACCTCAAGTACCATTCTTGGGGTTCGTAATCTCCAAAGATGGCATTGCCATGGATCAGGATAAGTTGGCATCAGTCCTGCAATGGCCTCGTCCTAAGGGGTTAAAAGCTATTCAGCGTTTTTTGGGTTTTGCCAACTATTATAGAAAGTTCATCCAGAACTTTTCCACGATTGTAAAACCTTTGTCAGATTTGACACATAAGGGCGCTTCTCCTTCTCAGTGGTCTGAGGCAGCTGAAAGCACGTTTGTTACCATGAAAACTGCCTTCGCGTCTGCTCCAGTGCTGTCCCACCCTAATCCCTCCCTGCCATTTACGTTGGAGGTTGACGCCTCTGATGTTGGGGTTGGGGCAGTACTCTCCAAACGTCCTATGGGAGGTGGCACCTTGAGACCGTGCAGGTTTTTTTCTAAAAAATTGTCCAGTGCACAGAGCCACTACGAGATTGGCGACAGGGAGCTTTTGGCCATTATCCTGGCTCTGAAAGAATGGCGCCACCTGTTGGAAGGTACTCAAACTCCAGTATTAATCCTTACTGATCATAAGAATTTAACTTATCTCTCTGAAGCCAAAAGATTGTCCTCACGACAAGCTAGGTGGGCACTCTTTTTGTCTCGATTTAATTTCCTAGTGTCCTACCTTCCGGGCTCTAAGAATATTAGGGCAGATTCTTTGTCGCGTCAGTTCGCAGCAGACACTGAGAGGGAGGAAGAACCAGTACCTATTATTCAGCCAGATCGCATTCTGGCTACTATTCGTACCAGTATAACCTCGCCTCTGGGGGAGATTTTGGCCTCTCAATCTAGGGCACCTCCTGAGACCCCAGTGGGAAAGTGCTTTGTGGATGAGCTATTCCGTACCCGTTTGCTGGAGACCTATCATTCTTCTAAAGCGGCTGGGCATATAGGTAGGGATCAACTGGTATGGTCCCTTTCGCAATTATTTTGGTGGCCCACACTCAGAGCCGATTGTTCCACTTTCACTGCAGCCTGTACCACCTGTGCTCGTGCCAAGACCCCCAGACATCTCCCTGTGGGCTTACTTCAACCAGTGCCCAATGGCGAACGTCCATGGTCTCACATATCTATTGACTTCTTGGGAGAATTACCAGTCTCTAGGGGGTATACGTTTATTCTTATGGTGGTCGATAGGTTCTCTAAAATGGCTCATTTCGTGCCCCTTAATGGCCTTCCATCGGCTCAGGAATTGGCTGTAGTCTTTGCCAGGGAGGTGTTCCGCCTTGACCGGGTACCCAGAGTGATTGTCTCCGACCGTGGGAGTCAGTTCGTATCCAGGTTTTGGAGGGCATTTTGTGGCCAGATGAGCATCCAGTTGTCCTTCTCCTCCGCCTACCATCCCCAGACCAATGGGGCAGCTGAGCATGCCAATCAGGGACTGGAGCAGTTCCTGCGTTGCTTTGTTATCGATCATCATGATAACTGGGCTGACCTGTGTGCCATGGGCAGAGTTTGCCAGGAATTGTGCGGTTAATTCATCGTCCGGGAGCTCCCCATTTCTTGTTAATTATGGGTTCCAGCCTTGTCTGCTCCCGGACTCATTTCAGGCACAACAGATTCCTGCCCTGGATGAGCATTTGGCGCAACTTCGTTCCACTTGGGCACAGGTTCAGAGGTCCCTCAGTCAGTCATTTCGGGTCATCAGCGGCACGCTAATCTCAGGCGGCTCCCAGCGGTCTCATTTCAGGTAGGGGACAGGGTATGGCTCTCCTCCAGAAACCTCAATTTGCAGGTACCCTCCAATAAGCTGGCTCCCCGGTTCATTGGGCCCTTTAAGATCATCCGCAAGATTAATCCGGTTTCTTATGCACTGGAACTTCCACCCTCTATGCATATTCATAATGTGTTCCATGTGTCTCTTTTGAAACCTTTGGTGTGCAATCGTTATACTACTACGACAGTAATTCCTGGGCCGGTGGACGTTCAGGGCCAAGAAGAGTATGAGGTCCAGAGTATTATTGACTCTAGGAGATTTAGAGGGAAGTTGCAATATTTGGTCCACTGGAAGGGCTATGGCCCTGAGGAACGTTCTTGGGTTGATCAAAAGGACCTCCGTGCGCCTAGACTTGTGCGCAACTTCCACTCTAAATATCCTCAGTAACCCAGACCTCCGGCAGGGAGAGGGGATCTTTGAGAGGGGGGTACTATCACAGTGCCTGTGATCCTCTGTCACTCTTGCTTGTGGTTCGCTCTGATTTGCTGAGCCAGTTTGGCCCGCCTCTGGTGACCTTTCTATGCCTGGCCCAGACATCTGTCAGATGCCCTTTCGTGGTGTTTCTGAGCCAGTAGTGCTGTTGCTGTGTTCCTGTGTTCCGGATTCTCGTGTACCGACTTGGCTTGTCCTGACTACACTTCAGTGTTCCTGATCGTGTTTGACCCGGCTTGTCTGCGAACCACCTCCGTTTCCTGACCCAGCTTGGCTGACGTTCCTGCTCGTGTATGACCCGGCTTGTATGACTACCTCCTTCGTGCTATGACCCGACCCAGCTGACTTCCTGCTCAGAGATCGACTTCCAGCCTGTTCCAGTGACCTCTGTTCCCGTTGTCACCGCCGCAACATTTTCACCTGCTGTTGCCAGCTGTCGTGTGATCACTCTAGCCTTGTGTTGCCTCCGATCAGTGCAGTGTCCCGTTTGTCTTGCAGAGCTGTGCATTCCTCCGTGAGCCTCGCTACACTTGCAGAGCTTCAATACCTTACCGAGTCTTGTGTTTAAACGTGCATATTGACCCTTGCAGTGCTGCTTTACTCTCGCTACCTTGGTTCCCAGTATAGAGCCTCACTCGCTGTGCTACGTCTACTGAGTTGGCCGCTTACCGACGGTGACTCTATCTATCCTACTGCAGAGTAGTCACGTTATGTTGGTCCGGTAGGGCGTCATTGGCTCTCACTTTTACGTTAGTTACTGGGCGATATCTCTGTGGCCTCTGGGCTCATGTGGCAGCCAAGGGAAGGCTCAAGCTCTGGCAGGTTCTCGTTGTATACGCCCGTGGGGGCTATTGGCTCTATCACCGCTATTGCTGGTCTCTGGTTAACGCCTGTGGAGGCTATTGCCAGCTCTTGCATTGCAGGTCGGTTTCCGTTACGCCCGTGGGGGCTATCCACACTCGCACTCGCAGAACCAGTCTTCCTGTTAGGTACGCCCGCGGGGGCTATTTGGATTTCTGTTCTGCTTAAACTAGTTGGTCACTTCGGCTAAGGCATTTACATTTCCAGAACACTGTGAACTGTCTCTTATCAGCACCTCCTTTAAACACCTTGGGCGTGCCGAACCACCACATCTGAGACTGACTGATTTTATGCACTTAACCCTTTGGGTACTGAACACCATTTTCTGTGCGGAGATATTGTATGTCAATTATTCTGTGTATTGACTCTCTGTGTTATATCAGTCATCACTGTGTGTTTATTCTTGCTGCCTATAGAGGGCGTTCATTTGCATTATTTGCTATTTAAATAAAATTGTTTTTTATTTTACCAACTGGTCTGAGTGTCCTAAAAACCGTTACAGTACGAAAGGGCCATGACCTCAGACGGTAAAGGTGAAAGTAACACACAAAACATCTATTGGAGAATGGATGTCCATGAGCAGCGCCTGGACCAATTGGCACTGGCTTTACAGACCTTACTTGAGCGCACGGTACACTTGGAAAAGCCCAGTCCGAATCCGGTAGTCACCCCAGTTTTGACACCGGACAATCCGCCTGTAGCCCTTCCTACCAATACCAGAGGCTTAACGGCAGCGGCGCCGTTACCATTGAGATATGATGGCGAACCTTCCCTATGCAGGGGCTTCATTAATCAATTGGAGATATTCTTGGAATTAGCACCCCAGGCATTTCCTAACGACCATAGTAAGGTCGGATTTATGATATCTCTGTTGACGGGCAAAGCATTGGCGTGGGCAAATCCCTTGTGGGAGAATGCCAAACCCTGCACTCTGAACTTTAGGGAATTTGTAACAAAGTTCCGCCGAGTGTTTGAAGTTCCTGGCAGGGCTGCCTCTGCTGCCAAGAGGTTGATGGAGATTCAGCAGGGCGAACGCACTCTGGGCGACTATGCTATCGAGTTTCGGACCTTGGCAGCAGAGGTGGGCTGGAATAATGAGGCCTTAGTTGCCGCCTTTGCCCAGGGTCTTTCTGAGCAGATTAAGGATGAGATAGCCGCTCGAGAAGTACCCAGTGATCTGGATAAATACATTGACTACGTCATGCTAATTGATTCCCGCATCCGTGAGAGACGGTTGGCAAAAAGGGCGAAATCGAGAAGCTATGGCCAGGGCAGTCTCTTTAACCCACCCTCACCACCCGTTCCTCCTGAACAACCAGCCGAATCGGCTGAACCTATGCAATTGGGGTTCACTAAGCTCGCTAAGGAGGAGAGGTTGTATCACAGGAGACAAGGCCTATGCTTATATTGTGGCAAACCAGGGCACCTATTACGCACTTGTCCAGTACGGCCGGGAAACGAACGCACCTAGGGTACCTTGGGGGACAGGCCCTAGGTGGTGTACAACAGTCCCTAGATCCTAGTACTGTTAAACCCACCATCCAGGTGGTATTCGCTTGGGCAGACAAGGTGGTTGAGGTCCTGGCATTGGTGGACTCCGGTGCAGCCAGGTACTTCATGGACCAATCCTTCGCCGACTTGCACAGCATTGCATTATGCAAGAAGGATTCTCCTTTGCCAATTGAAGCCATCGATGGCAGACCCTTGGAACCTGCTTTTATTACGATGGAGACAATTCCTATCACAATGTCGGTTGGGGCTTTTCACAAGGAGGAAGTAAGGTTCCAAATTATTCGTTCTCCTCACCATGCAGTCATTTTGGGGTTCCCGTGGTTACTATTACATAATCCTCAATTTGACTGGCAGAGATGTCCTCCTGGTCTGAATACTGTACTAAGAATTGTCTTTCACTACCTATCAAGATTATGTGTACCTCCCCTGCCGTGCCAACAGAATATGGGCAATTCGGTGACATTTTTAGCAAAGGAGAGGCCAACGCTTTGCCTGAGCATCGACCCTATGATTGCGCCATTGATCTACCTCCGGGTGCAGTGCCTCCCAGGGGTCGCACTTACCCCCTGTCATGTGAGGAGAACAGGGCAATGGAGGAGTACATTGAGGACGCTCTCAGGAGGGGAAACATTCGTAAATCTACTTCTCCAGCTGGTGCCGGATTCTTCTTTGTAAAGAAGAAAAGTGGCGAACTCAGGCCATGTATTGACTACCGAGGGCTGAATAAGCTGATGCCTAGGAACGCCTATCCTATCCCACTTATTACTGAATTGTTTGACAGATTAAAGGGCTCTTCGATCTTCACTAAACTTGACTTGCGAGCTGCTTATAATCTGGTCAGAATTAAGGAGGGGGATGAGTGGAAAACGGCATTTAATACCAGAACGGGGCACTACGAATATCTGGTGATGCCATTTGGCTTATGCAACGCACCTGCGGTATTCCAGGAATTTATTAATGATATTCTACGTGACATGCTTCAGTCCTGTGTGATGGTATATCTAGATGATATATTAATTCACTCTGCCAACCTCTCTCAACACATTAAAGATGTCTCGGAAGTCTTGCTCCGACTTCGTAAAAAAATAAACTATTTTGTAAATTAGAAAAGTGCGAATTCCATACACCTCAAGTACCATTCTTGGGGTTCGTAATCTCCAAAGATGGCATTGCCATGGATCAGGATAAGTTGGCATCAGTCCTGCAATGGCCTCGTCCTAAGGGGTTAAAAGCTATTCAGCGTTTTTTGGGTTTTGCCAACTATTATAGAAAGTTCATCCAGAACTTTTCCACGATTGTAAAACCTTTGTCAGATTTGACACATAAGGGCGCTTCTCCTTCTCAGTGGTCTGAGGCAGCTGAAAGCACGTTTGTTACCATGAAAACTGCCTTCGCGTCTGCTCCAGTGCTGTCCCACCCTAATCCCTCCCTGCCATTTACGTTGGAGGTTGACGCCTCTGATGTTGGGGTTGGGGCAGTACTCTCCAAACGTCCTATGGGAGGTGGCACCTTGAGACCGTGCGGGTTTTTTTCTAAAAAATTGTCCAGTGCACAGAGCCACTACGAGATTGGCGACAGGGAGCTTTTGGCCATTATCCTGGCTCTGAAAGAATGGCGCCACCTGTTGGAAGGTACTCAAACTCCAGTATTAATCCTTACTGATCATAAGAATTTAACTTATCTCTCTGAAGCCAAAAGATTGTCCTCACGACAAGCTAGGTGGGCACTCTTTTTGTCTCGATTTAATTTCCTAGTGTCCTACCTTCCGGGCTCTAAGAATATTAGGGCAGATTCTTTGTCGCGTCAGTTCGCAGCAGACACTGAGAGGGAGGAAGAACCAGTACCTATTATTCAGCCAGATCGCATTCTGGCTACTATTCGTACCAGTATAACCTCGCCTCTGGGGGAGGAGATTTTGGCCTCTCAATCTAGGGCACCTCCTGAGACCCCAGTGGGAAAGTGCTTTGTGGATGAGCTATTCCGTACCCGTTTGCTGGAGACCTATCATTCTTCTAAAGCGGCTGGGCATATAGGTAGGGATCAACTGGTATGGTCCCTTTCGCAATTATTTTGGTGGCCCACACTCAGAGCCGATTGTTCCACTTTCACTGCAGCCTGTACCACCTGTGCTCGTGCCAAGACCCCCAGACATCTCCCTGTGGGCTTACTTCAACCAGTGCCCAATGGCGAACGTCCATGGTCTCACATATCTATTGACCTCTTGGGAGAATTACCAGTCTCTAGGGGGTATACGTTTATTCTTATGGTGGTCGATAGGTTCTCTAAAATGGCTCATTTCGTGCCCCTTAATGGCCTTCCATCGGCTCAGGAATTGGCTGTAGTCTTTGCCAGGGAGGTGTTCCGCCTTGACCGGGTACCCAGAGTGATTGTCTCCGACCGTGGGAGTCAGTTCGTATCCAGGTTTTGGAGGGCATTTTGTGGCCAGATGAGCATCCAGTTGTCCTTCTCCTCCGCCTACCATCCCCAGACCAATGGGGCCGCTGAGCGTGCCAATCAGGGACTGGAGCAGTTCCTGCCTTGCTTTGTTATCGATCATCATGATAACTGGGCTGACCTGTGTGCCATGGGCAGAGTTTGCCAGGAATTGTGCGGTTAATTCATCGTCCGGGAGCTCCCCATTTCTTGTTAATTATGGGTTACAGCCTTGTCTGCTCCCGGACTCATTTCAGGCACAACAGATTCCTGCCCTGGATGAGCATTTGGCGCAACTTCGTTCCACTTGGGCACAGGTTCAGAGGTCCCTCAGTCAGTCATTTCGGGTCATCAGCGGCACGCTAATCTCAGGCGGCTCCCAGCGGTCTCATTTCAGGTAGGGGACAGGGTATGGCTCTCCTCCAGAAACCTCAATTTGCAGGTACCCTCCAATAAGCTGGCTCCCCGGTTCATTGGGCCCTTTAAGATCATCCGCAAGATTAATCCGGTTTCTTATGCACTGGAACTTCCACCCTCTATGCATATTCATAATGTGTTCCATGTGTCTCTTTTGAAACCTTTGGTGTGCAATCGTTATACTACTACGACAGTAATTCCTGGGCCGGTGGACGTTCAGGGCCAAGAAGAGTATGAGGTCCAGAGTATTATTGACTCTAGGAGATTTAGAGGGAAGTTGCAATATTTGGTCCACTGGAAGGGCTATGGCCCTGAGGAACGTTCTTGGGTTGATCAAAAGGACCTCCGTGCGCCTAGACTTGTGCGCAACTTCCACTCTAAATATCCTCAGTAACCCAGACCTCCGGCAGGGAGAGGGGATCTTTGAGAGGGGGGTACTATCACAGTGCCTGTGATCCTCTGTCACTCTTGCTTGTGGTTCGCTCTGATTTGCTGAGCCAGTTTGGCCCGCCTCTGGTGACCTTTTTATGCCTGGCCCAGACATCTGTCAGATGCCCTTTCGTGGTGTTTCTGAGCCAGTAGTGCTGTTGCTGTGTTCCTGTGTTCCGGATTCTCGTGTACCGACTTGGCTTGTCCTGACTACACTTCAGTGTTCCTGATCGTGTTTGACCCGGCTTGTCTGCGAACCACCTCCGTTTCCTGACCCAGCTTGGCTGACGTTCCTGCTCGTGTATGACCCGGCTTGTATGACTACCTCCTTCGTGCTATGACCCGACCCAGCTGACTTCCTGCTCAGAGATCGACTTCCAGCCTGTTCCAGTGACCTCTGTTCCCGTTGTCACCGCCGCAACATTTTCACCTGCTGTTGCCAGCTGTCGTGTGATCACTCTAGCCTTGTGTTGCCTCCGATCCGTGCAGTGTCCCGTTTGTCTTGCGGAGCTGTGCATTCCTCCGTGAGCCTCGCTACACTTGCAGAGCTTCAATACCTTACAGAGTCTTGTGTTTAAACGTGCATATTGACCCTTGCAGTGCTGCTTTACTCTCGCTACCTTGGTTCCCAGTATAGAGCCTCACTCGCTGTGCTACGTCTACTGAGTTGGCCGCTTACCGACGGTGACTCTATCTATCCTACTGCAGAGTAGTCACGTTATGTTGGTCCGGTAGGGCGTCATTGGCTCTCACTTTTACGTTAGTTACTGGGCGATATCTCTGTGGCCTCTGGGCTCATGTGGCAGCCAAGGGAAGGCTCAAGCTCTGGCAGGTTCTCGTTGTATACGCCCGTGGGGGCTATTGGCTCTATCACCGCTATTGCTGGTCTCTGGTTAACGCCTGTGGAGGCTATTGCCAGCTCTTGCATTGCAGGTCGGTTTCCGTTACGCCCGTGGGGGCTATCCACACTCGCACTCGCAGAACCAGTCTTCCTGTTAGGTACGCCCGCGGGGGCTATTTGGATTTCTGTTCTGCTTAAACTAGTTGGTCACTTCGGCTAAGGCATTTACATTTCCAGAACACTGTGAACTGTCTCTTATCAGCACCTCCTTTAAACACCTTGGGCGTGCCGAACCACCACATCTGAGACTGACTGATTTTATGCACTTAACCCTTTGGGTACTGAACACCATTCTCTGTGCGGAGATATTGTATGTCAATTATTCTGTGTATTGACTCTCTGTGTTATATCAGTCATCACTGTGTGTTCATTCTTGCTTCCTATAGAGGGCGTTCGTTTGCATTATTTGCTATTTAAATAAAATTGTGTTTTATTTTACCAACTGGTCTGAGTGTCCTAAAAACCGTTACAGCTCTCTAGCGTCACTCACTAGCTACTCAGGTTCGGACTTCGATACCCTGACACTCTGGAAACAGAGATGCAGGGAGATCACCGTTGGGTAATAGTTTAAAAAAATAAACATGTTATAAAAAGTATAGGTAATTTGATTTTACATGTTTGCCTGCTGTGGAAGCACTGTACAGTGATTCTTGGCATCTTTTCCTGTTTGATGTTCCATGATGAAAATATGTGCTATAAACATTGACAATTAAACTTCAGTTCTGTATAATTGTATTGAGTACCTATAGGTAGGGATGGGCGAAACTGAAATCGCTGAAAAATGGCACTTTCCGCTTGGTGATAAATTTCCAGCAAAAAGTGCAGATTTTCCACTTTTTTTCTTCTTTTTCCGCCTAGCTCATTCCATTAAATTCAATGGGAACATTGAAGTGACACACAATATAAAATAAATATTATTTAACTAGCAATGTGGGACGGCGCTGCCCGTCAGGATATATAGGGAATTAATGCACACACATGGATGCAAGACAAACACACACAGAGACACACACGCAAATGCACACGCATGCACTGAGATGCATAAAGAGCGACACAGTCATACACACATACATCCAATGCACAACATGCAGACACACAGAGTGTGATACAGACATGCAACACACACAGTGAGGAACACACAGGCACACACAGAGACACACACAGAAGTGAGTCATAAGGGGGTGACTTATGTGTCATTGTAATGAGTTTGTATTTGTACTTATGCCTCCACTGTGGCATTCATTCATGTAGTTGAAATGCATAAGGTAATTGCACAAACTATGGTGGAAGGTCGATCGTGCTTGCTTCCGGGGTGTGAGTGAGTGTGTGTGAGTGAGTGAGTGGCATTCATTCATGTAGTTGAAATGCATGTGGTAATTTCACATACTATGGTAGAAGGTGGATTGTGCAGGCTCCCGGGGTGTGAGTGAGTGTGAGTGAGACTATGGTGGAAGGTAGATTGTGCTGGCTCCCGGGGTGTGAGTGTGAGTGAGTGCGAGAGTGAGTGATTGCGTGTGAGTGATTACGTGTGATTGATTGCGTATGAGTGATTGCATGTGAGTGATTGCGTGAGTGTGTTAGTGAGTGTGTGTGTGATTGAGTGAGAGTGTGAGTGAGTGTAAGAGTGTGTGAGTGAGAGTGTGAGTGTGTGTGATAGAGTGAGAGTTGTGTGATTAAGTGTGTATGAGCGAGTGTGTGAGTGTGAATGAGAGAGTGTGAGTGAGAGAGTGTGAGTGAGTGTGTGTGATTAAGTGTGTGTGATTGAGTGAGAGTGTGTGAATGTGAGTGAGAGAGTGTGAGTGTATGAATTATTGTGAGTATGATTGAGCGTGTATGATTGAGTGTGTGTGATTGAGTGTGAGTGTGTGTGTGTGTTTTTTGTCTGATGTGTTTGTGTCTGTGGTGTAGGAGCGAGTGGCAACCATTTTGTTTTTTCAGTTATTTGGATAGTGGTGGGCAGGCTGGATAGTGGGGGTAGTCCAACTCCCTGCATGATTTAAATCACTCCCCCATTGAATCACCCAATGGGAGCTGCAACTCCTCCTTACTTAACCCTTTGAGTGCCAGCAAGCAATGTGTTGCGTACCCTTCTGGCACTCAAAGGGTTAAGTTGAAGTAACATAGCAATAAAACACACGGTGGCTCTTCAGTTGAGGCAGCGTAGCAATATGCTGAGGGAACAAATAGAAACTGGTGTTTGAAGCTTTCCCTCTGAAGCATACAGCAATGCATCTCTCTCCCTTTAAGGAGAAAGGGCGGGAATCAGGAAGCAGGAAGTGGAGGAGTGACAGTTGAAAACAGACAGTTAGTGAGGTTGACTGAAGAGATGAAACGAGTTAAATAAAAGAGTTGCTATTAAGTTTATCCCTGAGTGTTTGTATTTTATGGAAACATTAAACCCTCGTACTGAAACAGAGTGTATGGAGGGTTACAGTTATCTGTGGGAGGTGAAACAGTGTGTTTGTGTGGTCATGATCCTGAGTGAGAGTGTGTGTGGACCAGGAGAAGTTATTGATATCCCCTACTTCAGGAGCGAGTGGCAGCAATATTTTTTTTTGTCAGTCGGATAGTGGTGGGCGGGCTGGAGAGGGGCGGGCCAACTCCATGTATGATAAACATGCCCCCATTGAATCACCCAATGGCAGCAGTAAAGTCCCCATTGAATCACCCAATAGGAGTTGTGTCTCCTAATGAGACATAAATTATGTAATGAGGCATTCTGTTCAATGTGTGTTTGTTTTCTGAGGAGACATAAATTATGTTCTGTGTGTGAGGTACCATAAATTATGCAATGAGGCTTATTCTTTTATATATATATAGATTTCCCAAAGGCATAGTATAAAAGGGGCATGAGGGCACCTGTGTTGGTGGGGTGTGGGGAAAGAATCAGTTGAACAAGGGATGATTTTTTGGAGGTTTTTTTTTTACTGGGATTGGGGGGCAGTTAATAAAAAAGAAATAAAATAAAATAAAAACCATAAGACATGGTATAAAGGGGTCTTAGGATGGTGCCTGTGTTGGTGAATGAATCAATCATTTGAACAGGGAATTTGTTTGGGGGGGTTTCTTGACTGCTATTGGGGGAACAGTTAATAAAAAAATAAAATAAGACATTTGTATTTAAATTTGTAGAGACAGGAACCCCTTGACATTAGCTGCCACTGGGGTGTACTGATACTTGATAGATTTGTTAGATTTGTTGTTAGAAGACCAAGTACTGAGGAAACATTGATTTGTAGGACTTAAGCTTGTTTGGCACAAGCCCTAAGGAAACATTGATTTGTAGGAGTCAGGCTTGTTAGAAAGAAATCCCCAAAAAATTGTTTATTTTTTTATAGGACTATGTTTTTTTTAATTCATTTATTTTTTATTTTTCAAAGCCCTGAGAAAAAAAATAAAAATGCACTATTGGCCTAGTGCCAGCAGGTCACATTGGCCAGTATCCATTGTCAAATGTCCTCCTGAGTCCTGAGTTGCAACTGCTGTTCGTACTGCTGCTGCTGAGTTGTTTAAGCAGCCGGATGATTAGGCAGCTGAAAGGGCATGGGATCAACAATAGCAGTAACATGGAAGATGGATGATAAAGGTTCCATTTGCCACAACTGGCTCCAGTGATGAGCCTGAGTCAGTAGCAGAAGAATAAGTAGCCCCCAGTACATGTGGAGAAAAGAACAAGTTGACCATGAAGTCTTCTCCTCCTGCCCCTCCTCCAAAATCATCATGGGTGTGTTGTTATTAGAATATATATTTTTCCCTTGAGAACAGGAACTGTGGCTTCCATCAGCAACTGCAATTTGCACAGTGTGTGTGTGTGTGGTAAATAACATCTGGGGGCACAACTGTATCCAAACATCATGACACCCGAAACCAAGTACTGCCGCTGTCACTGTACCCCTTGTCCAGACCCCGCTAAGGACACATGACAACTTGCTGACAGTTTAATAGTAATGATGAACCCTCCCTGCCAGAATCCTAGCATATTCTGCGGGATGGAATTTTCTCAGATGCCACCTGATGACCTAGTATTGATTCTCCACCACACTGGCATGTGTGGTCAGTGCACCACACAATGTGCAATGGATAGAGATGAACTGCCATATCCTAACATTAACAGAGTGGCTATCATTTGGCAGGGGAGGTAACAATGAATGAGGTGCATTAGCAGGAGATGTACTTGCTACCCTAGAGGAAGAAGGTGATGTTGATAGCGAGCTAGTTGTTTCGCTTGTCATGTAACTTCCAGTGTCTGTCTGGGTTTCTTTATTCTTCCTCCTCTTTGATCTCCACCTTTCTGGAGAGTTGGGGGTACAGTAACAGCGGTGCTAGATTTCTGTAATGGGTGTTTTGCTTTAACATGTTTGACATAAATGTCATAGTGTCTGTGTTTCATGTGTGTTATCAGGGAGGTTGTGCCAAGATGTGTTCCCTACTTTCCCCTTCTCACTAACTTGTCACAAATTTTGCACTGTACCATTGTTGATGATGACTGCACTGTGCCTGCCAAAAGAGAATAATAGTCCCACACCCATGAATTCTGGGGGGAGGGATAGGGTACAGGTGGAGAAAAATGGCCTCTTTCTTCTTGTCCTCCACATTCCCCTTCACTTTTTGTGGCAGCAGATAATGTTGCTGCTACTGCCTCAGATTTAGCACTGCAACTAGGACCAGGAGGCTGGCAAGTGGAACCTGTCCTAGTCCCGCATTACTTTTGACCCCATTCCCAGTCCAGTGTGTCCACGGTGGTCTGTGGCACACTAGCCTGCTCCTCAGCACCCTGCTGCCCTTTCATCTCAGCAGCAGCAGAAATTAGAGCACTTGCAATTTCTGCAAATTCAAAAAGCTGATTGCCAGTGGTGGTGGTGATGCCCATTCTCATCCCTGTCTCCCATTCCTTCTCAGTTTCTGATAAAAAGTCCATCAATGTCTCTTCCACCCCAGCTTCTCCAACACCACCACCACCACCACTAGTCCCTTCATGATGCTGCTCTATTCCAGACATCTCACTGCTGCTTGGAGGAGGTGACGAGCAATGTGACAGAGGGTCCCCTGCTGTCACACTTGGCATAATTTTCTCCTCCATCCCCCTGAGTACTACAAAAAACACTATCAGCTGGCAAAGTATGGGTGGCAGCAGGTTCAGCACTGGCAGCAGGTACAACACTAGTGGCAGAACATCTGGCAGCAGGTACAGCACTAGTGGCTGCAGGTACAGCAGTGGTGGCACTGGCAGCAGGGGCAGCACGTCTTGCAGCAGGCACAGGCAGCTGACTAATCCTGCTCTCACTAGTACTACCCTTTTCTCCCTTCCCATTCCATTTTCTCCCTTCCTTCCCATTCCCTTTTCTCCCTCCCTTCCCATTAAATTCCCCAAGATCCCTTGGGGTGATTTAGGGGGACTGGACAGCGTTGGTTCAGTACTGCTAGTCACTTCATCCTCAGACTCAGTGAACACATAAGGGTCCTTTCAGCTCCTCCACTGATTATTTCTTCTGTGTACTCCCCTTGACTGATAAAGTATGGGATTTATCTCTTTCCTCCAGCTGGTAGGACCATCCGAATTAATTTAAATAGGCTACTCCCCCAACCCTGTTCAGTTTATTTTGGTCCTAGCCAGCTGGAAGACAGGAGGCAGTAGCCTCTGTCGCTAAAAAATGCCTTCTATATATAAAACCCATTGGTACCTTCTTTCCTGTGGCCCAGTCCGGCACAAACACTAGCACAGTGGATATTGGCAGCATCTCCAGCTGAAACCGGGTGGAAGTTCAACACGCAACCGCAATGCGTTCCAGAAATGGAACGCACGTACTCACCCTTACTACAACGAGTAGCCATGCAGGAAAACGGCAATTTGGTCAGCACAGGGAACAAACAGGAAGCCAGAACCACATGGAGACAGAGTCTGGGCATATATCACCTTGCAAACCTCAGGTGCACGCGATTGATGCGGTTCACAGATGGAGTGCATGCTAGATATATAAGACAAGAACCATTGAACTAAGGTAGGATGAAGGCTATATTTACTCTGATATTGAGATATATAATTTTAACGCATATTTATTAAAGTTAATGATTCTAATTAAGCATGTCTACAGCCAAAGCCTCTTCTAGCAAAGATAAAGCAGAACCTACCCCTACTAAGGAAGATAAGGCACAGAAACATAAATCATGTAGCTCTTGTGATAAATAATTTCCAGCATCTGAAAATTCTAAAATTTGCCAGGATTGTCTAAAAAAGCAGCCATGCAGGAAATGCCCAGTCAGTTTCAGGATTTCCTATCTTGGATTAAGGTATCTATGCAAGAGACCTTCTCAGTTATGCAGGAGGCAGTAGTTACAAAGCAATACATCTTCCCCTAGGAGAGTGGATATTGAGGATAGAAATAGCCAAGGTTTATCAGAATACTCTTCTGAGGAGGAGGAAGGTTAGATTGTGGAAGATTCAGGGGCTTTTGCCATAGACAAGATGGACAGTTGTGTAATTTCTGTCAGAAAGTCTCTGGGGTTTATTGATGAGCAGAAGGATTTGGGTGTCATGGATGCAGCCTTTATTGGGAACAAAAAACTGGTGCCCAGTTTTCCTGTTCATCAGTCCATCATAAATATGATTACCACAGAATGGCAGAAAATAGACAATCTTCTGATTCCAAGCAATTTTCTAGAATGTATCCTTTTGATGAGGTTAAAACTATGGATTGGGTAGCTCCCCCCCTTAGAAGATGGTTCCTTTTTTAAAAGATCCAGTGGAAAGAAAGCTAGAATATGCCCTTAAAAGACAGTTTTCTCTTATTGGTAGTAACATTCAGATTGCTACAGCTCTGGCCTGTGTGTCTAGGGCAATTCATATCTGGCTCACAAATCTTGAAGAAAGTATTGAATCTGGCACCTCTAGATCTAAACTAGCCAGAGAAGTGGCAGCTATCATGGAAGCTAACAACTTTATTTGCGATGCCTCTTTATATTTGGTTAAATTAGGAGCAAAATTATCAGCCCTATCGGTAGCCTCCAGGAGAGCCCTCTGGCTCAGATCTTGGGGAGCAGACGGCTCTTCTAAGAACAAGCTGGTAAACCTCCCTTTTAAAGGACAGATGCTATTTGGCGAACAACTGGAGGAGATCATAAAGAAAATGTCTGGAGGAAAAAGTGCTTTTTTAACCTCAGGAAAAGAGGAAAAGACCATCACCTAGGGTATCATCATATAGAAACAGAAATTATTCCTTTCGAGATTTCAGAAGGTATCAAGGGAAGAGTTTTGAACAAAGAAGACAGCTGTCTAACTAGACCAGCAGAGGGGGATATAGAAAAGATTATTCCAAAAGACAGCAATTCAAAATAGAGTTCTGAAGGGCGGCAGGTATCACGGTGTCCGTGATTCCAGTTGCTGAGCGACATTGTTACTTCCGGGTTTACCATTGCCTCATTCTTATTGGCTCTGGGACTGTGGCTCCTCCCAGGGTTTGCCTTTATATACTCCCTCCTGTCATCCTTATGGTGTGCTCTTTCGTGGTGTACCCGTACCTAGCGTTTATGACTGCATGTTCCTATTTCTGTGTATGACCCGGCTCGCCTGACCACGCTCTGATTCCTTACGCTCCTGTGATCCGATTTCGTTGCTGACTTAGGACTGGCTGGCTAACTCCATGTGTTCCGACCTGGCTTGGCTGAGTATCCGATTCCGTTACTGACTAGGACTGGCTGACTAACTCCGTGTGTACAGACCTGGCTTGGCTGAGTATCCGATTCCGTTACCGACTAGGACTGGCTGACTAACTCCGTGTGTACCGACCTGGCTGGGCTAAGTGTCTGATTCCATTACTATCTAGGACTGGCTGACTATTCTGTGTGTGCCGACCTGGCAGAGTATCTGGTTCCGTTTCTGATGGGACTGGCTGACTACCTCCGTGTGTACAGATTAGGGCAACGTTGGCTTCTGATCTGTCAGGGTACGCATCCTGTATCTCATTCCACCTACTCCCACTCGCTATACTGCACAGAGCCTGTCAGGCCTATCTACCCCAGTAGTCTCCAGGGGTTTGTGGGAGTCCGGTCACTCGCCAGTGTCTGTGTTGCCTCCGGTAACCCTAGCGTACTAGGGTCAAGTCACTGCCAGACTCCTGCCTGTGTTGCCACCGTTAACCCTAGTGTACTAGGGTCAGATTACTGCCAGTGTCTGGTCTATGTTGCCTCCGTTAACCCTAGCGTTCTAGGGTCAGACCACTGCTAGAGTTCTGTCTGTGTTGCCTCCGTTACCCTAGTGTACAAGGGTCAGATCACTGCCAGTGTCCTGTCTGTGTTGCCTCTGTTAACCCTAGCGCTCTAGGGTCAGACCACTGCCAGAGTCCCGTCTGTGTTGCCTCTGTTAACCCTATTGTTCAAGGTCAAGTCACTACCTGTGTTGCCTCCTCTATCACTAGCCTGCTAGGGAATTGCCCTGCAGTTACCCATCGCCTTGTGTTACCTAGTGGCGGTGTGGGGCTGTTGTGGTTATTCTTGTTCCTGTACCTGTCCACGGATCAAGCCTACAAGTCCTATTACTTAAATTGCTACTGTGATTTTCATACATCCTGACCTGAGTCAGATCTGGGAAGTACTTGGTACGGACCTCATCTGGACCTGAGTAGGGTGATTGTTCTCTTTATTTTCAATAAAGCTTTTAAACCTTACCTAACTGTCTGAGTGTTCTTACGAAACCGTGACAGCGGGTCCCGTTTTCAGAACAGGTAGGGGGTCGCCTGCAATATTTTCAACATCACTGGACAACAACGGATGTTTCGGTCCAGTAGATCCTGGAAAGGGGATACCCGCTACCCTTCATACAGACTCCAAGAATCCATATCTTCAAGGAATCAAAGATCCCGAAGAATATAAAAAAACAAAGATTATTGAAGAAGGAAGTGCAGTTCTTGATAGAGAAAAGAGTAATACAGCCTGTTCCAGTGAATCAGGGGTTGGCAGGAATTTATTCAATCTTATTTACGGTTCCAAAACCATCTGGTTCCTGCAGGACCATCCTGGACCTCAAAAAGTTAAACTCCTTCCTAGTACAGAATTCATTCCGGATAGATTGAACAAATTCAGTAATAAGATCTGTACTTCCAGACAGTTTTCGCACAAAAGTGGACCTACAAGATGCTTACCATCACATTCTGATAAGAAAAAAGGATCGAAAATTTCTCAGGTTTGCTTTAGGAGATGAACATTTCCAATTCAGAGCTCTTCCGTTCGGCCGGTCCACAGCACCAGGAGTGTTCACCAAGGTACTGGCAGCCACCATAGAACCCATAAGGGAACAAGGAGTCTCTGTCATCCCATACCTAGATGACCTCCTGATAGTAGCTCAAAACAGGAAACAAGCCATAGTCCATACACGTATAGTAGTCAGCTACCTGCAGAAAGTAGGATGGTTAATCAACCCACAAAAGTGTCAACTGGTACCAACACAGAACTTACTATTCCTAGGAATGAGGTTCAATATGCAAAAAGCAGTCATCACTCTCTCAGTGGAAAGAATAGACAATATAAGAAGAAAGGTCTTAGAATTCAGAAGAAAAAAGAGCCACATTGCTCATCGATTTATGCAATGCCTAGGAAGAATGATATCGGCCATACAAGTGGTTCTGTTGTCAAGATTCCACTCAAGATATCTACATTCCTAGCTCCTGAAATTTTGGGACAAACATCAGCAGACTTCACTTCAGAGAAAACACTTAAAAACAGAGATCAGTCAGGACCTGATCTGGTGGTCAAAGAAAGCAAATCTTCAGAGAGGAACATCCCTAAGAGATTGGGAGATTATAATGACAGATGCCAGCCCTCAAGGATGGGGAGCAATCTGGAAATCCAGAACATCTCAGGGAAAGTGGTCCACATCAGAAAAAAGACCTACACATAAATATATTAGAACTAAGAGCAGTAAGATATGCTCTGCAGCATTTTCAAGCAGAAATAAAAAACCAAGCCATCCACATCAGGTCCGACAACATGACAACAGTGATGTACATCAGAAATCAGAGGGGTACAAAAAGTATAAACTTGAACAGAGAACTGACACACATCTTTTGATGGGCAGAAAGAACATGTCAGCAATATCTGCCTCCCACATAGCTGGAATACAGAACATACAGGCAGATTAGTTGAGCAGAACCAGAGTACACCCAGGAGAGTGGTATTTCAGGAGATCATAAAAAAATGTGGAACAACAAATGCAAGAAGTTCTTCTCCAGGTGGAAAACAAGCAATGCATTGGGACAGGATGCATTAAAGCATTAATGGAATTTCTCACTGGCATACATCTTCCCTCCTATTCTCTTAATAAGAGAAGTACTCAGGAAAGTGAAGAAGGAAAGATTAGAAGTCATCATGATAGCTCCCAGATGGCCGAGACGCACATGGTACTCGAAGTTGGTAAGAATGTCCACTCAGAAACCCTGGCCATTACCAAATAGGATGGATCTGTTGACACAGGGACCTATATTTCATCCACGTCCGCATTTTTTCCATCTGACAGCTTGGAGACTGAGTGGCAAAGCCTGAAACATCACAGAGTTTCAAATAAAGTGGCTGAAAACATAATAGCAGGGAGAAAGAAATCCACCTTAAATATTTATGACAAAATTTGGAATGTTTTCAGATTAAGGTGCATTAAAAACAAGATACAAAAGAGTCAAGTTACAGCACCAGTAATTCTTGACTTTCTACAGAATGGTTTTGATATGGGACTAAGTCCTGCCTCACTAAAGGTTCAGATTTCTGGCCTCTTCCGCAGTCCTAGCCAGACAGTGGGCAGAAGAAGATCTGGTAAAAGATTTGTTGGAGTCATTAAGAAGGTTCATCAGAGAAACAGTGCCCACGTGGGATTTGAATATTGTTCTAACCCAGCTTATTGATTCCCCTCTGTTTGAGCCTGTAGAACAGGTTTCCATAACATTCTTATCTTTGAAAACTGTCTTTTTAATGGCTATTACCTCTGCTAGGAGAGTTAATGAACTGCAATCCATGTCATGTCAGGCCCCTTATTTATCCTTGCATCAGGATAAGGTTGTCCTTAGGATGAAATCGTCCTTTAGGGAGAAAGTGATCTCAGAATTTCACTTAAATTAGGATATTAATTTACCCTCATTTTGTGCCAATCCAAAAAATGAGAAAGAACAAATGCTGCACTCTTTAGACCTAGTCAGGTGTATCTTTAGTTAGAGAGGACTAAAGCATTTACAAAGTCTGAAAACTTGTTTATTCAAATTTTTGGAAAAAGAAAGGGCACAGCTGCCTCTAAACAATCTATAGCCAGGTGGATAAGACAATGTATTATCATAGCATACAAAGAGGATAAGGTGGATCCACCTCTTAAAATTAAGGCACATTCTACAAGAGCCATGGCCACATCCTGGTCATCAAAGGCAAAGGCATCCCCAGAAGAAATATGCAAGGCAGCCACATGGACGTCTATATCCACCTTTATAAAACATTATAAACTGGATATCAGTGCCTCTACAGATGCAAAATTTGGAAGAGGAATTCTACAAGCGGTTATTCCGCAATAAGGTAGCA
Organism: Rhinophrynus dorsalis; assembly: GCA_037306005.1. NCBI lineage: Eukaryota > Metazoa > Chordata > Amphibia > Anura > Rhinophrynidae > Rhinophrynus > Rhinophrynus dorsalis. Next base: position 339,599,333 of record CM074722.1, read on the forward strand.
AGATTTATATTTTCACCTGCCATATTCTTGCCTATTATGTCTTATTAATGTATGCATAAGATACTGTTATTTTGTGGGTATTCTCCCTCCCAATAATTGGCTTGGGAAGTTCAGTGAAGGGGAGAGAAATTTACTTACCGATCTTTCCTTTTCCTCTGTGTATCGCCACTTCACACCCACCCTTAACCTTAAACATGTGTTATATATTTTACAGCTTAGACAAAGGTTTAACTGAACAGGGTTAGGGGAGTAGCCGATTTAAATTAATGTGGATGATCCTACCAGCTGGAAGGAGGAGACAAATCCCATACTTTATCAGTGAAGTGGAGATACACAGAAGAAAAGGAAAGATCGGTAAGTAAATTTCTCTCTTTTTCACCCTGCCCATAGTGATAGCAGTCACTATGAGCCTTTCCTGCCTCAATTTTTGCAAAATATCACAGCAGAACAGCACAGCACATCTATCGCTCTCTGTAGCTGCTTCTTTTGTGTCTGCCTTCAGCGAAAACATCACCTTTTTATAGCGGAAGTGTGAAAACAACGTAAATCAATGGGCAGAAACTTTATAGTCATTGAAAAAATGGTGAAAAATTTTGGCCAATGGGCAAAAGATGCAAAAATTTTAAGCGCTAGTTTTAAAGAGGATTTTCCCGCAAAAAAGCAGATAATGTGGTTTTCGCAAAATTTACCACGGGAACACGGCGACAAGTTTCACCCATCACTACCTCTAGATAATGAACATGGTGTTTTGCATAATAAAGTGGAGTATCTACAATGAGGATGAAAATTCTGTACAATTTAATGACGCTGTGAGGGAGATGCACTAAGGTGTGATAAAGTGGAGATGACTTTCCAACTTCTGTAGAGCCTATGGACTAAGATCCCAAAAGTCTGAGATATCTTTGTGCATAGGCTCCCTAGAATAACATGGGAATTTATATCACTGCAGAATATCCACATTATCACTGATTGTAATGATCTGAAAGAATAAGCACCTAATGTAAGCTGCCTGGTAGACTCCCCAATAAGATGTGACTGACTTCTATTTGATATAAATACTATGATAAAAGCACAACAACAGACAATACAGGTATACTGCAAGGCAGGCCCCATGTAACTGTTTTGTAAGGCACTCAGTCCAGTAGGTTAGAATAAAACACAGTTTTATTAAAAGACACAAAAGACTGCCTTCTACAGGCAATATAGTATGACAGGAAAATGACAATAATGTACAGATGCCCTCTCAGGCCCAGTATACAGGGAAATTAATATATACTGTCACAGGACAGGCATAAGCAGGCATTACAAGTACAACATGGGTTAAGTTCATGGAAAGCAATCAGTCTCTGTTGTGGTGTGTTTGACAACACCCATAAGATGGTAAAGGAGCGAGACTGTGGTGCAGGATGTAAGAGCACCAGTCAATAAAGAAGAACTGAGACTACTGCTTATGCTGAGCAGGGAACTGAGGCCACAATACTCTGCAAGAGCTAGCACACGTACAGCCGTGAGCACCCGACCGGTGCGGTAACCGGAGACACTGTACACTGCAAGAGCTGAGGATTTAGAGCCAGTAGCACTCAACCGGTGCGGTCACTGAGACACTGACACTGCGAGAGCTGAGTAGTAAGAGCCAATAGCACCCAACCAGTGCGGTAACCGGAGACACTGTACACTGCAAGAGCTGAGGATTTAGAGCCAGTAGCACTCAACCGGTGCGGTCACTGAGACACTGACACTGCGAGAGCTGAGTAGTAAGAGCCAATAGCACCCAACCGTTGCGGTAAGCGGAGACAATGTACACTGCAAGAGCTGAGGTGTTTAGAGCCAATAGCACCCAACCGGTGCGGTAACCGGAGACCACGTACACTGCAAGAGCTGAGGTGTATAGAGCAAATAGCACCCAACCGGTGCGGTAACTGGATCACTGTGAATAGCAAGGATTAACGGAAGTGCAGTGTTAACGGAGGCCACAGTGCTCTGCACGTGTAAACAGAAGGCTCTTTGTAACGGAGACCACAATGCTCTGCAAGTGTAAACAGAAGGCTCAGGGTTAACGGAGGCAACAGTGCTCTGCAAGTGTTAATGGATGGCCCAATGTTATGGAGGCAACAGTGCTCTGCAAGTGTTAACGGAAGGCTCACTGAACTGAGGCAACAGTGCTCTGCAAGTGTTAACGGAAGGCTCAAGGTAACTGAGACAACAGTGCTCTGCAAGTGTTAACGGAAGGCTAGGTATAACAGAGGCAACAGTGCTCTGTGCGAGTAATAGGAAGGCCCAGTGAATCTGAGGCAACAACATGGACTGCCCTATATCAGCACAGCGGAAGTCAGAATGTGGTCCAAGCGATACACAGGATCAGGATCACAGCTGGAACACAAGCAGGGTCTTCAGGATAGCCGGGTCAGGTCACGGAGCAGGAACGTCAGCCAGGCCAGGTCAGATCACGGAGCAGGAACGTCAGACAAGCCGGGTCAAATCACGGAGCAGGAACGTCAGCCAGGCCGGGTCGAATCACGGAGCAGGAACCAATGAGAGTAGTCAGACGGGCGAAGTCGGTACACAGGAATGCAGGAACACAGTAACACTGGTACAGGAACACCACGAAAGGGCACCTGACAGGTGCCAGAGGCCCGGTATATGAAGGCCATACTGGGCAGGCCAAACAAAGCTCAGCCAATGGGAGCACACCACAGCAAAGAATGACAACTAGATCACAGGAACCGTGATAGTACCCCCCCTCAAAGACCCCCTCTCCTAGCTGAGGGTCTTGGTTTCTGGGGATATTTAGAGTGGAAATTGCGCAACAGTCTAGAGGCATGAAGGTCCTTTTGATCGACCCACAAACGTTCTTCAGAGCCATAGCCCTTCCAATGGACCAAATATTGCAATTTCCCTCTAAATCTCCTAGAATCAATAATACTCTGAACTTCATACTCCTCTTGGCCTTGAATGTCCACCGGCCCAGGAGCCACCGGAGTGGTAGTATAGCGGTTGCATACCAAGGGTTTCAATAGGGACACATGGAACACATTATGTATGCGCATAGATGCTGGGAGTTGCAAAGCATACGAGACCGGGTTCACCTTGCTGATAACTTTGAACGGACCAATGAACCGAGGAGCCAACTTATTAGATGGTACTTGCAGATTAAGATTACTGTTGGAAAGCCATACCCTGTCCCCAACCTGGAAGGAAACCGCTGGCCGCTGTCTATGATTGGCATGCCGCTGATGTCGTTGGAATGACTGACTGAGGATTCTCTGAACCTGTGCCCAAGTGGAGCGAAGCTGCTCAATATGCTCATCCAGAGCTGGAATCTGCTGCGACTGAAATGAGTCCGGGAGCAGGCATGGCTGAAACCCGTAATTGATAAGAAACGGGGAGCTCCCGGACGATGAATTAACTGCACAATTCCTGGCGAACTCTGCCCACGGCAACAGGTCAGCCCAATTGTCATGATGATCAGTCACAAAGCAGCGCAGGAACTGCTCCAGTCCCTGACTGGCACGCTCAGCGGCCCCATTGGTCTGGGGATGGTAGGCGGAGGAAAAGGACAATTGAATGTCCATCTGGCTACAGAATGCCCTCCAGAATCTGGACACGAACTGGCTCCCTTGGTCAGACACCACGACTCTGGGAACCCCATGCAAACGGAACACTTCTCTGGCAAAAACTACTGCCAATTCCTGGGCCGAAGGAAGGCCAGAGAGGGGCACGAAATGAGCCATCTTGGAGAACCTGTCGACCACCATTAGGATAAAAGTATACCCCCTAGACACTGGCAATTCTCCCAGGAAATCAATAGATATGTGGGACCATGGGCGTTTGCTATTAGGCACAGGTTGGCGTCAGCCCACTGGGAGGTGTCTGGGGATCTTGGCACGAGCACAGGTGGCACAGGCTGCAGTGAAAGCCGAGCAATCGGTTCTAAGGGAGGGCCACCAAAAGACTTGTGAGAGAGACAATATTAACTGATCCCTCCCGATATGCCCAGCAGCCTTAGATGAGTGGTATGTCTCAAGTAGACGGGTACTGAATGGCTCATCCACAAAACACTTGCCAACTGGGGTTTCTGGGGGAGCACTCGCCTGAGATGCCAAAATCTCTTCCCCCAGTGGCGAAGTGATACTAATACGCACGGTAGCCAGGATACGATCTGGCTGAATAATAGGTACGGGTTCTTCATCTCTCTCAATGTCTGGCCCGAATTGTCTGGACAGGGCATCTGCCCTAACGTTCTTTGAGCCTGGTAGATAGGATACTACAAAATTGAATTGGGAAAGAAACAATGCCCACCTAGCCTGGCAGGAGGACAGCCTTTTCGCTTCAGAGAGATAGGTCAAATTTTTATGGTCAGTTAGGATTACACTGGGGTTCTGGTGCCCTCCAGTAGGTGATTCCATTCTTTCAATGTGAGAATAATAGCCAGAAGTTCTCTGTCACCAATTTCATAATGGCTTTGGGCACTAGAGAGTTTTTTAGAAAAGAACCCACAAGGTCTCAGGGTGCCACCCCCAACAGGGCGATGGGAAAGTACTGCCCCTACCCCAATTTCAGAGGCATTGACTTCCATGGTAAATGGCAGGGCAGGATTGGGGTGGGACAGTATAGGAGCAGATGCAAAAGCAGACTTCAATGTCTCAAAAGCGTTTTCAGCTGCCTCAGACCATTGAGAGGGATTAGCGCCCTTATGCGTGAGTTCAGACAGAGGTTTAACGATTGTAGAAAAGTTCTGGATAAATTTCCTATAATAATTGGCAAAGCCCAAAAAGCGTTGGATAGCTTTTAATCCTTTGGGACGTGGCCATTGTAGGACTGCTGCCAGTTTCTCCTGGTCCATGGCAATGCCATCATTAGAGATCACGAACCCCAGGAAGAGCACTTTGGACCTGTGAAACTCACATTTTTCTAATTTACAGAACAGTTTATTTTTGCGTAATCGAAGCAAGACCTCGGACACATCCTTGATGTGCTGAGTTAGGTTAGCAGAGTGTATCAATATATCATCGAGGTATACGACCACACAAGACTGAAGCATATCACGGAGAATGTCATTGATAAACTCTTGAAATACCGCAGGTGCATTACATAGACCAAATGGCATCACTAGGTATTCATAATGCCCCGACCTAATATTAAATGCCGTTTTCCACTCATCCCCAGTCTTAATTCTGATCAGGTTATAAGCAGCCCGCAGATCAAGTTTCGTAAAAATGGAAGAGCCCTTCAACCTGTCAAATAGTTCCGTAATAAGTGCAAGGGAAAGCAAGACTAATCCAAAAAAGTTTTTTAAATATATAAATAGCAAAAAACTTAAGAGGGAGTGCATTGGACCATTCAAAAATGAGATGGGTGAGTTGGTTAGTGAGGATAAGGAAAAGGCTGATGTTTTAAACACTTTCTTTGCATCAGTATATACAAGGGAGCAAGGAATGGTAGAAGAGCCTCCGCAAGTATCAAATAAAACAATACAATTAATAGATATTGGGTTAACTCAAGAAGATGTCATGGGAAGACTGAACAAAATTAAGACCGACAAAGCACCGGGTCCTGATGGTATACATCCAAGGGTTCTTCAGGAACTCAGTGCAGTGTTAGCAAAACCCCTATATTTACTCTTTAAAGATTCTATTACCACAGGCTCAGTGCCACAGGATTGGCGAAGAGCTAACATAGTGCCTCTATTTAAGAAGGGAACTAAAACAGAACCTGGGAATTATAGACCAGTGAGTTTGACCTCTGTAGTGGGAAAACTATTAGAAGGCATAATAAGGGACTATATTCAGGATTACAACACAAAAAATAAGATCATTAGCACGAATCAACATGGTTTTATGAAGAATAGGTCATGCCAAACTAATCTTTTCAGCTTCTATGAGGAGGTAAGCAGCAACCTTGACAATGGCAAGGCAGTAGATGTAGTATATCTAGACTTTGCAAAGGCATTTGATACAGTACCACACAGAAGGCTGGTGTATAAAATAAGGAAATTGGGGCTAGGAGATAACCTTTGCAATTGGATACAAAACTGGTTGAAGGATAGGGAACAGTGTGTGGTTGTAAATGGAAAATTCTCCAGTATAGTTAAAGTGGAGAGTGGAGTACCTCAGGGCTAAGTATTAGGTCCGCTGCTTTTTAACATGTTTATAAATGACCTGGAAATAGATATAGAAAGCAAAATATCAATATTTGCAGATGATACTAAATTATGCAAAGTCATTAATTCAGAACAGGATATTTTCTCTCTACAGAGGGACTTACATACAATGTCAGATTGGGCAAACATGTGGAATATGAAGTTTAATGTGGGGAAGTGTAAAGTCATGCATTTGGGAGGAAACAATCCCAAGGCTACTTATAAACTTAATGGAATAATTTTAGGTGACTCGTTGCTAGAAAAAGACCTGGGTATCCTTGTCAACTACAAACTTGGAAACAGTGACCAGTGTCAAACAGCAGTAGCAAAGGCAAACAAAGTCCTGTCTTGCATAAAAAGAGGTATTGAAGCAAGAGTGGATAACATTATTTTGCCATTATACAAATCATTGGTAAGACCTCACCTTGAGTATGCAGTGCAATTTTGGGCACCGGTTCTGAAAAAGGATATACTAGAACTAGAGAGGGTACAGCGGAGAGCAACAAAATTAATTAAGGGAATGGAGGACTTGACATATGAGGAACGACTAAACAAACTTGGTTTATTTACTCTAGAGAAAAGACGACTAAGAGGAGACCTTATCACATTGTACAAGTATATGAGAGGTCAATACAAGGATCTCTGCGGTGAGCTATTTATTCCAAGGCCTGCTCAGGTGACCAGGGGACACCTCTTGAGATTAGAGGAAAGGAGGTTTAAACTTCAGCAGAGGAAGGGTTTTTTTACGGTAAGGTCTGTCAAATTGTGGAATTCATTGCCCAGGGAGGTAGTTATGGCAGATACAATGGACACATTTAAGAGAAGATTAGATACATTTCTTTCAAAAGGGAACATACAGAGTTATACTGTTTATCAGTAGGCAGATCAGGAAGGTCTGATAAAGACTAATTTAATTGGTAGCAGGAAAGCTATAAAATTCTTAGTTACTGAGGTATGAAGCGAAGGTTGAACTTGATGGACTTGTGTCTTTTTTCAACCTAATTTACTATGTTACTATGTTACTATGTAAGTGGTATGGGGTAGGAATTCTTAGACATAAGCTTATTCAGCCCACGGTAATCAATACATGGTTTTAGTTCACTACTTTTCTTTTTTACAAAGAAGAAACAGGCACCAGCCGGGGAAGTAGACTTGCGTATGATTCCTCTTTTGAGGGCATCCTCAATGTAGACCTCCATAGCCTTGTTCTCATCGCAGGCCAATGGGTACGTGTGACCCCTGGGAGGCACCACGCCCGGAGGCAAATCAATAGCGCAATCATACGGTCTGTGCTGAGGCAATGCGCTAGCCTCTCCATTACTGAATACGTCACTGAATTCACGGTATTCAGCTGGCACGGAGGGAGAGGTACATAAAATCTTGACAGGGTGCGACAAACAGTGCTTAATACAGTATTCGGACCATAATCTGACCTCACATCTCTGCCAATCAAACTGGGGATTATGCAAGAGTAGCCATGGGAACCCCAGAATGACCGCATGATGAGGGGAATGAATTATTTGAAAACGTAATTCCTCTTTGTGGAGAGCCCCAATAGACATAATAATAGGAATCGTTTCCATAGTGATAAAAGCAGGTTCCAAAGGTCTACCGTCAATAGCTTCAGTGGCTAAGGAGGCGTCCCTTTTGACCAAAGGAATTTTGTGCAATTCTGCAAAAGAACGATCCATGAAGTAACCGGCTGCGCCAGAATCTACCAGGGCCATCACCTCCACAGACTGATCAACCCAGGAAAATACCATCTGGATGGTAGGTTTCTGTGTACTCGAGTCTAGGGACTGCTGTACACCACCTAGGGCCTGTCCCCCAAGGTACCCTAGGTGTGTCCGTTTCCCGGCCGTACCGGACAAGTGTGTAATAAGTGCCCAGCTTTGTCACAATATAAGCATAAGCCCTGCCTTTTACTGTGCGCCTGTTCCTCCTTCGTGAGTCTGGTGAACCCAAGCTGCATAGGTTCACTAAGTTCGGGTGAACGGTCAGGAGGAATGGGAGGCGAGGGTGGGTTCAAAAGACTGCCATGCTCATAGCTTCTGGATCTCGCCCTTTTAGCCAGACGTCTTTTACAAATACGGGAGTCAATAAGCATGACATAATCAATGTATTCGTCCAAATCACTGGGTACATCTCTGGCAGCTATTTCATCTTTGATGGAGTCAGTCAACTCTTGGGCAAAGGCTGACACTAACGCCTCGTTATTCCATCCCACCTCTGCTGCCAATGTCCGAAATTCTATGGCATAATCGCCCACTGTACGATCACCCTGTTGTATTTCCATCAATCTTTTGGCAGCAGAGGCGGCTCTACCAGGGACCTCAAACACTCTGCAGAACTTTCTTACGAACTCACTGAAATTCTGAGTGCAGGGTTTGGCATTTTCCCACAGAGGATTAGCCCATGCCAGGGATTTGCCCGTTAACAAGGATATCATGAACCCGACCTTGCTCCGGTCGTTAGGAAAGGCATGAGATGTCAGTTCCAAGAATATCTCTAATTGGTTAATAAACCCCCTGCATAGGGTAGGTTCTCCATCATATCTCAGTGGCAACGGCGCCGCCGCCATTAGGCCTCTGGTTGGTGCAGCAGGACTCACAGAATGATTGTCCGGTGTCGAGACTGGGGGGACCACCGGATTCTGATTAGGTTTGTCAAGGTTTACCGTACGCTCAAGTAATGTCTGCAAGGCCAGTGCCAACTGGTCCAGGTGCTGCTCATGCACATCCATCCTCCAGTGGATGTTCTGTGTATTGCTTTCACCTTTACTGTCTGAGGTCATGGCCCTTTCGTACTGTAACGGTTTTGTAAGGCACTCAGTCCAGTAGGTTAGAATAAAACACAGTTTTATTAAAAGACACGAAAGACTGCCTCCTACAGACAATATAGTATGACAGGAAAATGACAATAATGTACAGATGCCCTCTCAGGCCCAGTATACAGGGAAATTAATATATACTGTCACAGGACAGGCATAAGCAGGCATTACAAGTACAACATGGGTTAAGTTCATGAAAAGCAATCAGTCTCTGTTGTGGCGTGTTTGACAACGCCCATAAGATGGTAAAGGAGCGAGACTGTGCTGCAGGATGTAAGAGCACCAGTCAATAAAGCAGAACTGAGACTACTGCTTATGCTGAGCAGGGAACTGAGGCCACAATACTCTGCAAGAGCTAGCACACGTACAGCCGTGAGCACCCGACCGGTGGGGTAACCAGAGACACTGTACACTGCAAGAGCAGAGGAGTTAGAGCCAGTAGCACCCAACCGGTGCAGTCACAGAGACACTGACACTGCGAGTGCTGAGTAGTTAGAGCCAATAGCACCCAACCGGTGCGGTAAGCGGAGACAATGTACACTGCAAAAGCTGAGGTGTTTAGAGCCAATAGCACCCAACTGGTGCAGTAACCGGAGACCATGTACACTGCAAGAGCTGAGGTGTATAGAGCAAATAGCACCCAACCGGTGCGGTAACTGGATCACTGTGAATAGCAAGGATTAACGGAAGTGCAGTGTTAACGGAGGCCACAATGCTCTGCACGTGTAAACAGAAGTCTCTTTGTAACAGAGGCCACAATGCTCTGCAAGTGTAAACGGAAGGCTCAGGGTTAACATAGGCAACAGTGCTCTGCAAGTGTTAACGGAAGGCCCAATGTAACAGAGGCAAAAGTGCTCTGCAAGTGTTAACGGAAGGCTCACTGAACTGAGGCAACAGTGCTCTGCAAGTGTTAATGGAAGGCTCAAGGTAACTGGGACAACAGTGCTCTGCAAGTGTTAATGGAGAGCTAGGTGTAATGGAGGCAACAGTGTTCTGCGAGAGTAATAGGAAGGCCCAGTGAATCTGAGGCAACAACACAGACTGCCTTATATTAGCACAGCGGAAGTCAGAATGTCATCCAAGCGACACAGGATCAGGATCACAGCTGGACACAAGCAGGGTCTTCAGGATAGCCGGGTCAGGTCACGGAGCAGGAACGTCAGCCAGGCCGGGTCAGATCACGAAGCAGGAACGTCAGATAAGTCGGGTCAAATCACGAAGCAGGAACGTCAGCCAGGCCGGGTCGAATCACGGAGCAGGAACCAATGAGAGTAGTCAGACAGGCCAAGTCGGTACACAGGAACGCAGGAACACAGCAACACAGTAACACTGGTACAGGAACACCACGAAAGGGCACCTGACAGGTGCCAGAGGCCCGGTATATGAAGGCCATACTGGGCGGGCCAAACAAAGCGCAGCCAATGGGAGCGCACCACAGCAAAGAGTGACAACTAGATCACAGGAACCGTGATACCCCAGCAGACTAGATGCAAGGAAGAGAAAACTAGAGTATGAAGCTGGCTGGCGGTGGCTGCTCTCTGTGTTGCCTTGCTGCATCCTAGGCTGAGTTAGAGATGCTGGCCGCTAGGTCAGATTAGTGCCGACTGGAGGAGCTGTACCGGACCCTGGTTGACAACCCAGATATTAGCAGCTACCCATTGTGATCGAAGAGGGTCCTGAATAAATAACCATCCTGCAGTATAGTTGTAGTTGTTGTACAGGTACACAGAAGCCTGGAGCTCAAATGAGAACAGGTTACTCTAATTCCGGCAGGGTGGTCAAGGAGGAAAAAGTCCACCAGTGTCAAGGCAAACAGGAAGTCAGACAAGCCAGATCAGGAATGGTTGGGCAATGAAGTACAAAGCAGCGTTGGTCAAATCAGCAGAGCCAAGGTCATTAACAGGATATCAGATGAGCACGATACCATATCAGGTGCAGTGTCACAGGAAAAGCTAGGTCAATACACAAGATAACACTCATGAACAGGACAGTAAACTCAGGGTCATGACCTGAAACACATTGATCACACCTTGTCCAAGTGCACAGATGGTTTATAAAGGCTCAGTGCAACCATAAGACAATGCAGGGAACCAGGATCCAGATAACAAGAGAAAACAAACAGAAAACCAGACAAGGAATCCCAAAAAGACAAAGAAAAAGGGGCAGAACATGACACGGCTTTATCACACCTTAGTACATTACCCCTGTGTACCTACAGTGATGATGAACTTGCTGGGCAGTTAATGATAATTTGAGGCTCAGTCTCTACACAGCTTTCAGATATGACTTCTCCAGTGATAGGACTTCTCCAAGTCCCACGTTATTTCTACAACTTTGGAGATCTTAGTGCATAGGCTCTATAGAATAACGTAGAACCTGGAGAAGTGATATCACTGGAAAATTCATCTTCATTTTATCACCTTTTTATCATGCCTTAGTGCATACACCCCTTTTGTGTTTTGTGTTTTGAATCAGTGTAAAGGTTTTAGAAATTTTGGGGTTGAAATTACATAGTAACATAGTAATTTAGGTTGAAAAAAGACTTGCGTCCATCTAGTTCAACCCTTTTCCTATTCCTGTTTACCATCGTTGATCCAAAAGAAGGCAAAAAAACACCCTCAATACAGCAATTTCAAATTCTGCCCCGAATGGGGGGGTGGAATTCCCTCCTGATTCCAAATGGCAATCAGATTTCTCCCTGGATCAACAAGCCCTAAGTAAAATATTAATCCTAATACTAACGTACATAGCCCTCTATGTTATGCTCTTTTAAATAAGTATCCAGGCCCTTTTTAAAGGCGTCTAATGTATTCGATAGCACCACCTCCTCAGGCAGTGAATTCCATATCTTTATTGTCCTTACAGTAAAGAAACCCTTCCGCTGTTGTAGATTAAATCTCCTTTCCTCAAGTCTAAGCGGGTGGCCCCTTGTCCTATGTACTGTTCTGTTAATGAACAGGTCTCTGGAGAGCTCTTTGTATGGGCCCTGAACATATTTATATAGTGTTATCATATCCCCTCTAAGACGCCGTTTCTCTAGTGTATTCAAGTTTAACTTTTCTAGCCTTTCCTCATAACTAAAACTTTCCATTCCCCTTACTAGTTTTGTAGCCCTCCTCTGCACTTTCTCTAATTAATTAGAGGGTCTTTATACCCAACAGTGTAGTGAAACTTGCATAATTAAAAAATTACACCCTGAAGTCATCTCACTGCTCCTCGCTCCTTCTTTAGAGGCTACCAAAGGGGTGGAATACAAACTCTGCCAGGATGGATGTTCCTATTAACATGAGGACTGAAAATGTGACAAAGAACTAGTGCAAATCTTGGGCGAACCAGCTGCACCATATTGGTACAAATAAAAATTCTCATATTTCCCACTGATTTAAAGGGGAACTTTCACCCCTTAATAACTAAATCTCCCTTTACTGCTGACCTGGCGACTAGCTGCTTAGTAGCGCTAGTCGCCAGAAAACTTACCCCGTTCTCAAGATTTCACCGTTTGAAAGGATCAGGAAGCACGGACGTCTCTTCACAGTGACGTCCGTGCGCCTGCGCTGTCAGTCCCTTGTCAGTCCCTTGTGCACCGTATGCACCGTACGGTGCACAAGGGACTGACAAGGGACTGACAGCGCAGGCGCACGGACGTCACTGTGAAGAGACGTCCGTGCTTCCTGATCCTTTCAAACGGCGAAATCTTGAGAACGGGGTAAGTTTTCTGGCGACTAGCGCTACTAAGCAGCTAGTCGCCAGGTCAGCAGTAAAGGGAGATTTAGTTATTAAGGGGTGAAAGTTCCCCTTTAAATGGTTATTTTAAATCCTTTACTGTCAGAACAGTCTGCATACCTTTTTAGTGTACACTGAGGTAAAATCCCCAGAATTGCTCTACTTCTTATTAAATAAGCCCATGAGTATCTAAACAAATAATGAACATGATGAACTGTATATTAGTAATGATCTGTATAATTAAAGTGTACCTGTCACCTTCTGAGAATGTTGGTTTAATTTTAAGAGAATTAAAAGCTGTTTAGCCATTTTATACCAATTTGTTTGCAATATAAATAATTTGAGAAATTAACCTTTATTTATTGGTGGAACAATACAACAGTTATGCTAATAAGTGTCTGTGCTAATATTACCACACACTGTGCTATGAATTAATCTAGGCAGAACCAATACATTGGGGACATTTCTAATATCCCAGAGAGTGAGCAGTGTGACCTTAAACTGATCTAATTAGTGTGCTCTGCAGGGAATTAGTATAAACTACCACCCTGTGCCACAAAACACAGATGTTAATTCTCAAAGGCTATTAGATTTATGGAAAAAATGCTGCTATGACGTATAGGCAGATTTAATCCTCTGTAAAACAAATTGGGTGACAGATCTATTTTAAGAGATGAACTTAGTGGAAGAAATGTACACATCCGATGACACAGCTCATATTCTACTCGTGACATTGGCTTCCTACTCATTCCTACTCATGCACTAGAACAGGGGTGGACAATGTGAGGCCCTCCAGCTGCTGCCAGGCTACAGCTCCCAGCATCCTGATAGAGAATGATGGAACCCATAGTCTGACACTGTTACGGTAGCAAACAAGACAAGGAGTCAAACGGTATAGTAAATCACCTTTATTAGAATAATAAACAGCAATGACAAAATAAATATAATACAAGCAGAGGGTGACTGGAGAGGCTAAGATTCTATCAGAAATAGGAGCCTGCCGATTGGTCAACCACCACAGCTGGAGACTAGGCCGAAGCCAACTGGAATCTTACGGAATAGAAGGAACGCAGAACAGAACCTACAGCCTTACACCAGGTAGCAACAAGGGAGACTACTGGCTCAAGCCTGCAGTCAGTAAGGTCGGAGTCTGCCAGAGCCCCAGGTCTGCACCAGGATAGATGTCTGTAGGGAGCAGAGTCTCAAAGCGGAGTGAAAAGACAGAGCTGCAGGTCAGCATCAGCTAGGATAGTCAGACAAGCCAGGTTCATACACGGAGCATATAGTCAGCCAGAGCCACAGGTCTGCACCAGATAGGATATCCACAGGTAATAGGCAACACTGGGAGGATAGCTGGACAGAGCCCCAGGTCAGCATCAGAATGGATAGTCAGACAAACCGGGGTCATACACAGAGCGCTTAGTCAGCCAGAGCCACAGGTCTGCACCAGATAGGATGTCCACAGATAATAGGCAACACTGGGAGTATAGTTGGACAGAGCCCCTGGTCAGCACCAGAATGGATAGTCATTCATGCCAGGGTCAAACACAGAGAGGGTAGTCAGCCAGAGCCACAGGTCTGCACCAGATTGGATATCTAAGACAACAGGAGCGCACAGAGAGAATGGTCAGACAGAGTCACAGGTCAGCACCAGAATGGGTAGTCAGACAAGCCAGGTAATACACAGAATACAGGAACAACTGGAACTAGGACTTCACTAAACAACAACGTAAGGGTAACTGAATGAAGATCCGGTTCCCCTTAAAAAGGCAGCCAGGAAGTAGATAGGTGGAGCTATCTGCCCCAACTAGTATAAGACAGAGACCTGCAGCTTATTGCAACCTCGCTCTCGAAAGTGACGCATGGGATCAAGATGCGTCGAAAGCCGACCCTTCACTGCGTCATTCAAAGGAGCAAGCGCGTTTTGCATGGGAACATGGATGGCCACTGAAGACGCCCAGTGCGCCTAGGCCCAGTCCCTGGAATGACCCTTGGGATGACGGCGTGGCAACATTTCAGGCCATATACTACCTGCGTCTTCCCTCACGGCGTCGCTGGATATAAGGTAACTATGACAGATACCAGCTGGGGGGGGACTCTCGTTGTCCTCCACTGCACTAGAACATATCACCAATTTAGTGCATAACAACAAACATTATACCATGGTCAAGATTTTGATGTAAACAAGCTCCAAAAGCCTCCTGGATGTTCAGGAAGATGGAGTAAAGTTACACCAGTTTCCTCTGTGCCTTGTTAGTACAGAGCATTGGACGACTAGCAGAGTAAAGGGACACCAAAACAGCCAAACACTTTCCCACTCCCTTCACCCTGATACAGTTAGCTTGAAGAGGAGAATTCTTGGCATAAGTAGCTTAGTACATTAGCGCTAGGTAGGAGTGGCACTTAGAAGTTAGTCCCAGTATCCTATTTCAATGAGGAATTACATTAGTGCAGTACAGTGACTACCTAAGGCTGTGTTCTTTGTAAACTGCAATACAGCTGATTGAGAACTCAGACTAATGACAGACAGACAAATAGTTTACTGCATTATGGAATGAAAATACGTGGTGATTGCATCAGCAGGTGGGAAAATTTCATAGATGTATTTGATGATTATTCCCTTGATCTAGGTTTGAATGAGACATCTGCAGCTGTGCAAAAACAATCTTAACCTCATAGTGATGAAGAAATAAAATGTTACAACTATTATAGATGTATTAGAAGCGAATCTAAAACAGACCAATATGTCATATATGAAAGACAGGTTTCGATGTTGCAAACAAGTTAAAGGGGAATCTCTTGATCTCTTTGTTATGGGCCCGGAAAAAAAGAACATCAACATGTGAATATGGCATACTAAGGTATGAATTAATGGGAGACAAATGATAAGGGAAAAACCTGATAAAACTTGTCAAGGGGAGCAGGGATTTCATTGTTTTCATAGGAATAAGAGTGTCCCCTTCTGTTATCTGTCTGGTCTATGGACTGCATTCCACATCTGAGAAGAGATTGCTTACACTAGGTAAAAGGGGAGGGAGGGAGAAACTTTGCTTGTGAATATCTCATAAACCATAAAGGTTTGAGAGATAAGACTTATATCATTCTTCATGTTTTTTTAATGCCTACAAAATAAAATTAAGTTAAAACGAAGTATTACTATCCCTTTAAAGATTACACTGAAGGTGTTGTGAGTGTTTTAAAGCAACATTGGTTATCTATTGGGAATTGTTGTCTTGTTTAAGTCAATGATTCCCTATTCTTTATTTAACATGATGCATTTAACCTGGCAAAGGTTAACCTTTTGAGTGCCACAGATTTATCAAAGCATTACAGAAGCCCAAGTGACATCCAAATTCCCAGTTGACTGAAATGTAATTGCTTCATTGCTCATTAGCTCCTGATGTGCACCAAAGAGACCTTTAAAAAAACAAACCAAAAAAACCACACAAAACAAAAAAAAGCTGAACTACTAGAATGTTTGCTGCAGATGAATCATTCAGCTGCACTGTAATCAAGGCCTAAACCTTTTTGATATTTTAGTAAAAAAATAGGGCTCCTTGTCAGTGTCTATTATTAACACAGTCAAGACAAAGAACAATCCTGCTCTCCTCCATACCAATGTGCAATTGTGTGCACTGGTTTGGGCATATATAAAAATTGTGTGTATATTTGTGTCCTAACTTAAGTATATATACTAAACTATTAGAAATTATGAGAATTTAGACCTTCATTTGGCCAAAGATTGTAAGCTTGTCAACCTCGTCAAGGTATCTCAAGTTCTGGCAAGTACCTACTCTAATACACCTTTAATTCTTATCTACAACTAAAATAAATTAAAATTGTATGAATAATAAAGCTGAGGAAGATGTTATAAGGAAATGCGTCCTAATGGTGTAACACAGTGTATGCAATTAAAAACAAGAAGACAAACTAATCTAAAAGGTGAAAGAGAGTACTTGCCTGATATAGAACTTCCTTGGCCTGCAGGATGTGGATAACAGCAAAAGAGGATTGTGGGTTCTTCAATCCCATTTATAAGCCAGCGTTAACCACCCCCACAGGCCAAATAAGGAATAGCAATTTTGAGCAAACAAGGTATTTAAAGGGATAGTAATGTTTCATAATAAAAGCAGCTCTAATTAATCATCATAGTATTTGGACTTTGGAGAGTGTTATTTCAATTCTGTCAGAGTTGTAGTTCAGGAGTAATTCAATGATAAAGTGTCCCCCTCCCGCCCCTTTTACTGATGTAACACTGTTCAGCCAGATCAGAAGGGAGGTGCCCAGGTAGACTGCAGAGAGGGACAATCTTCAATTAAGATAAGGGAAAAACCTGAAAAGCTTGTCAAGGGGGGCAGGGCTTTCATTGTTTTCATTGTAAGAAGATTGTCCCCTGCTGTTATCCGTCTGGTCTTACAACCAGATTCCCCATCTGAGAAGAGATGGCTTACACTAGGTAAAAGGGGCGGGAGGGGAAACTTTGCTTGTGAATATCTCTTAAACCATAAAGGTTTGAGAGATAAGACATATCATTCTTCATATTTTTTTTAATGCCTACAAAGTAAAATAAAGTTAAAACGAAGTGTTACAATCCCTTTAAATAAAAAGTAGGCCAAAAACTGTGCCTTTAAGGACCTTTAAGAAAAAAATAAAATGTGAAATACCATTAAATGTGCTATTAGTGAAAATAAGTGAAAAGCAGCTTGAATGAGCAAAGGAGAGTTGTAGAAACAAGAGAAAAAACAAAAAAAGCCCACAGCGCTAGCTCACCATAATAATTACATGTAGTGAGTGAATGAAAAAAAAGTGTTAAATAAGTGGCTTCTAGATAGCAGCAAGGAATGAAAGGGTTCTCCAGTACCCCCACAAACCATTGGGCCGAAACCCAAAGTACACGACAATGAACAATCCTGCGCTCCTCCATACCAATGTGCAATTATGTGCCCTGGTTTGGGCATATATAATAATTCGCTAAAATGTGCTTAACGCCACAGTCATGCGCAGTAGAGACTACCACTGACGCTCTGTATCAGCCGTGGCGCGGGCAGTCTCTACTGCACATGACTGCCCCGTGACTGGCTGCCAGTGGCACTGTGGCCCGTGTAACGGGCTCTTCAACTAGTATATAATAATTGTGTGTATATTTGTGTCCTAACTTAAGTATATATACTAAACTATTAGAAATTATGAGAATTTAGTCCATCATTTGGCCAAATGTAAGCTTGCCAACCTCGTCAAGGTATCTTTCAGGCACGTACTCTCTTTCACCTTTTAGATTAGTTTGTCTTCTTGTTTTTAATTGCATACACTGTGTTACACCATTAGGACAAGTTTCCTTATAACATCTTTCTCAGCTTTATTAATCATACAATTTTAATTTATTTTAATGTTATATAGGAATTAAAGGTGTATTAGAGTAGGTACTTGCCAGAACTTGAGATACCTTGATGAGGTTGGCGAGCTTGCATTCTTTGGCCAAATGATGGACTAAATTCTCATAATTTCTAATAGTTTAGTATATACAGGATACTTAAGTTAGGACACAAATATACACACAATTATTATATATGCCCAAACCAGGGCACACAATTTCACATTGGTATGGAGGAGAGCAGGATTGTTCTTTGTCTTGTATATGTACTTTGGGTTTCTGCCCAATTTTTTAGGGGGCTACTGGAGAATCCTTTCATTCCTTCCTGCTATCTAGATGCCAGTTATTTAACACTTTTTTCATTCATTCACTACATGTAATTATATGGTGAGCTAGCGCTGTGGGCTTTTATGGTTTTTTGTTTTTGTTTATTTGTTTTGTTTGTTTGTTTTTTGTTTGTTTTTTGTTTGTTTTGTTTGTTTGTTTGTTTGTTTGTTTTGTTTTGTTTTGTTTTTTCGTTTTTTGCTCTTAACACACTGATGCTGATGTGCTTTGAAGAACAGGGAAAATTCTGGGGCAAACCAACTACACCATAGATGTCAAATAAAATTTTCCAAAATTCCCTTTTATCTAAATGGTCTAGTAACCCTTTGAATGCTGACCATTTTTATTCATCCCCTATGCTACACCTTGTTTCCCACAAAAAAATTGCATCAGCAACACAGAAATGGAATTTGACAGTAGAAAAAATCTGTTTCTATGTTTCTGTTCTTCATAGCATATCAGTAAGTCAGGAGTAGTCAATTGTTGGACCTTCAGCTGTTAGACTGTAACTCCTATCATCCCCAACCAGACATATGAAAACCACATATTGTAGGGCAGCTCTGATATCACTGCAGCCATGAAATATGTATATTATTGCACCGGATAAAGGTGAAGTCTGGTTAACCTAAGGTGTGCTCTGAGCCATAAAAGATTGGGAACCACTGTTTTAGACTGTAATATTTAGTTTTCCAGTTAACACGCAGTCAGCTGACTTTTCTCACTTCCTCATGTTCCTGTTATTTACAGCTGCTCTTCCTTTCTGTCTTCCTGCTGCAAGTTCCCCTTTTATAAAAATGACTTTGCCCTCTACCAGCACAACTTTCTCTGTAATACAATAATCTCTTAACACTTTGTTTGCTGTGCAGAGTGGATGCAAACTAATCTCTAATACACCTAACTCTGACCCATGATCTCTTACCCCTTTGTGTGTAGGGTTGCAAGATCATTCCTTTAAAACTGGAGACATATAACAAATGCTCAATAATAACCACTGTAGTACACAGTTTTCATGTGTCCAGTTTTAAACTGATTATCTGGCAACACACCCACACTCCCAGACAAACACAAACTCATCCATCTGACCCAGGCATTAGTTTATAAAATGAATTGAACCAGGTCACCTTATTCTTGGTGGAAGAAAGTGCTAAACGAATGTACACTGATGTCACCGATAAAATGTGCCGGATTGCCAACAAACAGTACAGGGTCACCAACAAAAGGAAGAGGGTCACTGACATGCCATGGTATGCCTCTGCTCTTAATCCTCTATGCACTGTGTAAAGTGGAGATGTGTGAATTACTGTCTAGCACATGTACAGCTGTGACTACTAATGTCCTACTAGATAACACACACACATTTCTGTCCACTCATCTCCTAATCCTTTGTGCTGAGTAGAATGAAGTTGTTCTACTAACTCAGACAGTTCTTATTAACTATGAATTATTTTTAATATTCAATGTATTCATTATTTATATGGAGATATACTAATTATTAGTGTTGAGCGAGCACCCCGATGCTCGGGGGTTCGGGTGCTCTGACCGAGCACCCCCGGAGGCTCGAGTGCTCGGCCGAGCACCCGAGCCCCATTGAATTGAATGGGAGGACTCGAGCATTACACCAGGCACCCCCTGCTCTGATGAGGGGAGGGTGTCTGGTCAATGCCCCCCTTCATCTCCACAATGCCCCTCTTCCACAATGTCCCCCTTCCACAATGTCCCCCTTCCACAATGTCCCCCTTCATCTCCGCAATGCCCCCTTCATCTCCGCAATGCCCCCCTTCCACAATGTCCCCCTTCCACAATGTCCCCCTTCATCTCCGCAATGCCCCCTTCATCTCCGCAATGCCCCCCTTCCACAATGTCCCCCTTCCACAATGTCCCCCTTCCACAATGTCCCCCTTCATCTCCGCAATGCCCCCTTCATCTCCACAATGCCCCCCTTCCACAATGTCCCCCTTCCACAATATCCCCCTTCATCTCCGCAATGCCCCCTTCATCTCCGCAATGCCCCCTTCCATCTCCACATGTCCCCTACCTCCAGTCCCTGGTGGTCCAGCGGAGCGTCTGTAAGATCTGTGCCTCCTTCGGCACAGATCCCTGCCACCCGAACATGGCGGGCGAGCACATGGCGGTACTCGTACGAGTACCGCCATGTGCCGAGCAGAGCGATGCTCGAGCCGATCCAAGCATCGGCCGAGCATGCTCGCTCAACACTACTAATTATACCACAAAGCTTACCATTGAAATGGAGCTACACTACTCATACTACAGAGTTTACCATTGAAATGGAGCTGTACCACAGAATACAGTTGAAATATAGTTACATTAGTGATACCACTTGGGTTACAATTAAAGTTAAGGTGCTTAGGCTATACATGTTCTTCCCCCTACACAAGAACACACATCAACAAGATAACAAAGTAATTTGTTAGCATATTATTACAATCTGGGAAACTGGGAGCTCCCCCCTTCCCGAAGAGAGGACACAGAGCCATGTCTGCAGTGAGCTTTTCTGCCACGGCCAGATCTCACCTGCATCTGGTTGCTTTCATGTCTTGAATTACCTGAACTTCCACCTTACTGGGCACTGAGGACAGGCTGAAATGTCTCCCAGCCTTTCAATCCCCCCCCACACTGGATAGTGAGCTGAGCCAACTCACTCAGCTAGTTTTGCAAGTAGATTACCTGTGCATAACAAAGATGTCTCTTGGAGCCAATGCCCAGGCACCACACAGGCATTAGCCCCTGTTATCTGCTCTGCAGAAGCTCTGACCACAGAATCAGTGGCTGCTGCTATCAGCCGTAACTGTCCAAGGGGATATACCTGCAACAGTTTGGCCATTGCCAGACCTGACCACAGAGTCAGTGCCTTGCTAGGGCCTGAACCAAATCTGCTCCAGCCTTGGCCTTTGCCAGACCTGACCACAAAGTCAGTGCCTGACTTTGTCCGAGACAAAATTTCCTGAATGTTTCCCCCTCACCTCTGGGGTAGGGAATGCCGCATTACTGCCTTACTCCACCTGTCCCTCTTTCAGTTGACTTCTTGGGGTTTACTCGGTCTCCCTACATTTCTTGGAACTTGTTGAGAGATGGTGGGTGGGTAAAAGAGCAAACCACATGTTAGTAAAAAACTAGATAGACAGCACTGCTGACCAACTTATTTTTACATTTTAGGAAATTGGGAGCCTTCCCACACACTAATGAGGCATTCCCTTGCCCCAGAGGGAGGAGCAGAAAAAATAGAAAACCATACAGTTCACATTTCCCAGAGGGAGGACACTGAGCCAGATCGGCACTAAGCTTTCCTGTCACGGCAAGACATTGTCCAGTATCTGGCCGCTTCCATGTCTGGAGCCACCTGAAGCTCCACCTCTATTGGGCACTATGCCAAGTGCCAAGTCAAACTATTGATAGTGCACCATGCAAGCCTCTTTCTCTAGGTCATCATTCACTGAGCTCCCTTCAGGGTAAGACAGATGTTGGATGAGTCTATAATTCCCCACCTCCTTCTTGGGTACCACCCCAATTGGAGATCATCAAACCTTCCACAGCTGGTGCCTCAAATGACATCCTCCCCAAATCAATCTCCTACTCCAACTGCTCCCTTCCCACCTCTGGATGCTCATATGCTGAATTAAGATTCCGTCCAGTGGCGTAACTATAGGGGTCGCAGGGGTCGCAACTGCAACTACACTAGAAATACCACATAGCTTACAACTGAAATAAAGCTATACATGAGATACTACAGAGCTTACAATTGAAATGAGTCTACTTTAATGATACCACAGAGCTTATGACTGAAACTGAGCTACACTAATGACAATACCACAGAACTTAAAATTGAAATGGAGCTTCACTAATGATGTCACAGAACTTACATTTGAAATTGTGCTACACTATTGATACACAGAGCTTACAATTGAAATGGAGCTACATAAGTATTACCACATACTTTACAAACTGAACAGAGCTACACTAGTGTTCTAGAATTATACCACTTTCTTATCAACCTCACTGATATTCTCTAATCAGGAAAAAACAGTAGACAGTAGGTGAAAAAATGATTTCTAACTTATTTGCTGGATTTCCAACAATATCATTGAGGCTCACCACTCAGGTAAAAAAGCCACTAGTCAGGAGATGAAACATTATTAGTCACAGACTAGTGATAACTTCCAGGCACAGCCTCCACAAGCCTTCATTATTCTCCTCCCATGAAACTTGCCATAAACAAACTGCCAAGATTTGTATTGTATGTAATTATATGTTCTTATTGTGTCAGTATGCAATATAACATACCAACTAGTGTTGAGCGAGCATGCTCGGCCGATGCTCGGATCGGCTCGAGCATCGCTCTGCTCGGCACATGGCGGTACTCGTACGAGTACCGCCATGTGCTCGCCCGCCATGTTCGGGTGGCAGGGATCTGTGCCGAAGGAGGCACAGATCTTACAGACACTCCGCTGGACCACCAGGGACTGGAGGTAGGGGGCATTGCGGAGATGAAGGGGGACATTTTGGAGATGAAGGGGGACATTGTGGAAGGGGGACATTGTGGAAGGGGGGCATTGCGGAGATGAAGGGGGCATTGCGGAGATGAAGGGGGACATTGTGGAAGGGGGGCATTGCGGAGATGAAGGGGGCATTGCGGAGATGAAGGGGGACATTGTGGAAGGGGGACATTGCGGAGATGAAGGGGGCATTGCGGAGATGAAGGGGGACATTGTGGAAGGGGGACATTGTGGAAGGGGGACATTGCGGAGATGAAGGGGGCATTGCGGAGATGAAGGGGGACATTGTGGAAGGGGGACATTGTGGAAGGGGGACATTGTGGAAGAGGGGCATTGTGGAGATGAAGGGGGGCATTGACCAGGCACCCTCCCCTCATCAGAGCAGGGGGTGCCTGGTGTAATGCTCGTGTCGCCCCATTGAATTCAATGGGGCTCGGGTGCTCGGCCGAGCACTCGAGCCTCCGGCGGTGCTCGGTCAGAGCACCCGAGCACCCGAGCATCGGGGTGCTCGCTCAACACTAATACCAACAACTACAACTGACATCAAAACCTCTTTTGATCAATCCCTGGTTTAACCCAACTGAAAAAAAGACCTTCATGCAGAAAATGTAACCTTCTGGGGTCTACAGGTATGAACCCCGCATTGCCCACCCCTTTGGTCCACAAAGCTTTAAAAACTTATAATTGCAGTGTTTTATTTGCATTTACCTTTTAAAAGTCTATAGAAAAAACATTCTTCCAGGACATCCATGTTATTTTTATGATGATTATATTATTAAAGTAGTAGTAGCAAATTAATGCTTACAGGAACAGGATCAAACCTGACCATCCTCAAATGAGCCATTAATTTTATCTTTCAGAGACAACCAGTCAAGAAAGACATTTCTAAGCATCAAATCCTTCAAAAATATAAAGTTATTAGAAGAGTTTGTCAACTAGACTTTGTTGTTCTAAGTTCCAGTTGAAGAAAGATGAGGTAATGGGCAAAAGTTTAGATCTAAAATCCATACGTTTATATTTAAATCTATTTTTGTTCCAAAGCCATAGATTGTTTTTAGTACTGTCGAGAATGTGTTGAAGATTAAAAAGGTGCTGATGGGAGAAGGACCAAATCCATTCAAGAAGATGTTGTCTGGAAATGAAATGAGACTCTAATTTAACCCATTCTGGTGTTAAACAACGAAGTGTATGATTAGTAGTGAGGGTAAGGAGTTGAGACAATCTCGAGGAAAGATAATAGTTATATAGGTTAGGCATCAAAACTCCACCAAATTGTTTCTCCCTGTATAAAGTCTCTCTATGAATGCGAGGGTGTTTAAATAACCATATAAAATGAAACAATTCATTTTGAAAGGACAACAAATCTGATTTGTTAATACGTATTGGTAAGGATCTAAATAAGTACAAAATTTTGGGAAGGATAGACATCTTGATGGCATTAATTCTGCCAAAAAAGGAAAGAGGCAAGGAGGCCCAATTTGCCATTTTTTCAGATAAAGATTTATATAAAGGTTTAACATTTAAAGAAAAAGTCCTTTAGGTTTAAACCTAAAATCTCTGATTTGTTTTGATTATTGACCAAACCTGAAATCTCGCCAAAGCGAGTTAATAAATCCCATAATTGATAGATAGATGTTTGAGGTTCAGAAATAAATAGAAGGATATCATCAGCGTAAAGATTTAATTTGGATTCGGTGCCATGAATAATGCCCTTGATATTAGGATTATTTCTAATTGCTACTGCCAGAGGTTCAATACAAAGGGCAAAGAACATAAGGGAGAGGGGACAGCCTTGCCTGGTCCCCCTTCTAATATGAATCTCATTACTCTCCAGGCCCATTAATCTTAAGATAGAGACAGCATTTGATTGAGCAGCCTTTAGATATTGTTCAATAAGACCATTAAGGCCGAAAACAGAGACAATCTTCATTAGGTATGACCAGTTGATAGAATCAAAGGCTTTGGTAATATCAAGGGAAAGAAGGATAACATTTCTTAAATTGGATCTTTTACAGATATCTATAACATCGAATGCTCTTCTGATGCTATCAGTTGTATTCCTTCCAGGAACAAACCCACATTGGTCGGGGTAAATTAGGAGGGGCAGGAAGGATTTTTTTCTCACTTTTTGGGCAATTATATTAAAATGCCCCTCACAAGATTTGAATCCTTCTTTAGATTGTAGAATCCTTCCTCTAAATCAATCTCTCCTATTTATAAAATTTTATTATATGATACCTCCAAGCTTAGTTGTCAGTACTCCTGGGAATCTATGCTACAACTTTCTTGGACGGACGATGAATGGAGATCAATATTTCTTCTCTTACATAAAACCAGTTTAAATGTTAACCTTGTTGAACAATCCTTTAAAATGCTTCATTTGTATCATCTGGTTCCATCAAAAATTGCACTAATGTACAACAATGCTTCAGATCTCTGTTTTCGAGGCTGTCAAGAACCTGGTACTTTCTTACATACTTGGTGGTCTTGCCCCAAAGATGAAAAGATCTGGTCTAGAATAAGTTCCCTTCTTTCACAAATTCTACATAAAAATATAGTTCTTACAAGCTCTGAGGCGCTTCTTGGAAAAAAAGTAACTTCCACTAACAAACATCAAGATAAATTAATTTTAAGAATCTGCTCAGCCGTTCGTACCAGCATTGGTTCACAATGGAAAATGTTGAATATCTCCTGGAATAATGTACTAGACAAAATTAACTATATTTGCAAACTTGAACACCTTTGTGCAATTGAATTGGGTAATTTTAATATCTTCTCTCTTGTCTGGTCTCCTTGGTAAACAGGTTAATTTTCTCCTCCCTTTTCCTCTTCCTGGCTATTATTTCATTATTTTTAGTCTTGATTAGTGTTGAGCGAGCGTGCTCGGCCGATGCTCGGATCGGCTCGAGCATCGCTCTGCTCGGCACATGGCGGTACTCGTACGAGTACCGCCATGTGCTCGCCCGACATGTTCGGGTGAAGAGGATCTGTGCCGGAAGAGGCACAGATCCGAAGACGCTCCGCTGGACCACCAGGGAATGGAGGTACGGGGGCATTGCGGAGATGAAGGGGGCATTGCGGAGATGAAGGGGGACATTGTGGAAGAGGGGCATAGACTCTATGCCCCTCTTCCACAATGTCCCCCTTCATCTCCGCTATGCCCCTCTTCCACAATGTCCCCCTTCATCTCCGCTATGCCCCTCTTCCACAATGTCCCCCTTCATCTCCGCTATGGCATAGGAGATGAAGGGGGACATTGTGGAAGAGGGGCATAGCGGAGATGAAGGGGGACATTGACCAGGCACCCTCCGCTCATCAGAGCAGGGGGTGCCTGGTTTAATGCTCGAGTGCTCCCATTCATTTGAATGGGGCTCGGGTGCTCGGCCGAGCACTCGAGCATCAGGGGGTGCTCGGTCAGAGCACCCGAGCACCCGAGCATCGGGGTGCTCGCTCATCCCTAGTCTTGATCCTTTTCAAGACTGATTTTATAACATGTATCTCAATATATCTACTTTCTGCAATGTTATTTTATATCTTCCTATGTATTATATTTAAATTTTGTTCTTTAATTGTATTCGTTTTGCTTTTCTATATTTAAACTTTAAATAAATAGTTAAAAAAAACAGGAACAGGATCAATTATCTTTTTTAATAATATACATGGTTGGAATGTTTTTAAATTAAAAATCCACTTTGACTCCTTCCTAGTCATAGCCTCATTATAATTGTCCTCCAGTTCCTTTCTAACTTCATTCCCTATAAAATACATTTGTCTTGGATCTGAATTGTGATAGACTGTGTTTAGTGAACTCTTTCTTGACATTGCTCCTTAATTTTTTCTAAAAACAAAACAATTCTTAAAGGGATAGTAATACTTAAAATGTAAAAAAAAATATGTTGTAGGGTTTATCCCCCTGAGTAAAACAAAAGTACTCCCATTGCTGAAAGGTGTTTCATTCAAAAGTTATTAATTTTCAAAGTTGAATTTTTTAGGTGCAATATCAGAGTGGCCTGAAATTGTACAATGGCGCTGTTGCTACACCATCCTATGGAGATTTATGGTCCCAGGACCAGAGCTATCCATAGGATCGTGTAGCAACAGCGCCACTGTACAATTTCAGGCCACTGTGATATTGCAACTAAAAAATTAAACTTTGAAAATTAATAACTTTTGAATGAAACACCTTTCAGCAGTGGGAGTACTCTTGTTTTACTCAGGGGGATAAACCCTACAACATATATTTTTTACATTTTAAGTATTACTGTCCCTTTAATAGGTTCCACGTACTAAATGGGGCAAGAAAACCGCACCAAATAAATTACTTATTTTATTTTGCAGATGGATACCTGAAATTGTTCCCTAGTGTAGACAGAACTAAAACCTTTAACCCTTTCTGACACACAAAGTTTTAATGTCCCTTACTGTAGAGCAGTTTTGATAACCAATATATTTACCACATCTGAAAGTACTTTTTCATATTGTTATTAAGTCACTGTCTGTGGCATTATTATGTTAACTGTTCTTTTGTAGCTAAGAAAAATTAAGCAGATCAAGCAGGAGGACCATGCAACACAGTTTTATTAAAGGGATAGTAATACTTCATTTTATCTTTATTTTATTTTGTAGGCGTTAAAAACATGAAGAACAATATAAGTCTTATCTCTCAAACCTTTATGGTTTGAGAGATATTCACAAGCAAAGTTTCCCCTCCCGCCCCTTTTACCTAGTGTAAGCCATCTCTTCTCAGATGTGGAATCCAGTCCATATGCCAGACAGATAACAGAAGGGGACAATCTTATTCCTATGAGAACAATGAAAGCCCTGCCCCCCTTGACAAGTTTTTCAGGGTTTTCCCTTATCTTAATTGAAGATTGTCCCTCTCTGCAGTCTACCTGGGCACCTCCCTTCTGATCTGGCTGAGCAGTGTTACTTCAGTAAAAGGGGTGGGAGGGGGACATTTGTCATTGAATTAGTCTTGAACTACAACTCTGACAGAATTGAAATAACACTCTCCAAGGCCCAAATACTATGATGATTAATTAGAGCTGCTTTTATTATGAAACATTACTATCCCTTTAAAGTATCACAAACATCATAGCAACATCAAAGCATTCAACAGCAAGCAAGACTATGGAGCATAGGAAGTACATCATAGGCCTGTACCCACCCACCCGCTGCAACTACCCAAGTGAATTGATTCTACACAGCTAAAGTCCTCAGTATTAAACACCACATTCCTGAATCTCAACATTCCTGGAGATCCAAAGCAGCCATTCAGGACACTGCCAAGACATTCCTAGACTGAATTCTAGAAATTGTACAAATCTCTTCAGGCCTTAGACCTCCCTGCTGTGTCATCCATAGTTCACTGGAACAATGGCCTTCTGCTTGGGATATTATTTATCCTGATTCCTGAGTACATGCAGACACCCTGGCTCTTGTAAAAGATTGAATCATGGTGCCAAATACATTACTTGTAAATGCAATCAGCACCACAGACATGTACACAACTCCATAATATTTAATTAGAAAAAATGTGCATCTAGTAAAGTCCCCCCTCAAATAACACAGGCAGTAATATAACTTATAGTATAAAACAGTGCAACTGTAATAAATCATATACATAAAATACACAATACCAGTCTATTTTGATGGATACAATTTGAATTCAACAAAATAACATCTTTCGTCCTCACAACAAAGAGGTATCGCATTAACTTGCACATGTCACTTACTGTTACACCTTTATCCTGGATAGTTCTAGACTTTGTCATGGTTCTGTACACTGTCAGCTGGTACTATATAGATTAATACACATGAAACAGCCATTGGATGGGACAGGATGGGAAATAGGCATTGTAGCCTAAAAGCAGGTAGGGAGCTGGCTGAGTATGATAGGAGTTGTAGTTTGAGAACAGCTAGAGAGTCGAAAACTGCCCATGCCTGCCCTTGGCTGCAATGGGTCCTATTTAGTTTTGGAGTATGAGCCTTTCATATCGGACTAGAGCAGTGTTTCTCAACTCCTGTCCTCAGGACCCACTAACAGGCCAGGACTTAGGGATTTCTCTGCTAGAGCACAGGTGTGGTGATCAGACGCTCATTCACATTGATTAACTCACCTGTGCTCTAACAAGGAAATCATCAAATCCTGGCCTGTTAGTGGGTCCTGAGGACAGGAGTTGAGAAACACTGGACTAGAGGAACAAGCCAAGGAAATTACTTTTAAGCCCTTTTAAGAAGTTTGCTTTTTAATTAACACTTCTTTTAGCTGGTTCCTTTTTGTGCATATTTTATAGATTCGAATAGATTTTTGCCTTAAAAAAACTTCCACTTCATAAATATTCCCCATAAAATTCAGAAAATTCAGTTTTTTTTCACTTGTCATCTAATTAAACACATAATTAGTAGGCCATGTTAATGGCAATTTTTAACAAGATTTACTTCCTAACATGCAAGGGTATGCAAATAGCTTATTAGCACTGTGTCCTACACCCAGGGTGCAGTGAATTTTAGCTCACAAGTGCCATATGAAAAGACTATTGCCAGGAACAGGGCACCTGCATGTAAATATCTACTTATCATACAGTGATGAAATGCATGTGGCTTTTCTTCATCTTTCAGGGCATCGCTTGAAACCTTGAAAAGCAAATGAACAAGAGACCACACCTACCCAAAAAATACTGGACATTTGGCAATATCTTTCTTGTGGTGGGTTAATAACATGTCAGACATTTGGTAATATCTGTCTTACATTTGGGAGGGAGAATTTGGTCCCCAGTCGGATGTTATTGGAGATACAAATATTGGAACTTTTACAAGAGAGGAATTTAATTATTTGGATTTCTATGTTGTAAAAGGAGATACTAAGGACATTTATCAAGGTCTATCCTTAATACATTATTCTAGTCTTTTTGGGATGTGTGATTGAGTAGTGACAGGATAGGTGTTGTTATTGTTTGGTATTTGTGGGGAGGGATATGTGTATATCATTTATTAATAAAAGTCTTGTATTTTTTTTAGGTAGTAGTAGTAGTATGGAGTTCATACTATACTATATACTATACTAAATTGTTCTGAGGACACAGATTCTCAGTATAAGTTTGAAAGTAGCACCCCAAGTAATGAAGAAAACCCCAGCATGCACAGCATAGCCATGTGTCATGTAGATCATCAAATACAGATTCTCTGTTCCTCGCAATAGTTTACGGCGAGCAGGGGACACAGAGATGCCATGGTCTGCATTTGGGCCTGCCCAACAACACACTCAGGCATCAGGCGCCATAGTCCTCCCCAGAAACTGCCCTGACATCAGCATTGTTGTGCTGTATAATGTTGATGAGTTATCTATGCCAGGAGTCAATCAACATTTCAATCATTCCTTAGCACAAGTTACACAGACCTGGAGTATAATGTAAGCAAGCCAGAGTGCTGGGCCCAACCCCCATTCTCTCTGCACTCTGGCTCCCAACTACCAAATCCCTCCACAGAACATACAGTACTACACCACATACATCATTACACTATATCACACAATGTACAACACAGTGATCAACATTTCAGTTGGTATATTCCCAAATCACTCCATCTGGTGTCACCTACTATTCCCCATGTAAAGTCCATGAGAGACCTTTAAATTCGTCACCCAGGACAACCTGGGTAAAAATCCAATGGCTTGTGTCTTTTAAAACAGGCAGGATGGTCCTGTTCCCATGACAGGGACTAGAACTCCTGTCATCCCCAACCAACCAATGGCAGATGAGGAGAGATGTAGTCCCAAACAACTGGAGGTCCACCAATTGACTAAACATATAGCTCTTTAAATTAATTTGGAGTACATTTTCATGGATAACTATTTAAAGACTAAAAGGTATAGCCCAGTTGTTCTCAACCAGGGTACCATGGCACTTTGTTGTGCTTCTGGCTGTAGCTTAGGGGCCACTGTTTTTCTATGAAAAACTTGATTTTAATATCTATATTTATGGCATTTGTAATGCACACTTTATATATTTTTGTATTTACAGAATTGTTAACAAATAAGCTCTATAAAGGGAGGTTTTGATTTCAGTGCAGTCCTGAAATATGTATAATTTCTATGTTGTCAAAGTTAAAGCTGAGCTCTGGTCAGTCTATGTCTATGCCCTGAGGAAACTATGATGCACTATAACGAGGTTTAGCTTGCCAGTCAGTAAGCTGACATTCCTCACTTCCTCGTGTTCCTGTTATTTACAGCTACTCTTCCTCTTTGTCTTCCTGCTGTAGGTTCCCCTTTTATAAAAATGACTGTGCCCTCCACCACACAACTTTCTCTGTAATACAGTCATCTAACCCTTTGTTTGCTAGGGAAAGCGGAGCTGGACTAATCTCTAAAACACATAACTCTGACCCATGATCTCCTACCCCTTTGCGTTCTGGGGAGAGTAGAACTGGACATGCACAGCTGTGACCACTGATCTCCTAACTCTTTGTGTGCTGGGTAAAGAAAAGCTCTACTGCTGGCTCACACTCAGGCACACAAGTCTCTGACTCACACATACCTCCCAATTGTCCCTCTACAGGAGGGACAGTCCCTCTTTGAGACCCAAATCCCTCAGTTCCTCTTTTCCACCTTAATGCCCCTCTTTTTAGGAGAACTGACTGTGTGGTGTGTTTATAAGTAGATCATATTACTTCATAGGTATAAAACTCATTTATATTTGTTTAAACTTCAGTATAAATTAGACTGTGTAAATAATAATAAAATACTTCTTGTAAATCTTTTCCTCATTTACAAAAAGAGATGCCAGTAGGTCATGAAATAATTCAAATAAAATAACATTTCTTGGTAATATCCCATCCACCAGTCATGTACCCACCAAACCCAGTCCAACTGAAATAGTAATTAGTAGGATTTTCCCAGGAATTGATAGAGCACCACAGATTAAAACTTAACTTTTATTAAAGTTCATAAGACCTTCTCAAAAGAAGCAAATTAAGATCACTTAAAACCGTGTCAGAGCAAAATGGAGATAAATCCGCATTGCACTGAGACAAAATAAACCAAATTGCAATAAATGAATCACTTAGAGTCAAAGTGATTGTATATGCTTGAATACATATTTCCCTTGTTAAGCTAGTGATAGTAAATGAATGTTGTTAATAACAGACAGAGCAATACTAAAAGGAATGTGTTTATTAGACAATGATAATGAATTCCTTGTTAAAATAATGGACGGAGTATAAGGAATGACTCACCGAAAATAAACAGGTGTAGGTGAGTTAGTTGGCCTTCAAAAATAATTTAGTCATCGGCAGCACCTCCCACCATAAAAGAAAAGACCAAGAAACAGCTAAATGTGCTACAATCGTAGCATACACTGTGACTATTGATGCAATCTCAGAAATATCATACTTATATTATATCATGAGTATGGTAAATTAAGAAAGGTCCCATAAAATTCAATAAGGAGAGAGACCATCTGTGTATATTTTATAGCCAACAGAAATAATTTGGTAAATGGCAACATCAATACATCAGATAAGGTAATCAAAATTATATTATGTAATGCCACAACATAGATGCAAAGAAAAATTAGCAGTGTAGGCATATGTATGCCCCCCTCTGAGGATCTCATGCATGTGTCACCTACTTGGCTTTTCCAGAGGTGTTGGCTACCATCAGCATGCCAGTTTTTACTACAGAAAAGGATCCCTCCCCCAATTATCCATTGGGGGGAATTCAATCATTATTGACAGTTAATGATAATGTAAAGATTTATTTAGAAATTATTAATATCAGTATACCATTGTATATAAAGTATCCATTTTTGTGTGGAGCTATATTGTCTATAGTCCAAAAAATGGAAATTCATAAGGATTTTACCACTGCAGTGTGGTGGCGATCCTGACCTGTGTCTTATCAGGAACTTCTAACAGTATTATCATGTATAATTTTATAAACGGCATCTATCCCGGTATTTCATAATCAATTCATACCCATCAGTAGAAGTTAATAATACTAAAGGGATATTAAATAAACAAAGGCATAAAAAAGTACTGTGATAACCATAGAAAGTACCAATATACATGCATTGCAATGTGTAGGAGATCCGGAGTTAAATCCAATACGAGAGTAAGAGTTATTGGGTAACTGAATGTAGCTAAAATAAAATGTAATTGACAGTAATATTGGTACTAGATTGTAATTTATACCTATGGATAAACATAGACATAGATAGTAGTTGTTACAATGTAATGGGGATAGTTATCCAATAAAGTTATTTTCATGATTACATCAGATATTTATTAGAATTGTGCATATTTGCATCTTAGAAATACCAGAGACTAAATGGTTAAAAAGTATTGGTATTCCCCAGATTAGACATACTAACAGAAAGCTATGTCATGTGAGAGTAGGAATTATTAAACTGCATCCAGACAAAACATTTTTGCACTGAATAGATGTGTATATAATAGTCGATAAGAGATTTATAATAAAAAGAAAAGAGGGGGTTTACTTACATGCGATAAGAGACATTATAGGCCTTAACTTGGCTAAAGGTTAAACAAGGGCTGCCTAACATAACAGTTTTCTAGGTAAAAGTCTACTTGACAGACATGCCTCAAGGAATCAGTAGAACCTAAGTAAGAGGCCTTTATAACATATCTGAAGCTGTGTTTGTGTAAGCTACAAATGGCCTGGTTAACCATACATTAACAAATATTTATTTACATAAACACAGTGTAGAGGTTGACTGAAGACAACTCTAACAGTGATAGATGGGTGAGGAATGGTTTGCTATGCATTGTGGTGCACACAACCACAGGTACGCAATAATAGTGGTGGAGCAAAATTCATGAAGTTTCCTGTGGGAATATCAATGAAAAAACAATAATTTCCCATTTTTTCCAATAAAATTCTTGCCCATAGAAAAAACATAAAATGTCTACCTTTTCGTCACTTCCTATAAATTTCCCACAAGAACTTTGCCATTTTTTTCCTACGTTTTCTATGACTGCAACATATCCCACCTCAATACTACTTCTTCTGAGGGCTGAAAGTAAAAGTTGTGACTCCTACAGCAACATATGCCCTGAAAAAATTGTTAGCAGACTGAGTGCCATTGTCGTTTGCCCATGACACTAACCTCCTGCTTGTGTAACACTGGCACAGCCATCCTTGAAAAATAGCTGCAGCTTGGGATATTCCAGTAGGGTGCAACACATGACATCAGTTCTTTAAAGACTCTGATTTCAAGAAAAGAAAGGGGCAGTATGTCAACCGTCAACATTTTTACTATTCCTGAGGCATACTTTTACATTATTTTTGTGCAGGCTTTGTCTTCTTTCTAAGAACTTAATATGTGTGGGATGGCAATACATAGTGGAAAACCCTGAGTAACTTTATTGTTTTAACGCAATCACTTGTGGACACTATGACTCTTGTTATCTCCAAAAACAAATTCAAAGTCATTTTGGCACACTCTCTGACACATCAACAGCATTATGTTCCCTGGAGCCTCAGGAATTTTTAGGACTGTTTCTCTTGCTGCTAGTTGTGGCATCACTAACACACTGATGGTATGTCTCCCAATCAGACCTATGGTTGTGCTTCAGTTGGGATCTCAATGTTAATGTGCCTAGGTGTGGGCCTCCTGCTTTCCCCCTACTCACATGCTTCTTACACATGCAACAGATAGCAGGATTGTGAGTAAAGTATCTCCATACTGTAAACTGGTTCCTGAGGGGCTACTTGTCATGGGGTGACTGTGGAATAACAACACTGTCAGGTACAGATAAAGTAAAATCAATATCTTTATTAAAATAAGAACAGAATAAATACAAATAGCACTTCCCCAACCCTGACAGGTGCAGGTGTGAAGACAATGCCTAAGCACTTCCCCAAACCTGACTAGACAGGTATGGAGACAGCACAGGATCCACTGACTGCACAGAGGCTGATACCACTCTGACTATAGGATTCAATGGTAGCAAGGATAGCAGTAGCTACTAGTGCAGGAGAAGATGAAATGCCCAGGCAAAACTAAAGAAATTCCCCTAGAACGGTAGGGCAGTACAAGGCAACAGAGACAGGAATCCCTAGAATGCTAGAGAGAGAGGCAATGGCGACTGAGCTCCCTAGAATGCTAGGGTAAACCTACAGGCAATGGTGACAGAGCTTCCTAGAACTCTAGGGTAAACCTACAGGAAATGGTGACAGAGAACCCCAGACCGCGAGGGTAGAACAGGCAATGGTGACTGAGATCCCTAGAACACTAGGGTATACCCAATGGCTCTAACCTCTGCCTGATCCTGCTGTGCCTCTGTGTATGACCTGGACTTGCCTTGACCAAGCCTCAGTCTGACCCTCTTCCTAGGAGACCTGAGTGAGTACCTTTTTCTTTTGGAGATTCTATTCCTCCCTGGGGACCCCTGAGTATAGTTTGTCTAGGTTAGGGTTATCCAGGGTTACCCAGGCGTGGCCAGCACCTATAGGTGGCTCAGCCGCAGCACAACCCTGGCCTAGGCAACCTACGCTCCCTAGCTCTGTTCCCTAGCGTCGCCCCCTAGCATCTTGCTCAGCGGCCTCTTGTTGGAGGAGCGTCCGTTTCCTGCTCCCAGGTACTCCGGTTCCTTCCTGTCCTCACCTTTGGTGGTGACAGCACCTTATTTCTGTAAATCAGCATGTACTCAAGGTAGATGTGATACTATGTTTCACATTGCATATTTCCTTACTCACAATGGCTTACAAAAACACCAATGCATATCACTAATGCTCAAGCAATGCACAGTTAAGTAGATCAAATATGCTCATTCCTATGTTCAACTGCCAAGGACTATGTTGCAGTTATGACGATATAATCAAGTCCAGATGTTAGCAAACAAAACTATCATCAGAGCTGAAGGACACCGTGTCCCAGTATTACCTTCAATAAAAACTGTCATTCTTGTCTGTGGTATTATGGACAATTTCGATAGAGAAGAAGCTACAAGGTCAGGCATGCATGGTACACGACACAATACTGGTTTTGTTCCAAGATCGACAGGTTCATGATAACCAACTGGATGTTTTATTAGAAGAAACTGATGGTTAAGAAAAGTACACAGGAACATTTGGTATTGATGCTACATCACCAACTCTCAATAAAGAAATAGACACTCAAAAACCACTATCTATCAAAAGCCAAAAAAAAGTGCATTGTTTCCAGTAACTTCATTCCAAGCAGTGACATAAATACAGCAAAATAAATAAAAAAGGTAGGACAAGATTTGGATCCTGCATGGTTTTTGCTCTCAGTTTCTCAAAGAATCAAATGTAACTGAACTAGATTCTCCTGAAGAAGTTGAGATTCCATCCAGAAATGTTTTTATGAGTGCATTGTCTAAGCATTCATCTCACAGGACTATTACAGGATTTACCACAATCTTGCCCTATCCTACAACTCAGAATGATTCTACTTATACATCAATGTATACATTCCAAGATATTCTGTACCAGAGGGTTCATTGTGGTGCTACTAAGGAGTATATCACATAGCGAAAGAAATTCAGCTTCTTCATTCTGAAAAATTTTCCAACTTATTTCTTGGCCTTGGAGGCATTCATCTCCAAAAAGTGGTCCTTTCATGTATTGGGCTGTATGTCAAAGATAGTGAAGCTTTGGAAATCCTTATTTAGACTGAAACAA
Source organism: Rhinophrynus dorsalis (assembly GCA_037306005.1). Classification (NCBI taxonomy): domain Eukaryota; kingdom Metazoa; phylum Chordata; class Amphibia; order Anura; family Rhinophrynidae; genus Rhinophrynus; species Rhinophrynus dorsalis. The sequence goes on from CM074722.1 coordinate 339,635,894, forward strand.
TAGGATGCATTCTGATGAAAGTGCTTTAAAAGGCAACCACTACGCCAGGGGAGTTAGAACAATGACTTTGTGAAGTAATACATACAATTCAGTGGAAGGCATTCATGGAACAGAGTGATAAAACTAAGTACTCTAATTTGTTCTCAGTTGTGAAATGCATAAAGTTATCAATGTACGAAGAATAACGTTTTTCAGACAAAACCAAAACTGCTATCCATAACCTGAGTGACATCAAAAGAGATTTTGAGAAATTTAGAGAAAATGGAGCACAGCAAAGAAATGTATTTTCTTATTGTGACCAGTTTGTCTCTACATTGGCACCTCTTATTCGAGACCTAATCCGAACTGACAGAGAAAATAACTGGGACCTGCACATATGCAGCATTAGAGAGCGTTTGTCACTTTTTCTTTTCCTTTGACAGAACAAATTATGCACGGTGGTGCACTCTATATTACAATAATTGTTTGAAGCTGGAAGAAGAGCGCCCTATGATCCATAATGATTTAAGAATGTTCATTTCACAGTTCAAGTTCAACATACTAGGAATAGATTCAGCAGCAGTGCCTTGGATCAAACACTAGAGCAACACTATATTAAGCCAGCAAGGGGCTCTGGAGGCGGAATCGGAACTATGATACGAAAGGAAGCAGTGACAAAGCACACTCATATCAAACATGAAAAAGAAAGCCTTACAAATTTTAAGCACATTTTGTGGTATTAATGAAGACGACAAATTTGCTCTCCATCTCGAGTTTGCCAAGTCTCTAACAATTCAAGACCAACAAAGTATTTCAAAGATGTTAACGTTTCAAAGAAATCCCTTCTCGAAAGATGACAGTTGAGGGATATCAAACCTCATAACTGGAATGAAGATTGGTCCACTAGTAGCTGAGTACTTACTCCTGGTACAAGAAAAGGTTGATAATAACTACAAAAAAGGTTGTTAAAGAAAGGTTGACTGAAAAACTCAAAAATATCTTAGATCCTATAAACAAGGAATTTCCAAAAAAAGAAAGACAAATCAGCAACTGAGGCTGCACTCCAAGAAATGAGTGATGCTCTTCAGTGCATAGAAGTAGCACATTCCAGAGGTTTCGATACAGAGACAATGCTGAAATACAAACTTACATCCACATCTTAATACCTAACATGTGATGGATTTTTGAATCCAACTCAGCAAAGAACTTGGAAAACAGTTTTTAAGTAAGGATGGTGTAATTACTCAGCTACAAACATTGCAGGAGAGAACAGCTGTGGTGATTGACTTCATAGCATACGTGCAAAAAGTGTATGTCAAACGGCTCATGTGTAAGACATTTGGTGACTACTTTGACTACTTATAGAAAAGATTCTTAAACCTTTCAGAAGGCTGTGCACATTGATATTGTTTTTGACTTGTATGAAGAGAAAAGTATTAAAAACTGGGAACGACTCTGGCGAAAAAAGTTGATCCTATTGATGTAATACCTTCTGGTTTTCAAGCCAGAACAAATCCCATTTTAAGGAACTATTCATTGACTGGATTGTAAATCAGGGAAACACCAGAAAACCTTTGTATTTGAGAGCAGGCCACAAACATGACCCAAAGATATGCATGAAATTGACAGAAAGTTCTATAAGCTTGATACCATCACTTTATGTATTTATTTCTTCTACGGACAGATTTATTGGTGTCCTACTGACATAGTTGTATAAGTTACAATGGAATATCTCTTTTCTTGCTACTAATACCACTTCTTATACAGTCATAAAACTGTTTGCTCTTCTCATATCTTATCTGAATTGTTTGCCTACCTTTAAATGATCGTATATAATCACTTTCCTCTGTTATTGTAGTAAACAAAGTAATATGAAGTCTACATTTCTCTTTTAATTTTCTCCTGCTAGATTGTCAGGCATCTTAAAGGGCAATTATTTTAAGGACTGATTTCTGGGCTGATTTTTTTTTTCTTCTTTTTTTTTGTTCTCTTTTTTTATTTCAAAAGGCTTTATTGAATGTTATAAATATGTACAAAGAGACGTGAAAAAAGGACCATTAGTCCGTACATATAAAACATTCAAAGCATATTGCAGTACAATCCATATATTTCGGAACACAGAAAGGTTGGCTCTACGACTTTCAGAGAACATCAGCGATGATAAGGAAAACAAAACAGAAAAAAGAAAGAAAAAAGGGAAAAAGATAAGAGGAAGAGGGAAAGGGGGGGCAAAAAGGGAAGAAAACATGAGGAGGAAAAGGATGCAGTGGGCGAGACCAAGCTTAAGCATAGCAGTCACAAAGCCACTACTTAAGGTTTTAGAAGTAAGTGAAGACTATGGTATCTCTCCCAGAGATCCCATACAGACTTGAATTCAGACCACTTAAGTGTAACATTGCCTGCATTTTGTGCAGGGAATAGTACAATTGACGTAGGGGGAGTGTCAACCTCCATTGTCTAGGAACAAGAGACTTGGCTGCCTTGATCAGTTGGATGAATAGTTTATATAGTGGTGGATGCTTTTGCAGCCTGTCTGGTGGTTCATGTGAAAACAAAAGTATGACTAGGGTGTCACTGGTCAGGTGAACCCCCAGTATCTTGGAAGAGTGTGATAAAATCTCAGACCAAAATAAGACGATCCTAGGACACTACCACCATATATGCAGCATCAATCCCAGTGCAGACTCACGTTTCCAACAGGAACCAGAGGTGGTATCTGTATATAGTAGATTTAATGTTTGTGGAGTATGGTGCCACATGTCAGAAATGTATAGTTACTCTCTTGAGTTGCGATGTCACATGTGGAATGCATAAGTCTATGCATTATCTGAAGCCAGAGATCCAATGGGAGAAAAATGGACAGTGCAGCTACCCATGCATGGATGAATGCAGGTTTAGTAGTGGGAGGATGTGATATAAGAAATTTGCACCACTTCATCAGACGATGATACCTAGTTCTAGGATTAGACATAAGGGATTCAAAGGGGGTCAGTGATTGCGTGGAAGGAACCCCTTCTGGCAACAGTTTGAGAAAATCCCTTACTTAGTAATATTGTCAAAAACAATACACTGGTAGATGAAAATCTGAAAACAGCTGTTCAAAGAAGCAAATCTTGTTACCACCAAATAGATCTCCTATCCTGTCCAACTGGAGGGCTTGCCACTGTTTAGATGAGGACACCTGGAGGGAAAGCTGGGTTTAAAAACAATGGAGTGAGTTGTGATAGGTAAGGGAGAAGTGACTGTTTCTCATTTAGTTTGGACCAGATGTTTAGGAGGTGGCCCAAGAGATGCAATGGCTCCAGCAAGAAGGCAGGAAGGATTTGGGGTCAAACCAGCATATACTGCCAAGATCTATGCCTTGACCAAACAGCTGTGTGCATTCTACCCATTCTTTACAAGTGCCACAAGAAAGATCCATAATCTTCTCCAAGGAGGAAGTATTGTAGTAGGTAGAACATCAGGTCCCCCAATCCACCTCCCAAGGGTGGAAGGTGTAAGATAGCAAGAGGGAGCCTGGGTTTCTTAAACTTCCAAACAAAGGCACAAATTAGACATTTCACAGCCTTAATATAATGGAGGGGGATATGGACTGGAAGCGCATTAATAAAACAAAGAATCTTGGGTAGAATAATCATCTTGGCAAAGTTAACCATGAGATAAACAGGGTATTCCAATGCTCAGCATCTTGTGTAGGAGAAGCAACAAGAGGTGAGATGTTAGTTTTCACTAAGTCTCTAGGTGTCGGAGTAAGGATAATACCCAAGTATTTAAGGCTTTGGGCAGGCCACCAGAAGAGAAATGCACTTTGTATCTCTGCTGATACCCTGGAAGATAGGTTAATGTTTAAAAATTCCGATTTAGTGTTTAAATGTTTAAGAGAGCCATATTGAGTAAGTAAGGAGAATAGAAAGAAAAAAGAGGATGTTGTCTGTAAAGCATGCAAGCTTTGCAGAGGAAGAGGGTGTTGGAAGCCCCCATATCCTAGGAGAAACCCTGATGGCACAGAGGAGTGGTACCAGAGCCAAAATAAACAAAATAGGTGACAGAAGACATCCCTTCCTTGTACCATTCAAAATCAAAAAGGCTTCAGAGAGGATGCTGTTTACCTTGACCTTGGCTGAAGGGCAGGAATAGAAACTCAGAACCACCAAAACATTTGGGACCTAGACCCACATGATCAAGAACTCCCAAAAGGTAAGGCCATGCTATGCAGTCAAAGGCCTTTTCCGCATCAATGGACAACAACAGGGCTGGGGTGCATTTGTACAATGCCATATGGATCAAGGCAATCACTTTGGACGTATTATCTCGGACCTCCCTTCCTGGAATAAATCCAGATTGAATTGGATGGATCAGGGCAGGAAGAAACCTTTTCAAAAGAATTGCTATAATTTTGGCTATAACCACCAAAAAATATTGCACTTCCACAGATGTCCATTCAAATAAAAACCAATTTATTGATATATCACTTTGCACAATGCATACAAAATACCTTCATCCAAAAGTTGTAACAATTTTCTACCACATGGAGAGACTAGATTGTTGGAATCACAGTCCAATAGATGACACCATGCTGGACCCTATTGATCAACGCGTTTCGCGCGATAAGCGCTTAATCATGATCAAAGACGCCGACCCCTGTAAACGTTCCGTCTTTTGAATTCTCTGTAGCCAATCACCAAACTCTAAACCAAACTAACGTGAACCACCCTGAATCACCTGTCATGTTGCCTGATCCCGATGTTCTCTAAGAGGACACCCTTTGTGTACCTAAATGCTCCGTGGTGAAATATGTATAACCCCCTGAAAACCCTAAAAACAAACTATACCCGATACAATGTGTATAATGTCATATGTGTAATATCCATAAAGTGTGCAAATACAAATCACAAATTACTAATTGCAAACATATATAGCAAGTGTAAATTAACTCCCTATTTAAAAGCGCCGAAACTATACCAAATATATTGATGCAATCCGCGCTACCACTGAATCCCTAAAGAACAGGCACCAACGCCTCACCTAATGATATTATAACAAATGTGAAATTGTAATGTGCTTAAAACACAAAACATATAACTCGATTAACACAGAGAACCCAAAGAACACGAACAGAGGACGTGTCTCATTCAATAACAATTTGAACACTATAAAAACATATCTATGATTGAATTCTTAAAAAACTCATGGTGTAGACCAAAGAAAACAATCATGGTATCAAATTGAAAATGCGCCACAACAAAATCCTATCCTAATACAACATTGTGACACATTTACAATGTTTCACAATTAACCCACTGAACTTTATTTTCATTCATAAATTATCATGTCGTTTTTATAATATTCTATACAGTGGGATAATCATTTAACAAAGACACCATGTTAAAATGAGCAGATGAAAACATGAATGAAAAGAACAAAAAAACAAAGAGACCATAAACAACAGTGATTCCAATGACTGTAATACCCAATAAACGATTATTTACATACTGTTATTTCCTAATCAAATTATCCTGATGTTACTAAGTCCCCCGTTTATATTCTAAACAAATTCATGTTCTCTCATATGATTTAAAACTGCGGTGTTAACCCAACTATAACAGTCACCATCATTATCAAATATAAACCATAATAATACTGCTGGGTAAACAACACAGCTAATATCATATACCACATCCCACAAAGTATTTATTACTATGGGTTAATCATCAGCACTACCAACACAAATCCATAAATATCCATAACACTTCAATGATTATACATATATTTTTTATCTCCACACAAGTGTCAACAATATTGCACATTATACATAGCAAGACACATCATATTCCTTGTTAAGTCCTAGAGGATACCTAGTTTTTAATACAAAAATCCAAAAAACCTCTCTTTTGGATAATTTCTCATCCAAATTCCCTCCCCGAGGTCCCAACACTACTCTCTCTATACCTTGTACTCTGAAAGAATTAATGCCACATGATTTGAAATGAGAGGATACACTAGATTTAAAACCTTCACATCTGATGTTGCTCAGATGTTCGTTCATTCTTTGTCTCATGGATTTTTGTATTAAGAATTTGGATGAGAAATTATCCAAAAGAGAGGTTTTTTGGATTTTTGTATTAAAAACTAGGTATCCTCTAGGACTTAACAAGGAATATGATGTGTCTTGCTATGTATAATGTGCAATATTGTTGACACTTGTGTGGAGATAAAAAATATATGTATAATCATTGAAGTGTTATGGATATTTATGGATTTGTGTTGGTAGTGCTGATGATTAACCCATAGTAATAAATACTTTGTGGGATGTGGTATATGATATTAGCTGTGTTGTTTACCCAGCAGTATTATTATGGTTTATATTTGATAATGATGGTGACTGTTATAGTTGGGTTAACACCGCAGTTTTAAATCATATGAGAGAACATGAATTTGTTTAGAATATAAACAGGGGACTTAGTAACATCAGGATAATTTGATTAGGAAATAACAGTATGTAAATAATCGTTTATTGGGTATTACAGTCATTGGAATCACTGTTGTTTATGGTCTCTTTGTTTTTTTGTTCTTTTCATTCATGTTTTCATCTGCTCATTTTAACATGGTGTCTTTGTTAAATGATTATCCCACTGTATAGAATATTATAAAAACGACATGATAATTTATGAATGAAAATAAAGTTCAGTGGGTTAATTGTGAAACATTGTAAATGTGTCACAATGTTGTATTAGGATAGGATTTTGTTGTGGCGCATTTTCAATTTGATACCATGATTGTTTTCTTTGGTCTACACCATGAGTTTTTTAAGAATTCAATCATAGATATGTTTTTATAGTGTTCAAATTGTTATTGAATGAGACACGTCCTCTGTTCGTGTTCTTTGGGTTCTCTGTGTTAATCGAGTTATATGTTTTGTGTTTTAAGCACATTACAATTTCACATTTGTTATAATATCATTAGGTGAGGCGTTGGTGCCTGTTCTTTAGGGATTCAGTGGTAGCGCGGATTGCATCAATATATTTGGTATAGTTTCGGCGCTTTTAAATAGGGAGTTAATTTACACTTGCTATATATGTTTGCAATTAGTAATTTGTGATTTGTATTTGCACACTTTATGGATATTACACATATGACATTATACACATTGTATCGGGTATAGTTTGTTTTTAGGGTTTTCAGGGGGTTATACATATTTCACCACGGAGCATTTAGGTACACAAAGGGTGTCCTCTTAGAGAACATCGGGATCAGGCAACATGACAGGTGATTCAGGGTGGTTCACGTTAGTTTGGTTTAGAGTTTGGTGATTGGCTACAGAGAATTCAAAAGACGGAACGTTTACAGGGGTCGGCGTCTTTGATCATGATTAAGCGCTTATCGCGCGAAACGCGTTGATCAATAGGGTCCAGCATGGTGTCATCTATTGGACTGTGATTCCAACAATCTAGTCTCTCCATGTGGTAGAAAATTGTTACAACTTTTGGATGAAGGTATTTTGTATGCATTGTGCAAAGTGATATATCAATAAATTGTTTTTTATTTGAATGGACATCTGTGGAAGTGCAATATTTTTTGGTGGTTAGGTTGTATATGTAGAGCTTTAGAGGACAGCTCAAATAAGTGCACCCACATGATATCTTTATATTCCCAGTGACACGACACAAGCTGAATTAGTCACTTAAAATTTGAAATGGACTTTAAAAGCAAAAGCCTAAAGTTGAATGGAAGTAAGAGCTACCGATATGTGATATAATTTTGGCTAGCAGCTTGACGCCCACATTCAAAAGAGATATTGGCCGGTAACTGCCATAAATCAGAGGGTCCTTTCCTGGTTTGGGTTGTACAGTGAAATGGGTCTTGAGGGCTTACTTAATCCAAGGAGAACCAGAGGAGATACTATTGAAAGTGGACACCAAATACGGGAGCAGCACCTCAGATAAGGTACGATAATACACAGACGTTAGTCCGTCCGGGCCTGGACTCTCCCCTAATGGAAGGTCATGTATTGCTTGCCCAATCTCACTTTCGGAACAGGGTAACTCTAATTCCTGTGACTCTGTAACAGACAGATGGGGGAGGCCTGGTTTCCCTAGAAAATCTGGAATTCTAGCCCGCTAAGCCGTCAAATCTGATTGAAAGTGAGACTTAGGAAGATTATTCAAATCCTGATAAAAGTCACTAAAGACAGCCTTCATATCCTGGAATGATCTCTGAGTCCTGCCAGAACAATCTTTCACACCAGTTATAAAATTCTGTGAGTGTTTAATCTGCATTAACCTGGCGAGAGTCTTGCCACATTGGTTACCATGAATATATGCTTTATATTGATGCCATTGGTATGATTACAGGTCTCTGCTACACAACAGCAGTGACAGCTTCTCCCGGGCCAAGGATAAGTCTGCAAGGTAGGATGGATAAGGGCCTAACTTGTGTCTACGTTTCAAGAGCTTATGGAACCAATCAAATCCTTTACCTCCTGCTGCTGTAGTTTCTTTTTGATTGCACCCTGCCGTATACATTCACCCCTTACCACGCACTTATGTGCCTCCCAGATAATAATAGGGGACACCACTGGGGTAACATTGTTACAAAAATACCAGGGATTGGCCCTGCAACAATTGGTCATTCAACTTCCAGGAAGGTGTACCCCTGGGGAGAGTGGTGAGAGTGAAGCATAGGTTCAATACTAGCCCTTGAAACATTATGAAATTGAGCCTGATCGACAAAAGGCTAGTCTATCCTGGAATATGAAGAATGACTTGCTGAATAGAATGTATAGTCCCTCATAAATGGATTAAGAATGCTCCATGCATCTACAACCCTTGCCTGTGACAAAAAAGAATGAACACAACCTAGGGTAGATAAAGGGTATTGAGATTTCCCTATGGAGAAGCTAAGAACTGGATCTAATGTGATATTAAATGTCCCCCCTATGAGCAAGTAACCCTCCTGAAATTATTCCAACTGAGAAGGTGGGATAAAAATTTCAGAGCTCTGGTGTTAGGGGCATACACATTCACTAACTTGAAAGTGGGATTGAATACCTGACCCTCAATGAAGAGGAATCTGCCCTCTGGGTCAGCCAACTCCCCCATGTGGAACCAAGGAGTGTGCTTATCTATTAGGATAGCTACAACTTTCTTTTAGACCGGTGCAGAAGCATACCACCCAAATAGATAGTAATCATTAGTGAGGGAAGGGTGATTTGGTGCATAAAATGGGTCTCTTGCATAAACAATATGTTTGTTTTCAGTCTGCTGGACTCCCTTAAAAGGGAGCATTTCCTTTCAAGATTATTTAGCCCCTTGATATTAAGATATTAAGAGAGGTTAAGTTTAACGTGGCCTTGGCCACATTGTGGTTAAGAGAAAGCAAGTGGAATAAGTAGCCTCTTAGATCTGTCTTACCCAAAGTCCAAAGGGTAATCTGAGAATTAGCTCTCCTACTATGTTCAGGAAAGGAGGGGGATATACAGGGAAAGCAAGAGAGAAAAGGGAGGGAAAGCAAACAAAAAGGGAAAGCTCAGGGGAGGAAAGAGGAAAAAAAGGGGGGAGGAAAGAATGAGAACAAAGACAGAGTACGTCAAACACCAGCAAGGTGTAGTCAGTCTGGGAGCCAAGGCTACCCAGTAAAAGCCAAAACCACAGTGGATATCCATGGGTCTGGTGTGTGTATGTGGGGGGAATAGTAAAATAAGATTTACCAAATAAGCAATACAGAAGCCACTCTCTAGGGGCCTCTAGGCTTGTTATGTGGATAGTTCCACTGGTAAGATAATAAAAAGACCATGCCAGGAGTGGGTTAATGGGGAGGTAGTATGTGGCGACAGTAAAGTTCAGACATGGGAGTCAGTGAGCGAGGAAGGGGCAGAGGGAGCCAGCAAGGGATAAAGAGGGCAAATAGCAGCGGTACCACTAAGGTGCAGAACAAAAGTACTACAAGGCATAGTAAAATGAAGTCGTGGTGTCAGTAGCATATCCAAGCCACAGCAAAGTGTACCAAACTCCAGCACCGGGCCATCACAGCCCAACACTAAGGCAAGCTGCTATGGATGTAGTAGAAAGCTCATTGCCATGGTGTTTGGCCCAATGGAACCAATCAGGTGGAAGAGCACCAATCCTGTACAGTTAGGACATTACAAAAAAAAAAAAGTGCTTAAGGCACCAAAATGGGGAAAGGGGGGACCCCATGAACCAGTGTGTTCAGCACAAAGGGTCCACCTCCCCTCCCAACTTGCTTCAAACCTATAACACATTATGAGGATATGCGTAACATTGAAGGGTATTATAAACTTTGGATGATCAGTAACTGAGGCCCTATCATAACAGATGAACAGAGCTCTCCGAATCCCCATCCAACTCACCCCCAAGTCCCCCGGAGGGCACATGAAGTAGATATACCCCCAGATCATCGATGCTGGCCCCAGGAGCCACCAGGATACACGCATCCACCGACTACTGGGGAACAGCACCCACGATGTCAAATATTAAATCAACTGAAAACTGAGGATGATTGTGAGCAAAACTAAGCATAATATTAAAGAACACTAAGAATAAGTAGCAACAGAGGCCATATCCCAACAACAGATTGTCCTAGCCCTCTGTGCCTCCCTCCATTCCACCCTCAAATCGGCAAGGAGAACATACAAGGTATACAGACCCCATATCATCGATGCTGGCCCCTGGAGACACCAGGCCACCAGCATCTGTGGACAATCGGGGGGCAACACCCACAGGGGTTTATACTAAATCAGATTATAACTGGGGAAAACTGTAAAGCCAGGGGAATGGGAAAGCAGAAAAGTCACCAAATATGTAACATGAATGAGGTGGTGATGAGGCTTCCCAGTGGTGGAGGAAGGGAAGAGGATGGTAGTTTAGGAATTCTTTTTTTCCTTCTTTTCTTTTTTTTCTTTCCTTCCCTCCCCTTCTTCTATGCAGTAGGGACAGAATGGTGAGCCATTCCATAGAAATACAGGTCACTTCAAAGGGCAGTCACCTGCAAGGATAACCACCAACCCGCGCAACCCACCACGATCAACACCAAAGCAAGTTACAATACATGTATAAAAAAAGTTGATTTCAATGGCGTATGGCCGAGATAGGCCAAACAAGTGGGGGTCCATCCAGCACGTCCCACTTGATCCCTTGTATAACTGGGACATGTTAGGTGTCAAGGAGAAGGGGAGGTATAAAAGGACAGAGAGAAATACACACAGGGTAGCCTCTAGGAGTGCATGGGCTGTGTGTCAGGGAAAGGTTAAACTTCAGGCAAAGCAGAAGAGTTAACACCACAATAACATTATGGAACTCATGTCCCCCCCACTCCCCATGAGGGCTCAAAAGGCATTCATCGATGCTGGCCCCTGAAGCCACCATGGCACAATGTGCATACTGGCAACCATGAGGCAGCGCTGACAAGGCTTCACATTAATCACATGAACATAGTCTCTGGATACCACTTAATCCACAGGCATCCATGTTAGTTAGGTAATACAGGCAATCCAGTATCTCCAACCTGACTCTGTAACCAACAGTTCCTTACTTCCAGACTCTAAGAGGGGGAGAACGGTTAGCAGATGCAGAAGACTGCCAAAATTTTGGTTCAGGGACAGACTTTCTGTTCCATTGCTCTCTTACATTCCTGGGGGTTTCGCTGAACTCAGAAGACTTTGCTGGTCCTTCAACTGGGCCACTGGTGGATCTGTGCCCAGCATTCTGCAAAACTCAGGGATCTCAGATGGATCGATCCGTCAGGAGACCCGTGGAACCATTGTGTGAGGCTGTTAGCGAAATGGAATGCCCCAGCGATGTTTGACTCCTAGATTATGCAAGTGGTTGGTCAGGGGCTTCAGTGCCCAGCGTTTCTGTAGAGTATGAGATGAAAGGTCATTAAACAGAAGAACTATGCAGCCTTCTTACTTTACTGCATACTTTTCATGACTCCTAGACATGATTCTCTCCTTGTGCACATAATTATGTAAACAGCAGATAATGTTGAGGAGGCAGGGAGCCTGGCAAACCTTTAGGTTTTAAAGTCCTATGAGCCCTCTCAATCTTGATGACCTGGGAGTCAGAATACCCTAGTATATCAGTAAATACGCCATGAAGCTCCACTGGTATATCTTTGCAGGTACTGATTTGGAGAAGTCCTTAATCCTGAACCTCAGTTCTCTATTATCTAGATCTTCCAGCCTGTAAGAGAGGTAGTGAATAGTATCCTCATGGCAAGTCAGCGTTTGTTTGAGGGCATGCATCTGTGACCACAATGCCTTCCTGTCATCCTCTAGATTATGAATCCTTTGATCAAGGTGGCCCAGTTCCTTGTGTAGATGGGCTAATTCCGACTGAATAGCCGCATATCTTCCTTTGTGAGGAATGGCGCCAAGTCATCCTTTGTTATCTGTGAGGGATTGGAAGCCATGATTTCAATATTCTCCTTATCATGGTGTATGTTGAGTTAAGGCAGTACCTACTCTGTATCTTTCCCCTGTAATGCTCCAAACAGTACGGAGTTGTCGTTTGGTTTATTAGAGCCGTTGTGGTGTAACTTGAGCGGGGAACCGATTTCACCATCATTTGACTGGCATGTAGTCCAAAATCCTTTTTCTGTCAGGCATTTTTAGTGCCCTTTTTTCAGCCTGGTATTCAGTAGCTTGGAAAAGCTATTTTTTTAAACCCTCAAGAGGCTGGTATCTAAGAAAAAATGTCAGAAGCTCGATAGAAGTGAGATCAGGCAGCCATCTCTCTGTACCATCACTTGTGAATGTGAGGAAGCTGATGATAGGATCATGAAAAACATCGAAAACACTGGTGAAACAGACTCTATTCAAAGAGTTATTATTGCCTCAGCTGACAAAGATCATGGCCTCTGCACTTTACCACTTTAAAGGGAGTTTTCAGGTGGCCTTAAGGAACTGTGGATAATCAAAGACACACAAGCATCTGTCAGATACATACCACTTCACAAAATTATGGAAAACATGGAAGACATTCTTTTATCTAGTGAAACTGCTGTACACAGTTTGGTTCTGATAGGGATAAAACTTATGGCACTTAAAAATGCAATTTCATCAGGAAAACTGTTGAGCAATTTTGGGGTTGCTCCTCTTGATGAAGAAATTATACAAAATGCTGAACTGTTTATTGCAAAAGTACTTGGTTCATCTAAAACAAACTGTGAAGAGGTACAATTTAAGCAGTACCACAAAGTAAAAGCAAAGACTATACATTTTTCTCAACTCTGTCCACCTTCCTCAACAGTGTTTTTTCATATCAAGCGTGCATACCTTCAGTGCTACATATGGATGAATGTGCTGGAGGGAAAACCATCACTGGACCCACTACAACATGGTTACACAGATGAAGAAGGAGCTTTTTAGCCAATCATAACGATGAATTTGTGTCTCCCTGTACCTGCCAGAAATGTGCAAGAGCTAATATTTACCCTTTAAGAGTTGAAAAGATATCTTGCTGTCCACTCTGTAAATGTAAAGTGAAGAATCTATGTTTAAATGTGAAATTAAAAGAATGTTTTATACAGATTTGTGTTGTACTTTTCTATTGTAATGTAAATGGAATAGCAAATTTGTATCACATTTGGAGCACATTCATTGCTTTTTTTGAACTTAGCATGTCTGAAAACATATAAAATGGTATACAACAACCCTATACTGTGCATCAGCATTTATGAAATACACCAGCCTTTGTGTATTTTTAAAGGGATAGTAATAATTAAAATGTTAAAAAATATATGTTGTAGGGTTTATCCCCCCTGAGTAAAACAAGGGTATTCCCACTGCTGAGAGACATTTTATTAAAAAATTATGACAGCTCAAACTTGAATTTTTTAGGTGCAATATCACAGTGGCCTGAAAATTTACAGTGGCGCTGTTGCTACACCATCATATGGACTGCTCTGGTCTGTAGACCATAAATCTCCATAGGATGGTGTAGCAACAGCGTCACTGTAAATTTTCAGGCCACTGTGATATTGCACCTAAAATATTCTAGTTTGAGCGGTTATCATTTTTTAATAAAATATCTCTCAGCAGTGGGAGTACCCTTGTTTTATTCAGGGGCATAAATCCTACAATATATATTCTTTTATATCTTAAGTATTACTGTCCCTTTAAACACTTTGCATTCTGATGATTTTTCATGCACTGCATCAGTAAACAATGCTCAGAAAAGTTTAATACGTCACTGAACCTGAATATACGTCAGTGTCACTGGAATGCAGGCTTCTCCCTCCTCCTGCTCTGACAGATAGGAATTGCTTGTATTGACTGGTAGTGATCTTTTATTCCTGAAAGCTTTAACATAATAAATCATTAACATGAACATGTAGCTCCAAATCATATTGTGCTTGGAATAAGTGACTCAGTTTGTTTAACGGAGTACTTACCAAAACAGAAGTGCATTTAGCCTATATTTTTTCATTTTGCCTACAGCTTTCTATATATATTCAGTGATGAAGTACGCCTTTAGTGCATGCTTCCCCTCTATAAACTATAGTCTTCAGACTGTAAACAGAAGCAGCTAGCAATAGACTGCGAGAGAGATGAAATATAAAAAAGTATATCAGATAAGTGGAAAAGGTTGAAAAGGCTCAGCTTTCTATATATATTCAGTGATGAAGTATGCCTTTTGTTCATGCCTCCCCTCAATAAACTATAGTTTTCAGACTATACTGAGAAAGAGAATTACCTGAGAAGGAACTGGAGAAGGAGAATTACCTGGGAAGGAACTGGAGAAGACTTCTGAAATTGAAAAAAACAACCATATTCCAGAACAGACATATATGTCTGAATCTGAGGGCACAGAGACTCCTCTAAATGAGCCCAAGTGTTGTGAAAAAAGTACAAACATCCTCCTGTTGCATAAGAGGAACAGGTACCTGAGAGTCAAACAGAAGTAGACTTGTCAACTGTAGGTATTTGAACAGGCCTCCTGCCTGACCTGGCATGTTTGGATTGTGGAGTAGGGCACACCTGTACTGCTGAAGGAGTAGAAGTCCTGGATTAAAACACATACTAGTGGTATAAGGAAAACCACTAGTCTTCCATAGAAAAAAGCAATGTTTAGAGATAACCTATGACAATAAAGCACTTTTACATCTGAAGACATGACTACTCATTAATATGAAGGATCTTAGAAATAGCTATAATAATATCCTCATTAACTACGTTCACATGGACAACCTCCAAATGGTGATCCACCCAAACAACCCTGCCCCTAGCTAAGGTGGCACTAGAAGCTGCAACGTTCACCTGCGATTGAGAATCCAGGCACATATCTGCCTGGATGAACAAATTCTTGCCAGGCATCCACCATTTGTGCAGGAATACATGGTCTAAGGAATAGCAAAAATGAAAAAAGGCAGCCTAATTTGTGAGGCCTCAGACACCATCAGAGTTTCCAGGACAGTTTGGGTTAAACCCTCAGCAAGAGAACCAGGGTTTTCCTCAAAATAATCCCTAATATCCAAGGATGAGTTCAAATCATCCTCTTCAGATTCCCCTTCCTCAACTGAGGAGTCCCCTACCTGAGAAAGTGTCTGTATGTGGAATGGCTGTAACTTCTTTTTGGGGGAACAGCATGGTCTTCAGAACAAGATTTTTGAATACCTTGAAAAGAGGAAAGAATAGAGCTCACAGAAGAAATTACAGCCTTAACCCATGAAGGCTCCTATTCGGTAGAAGAGAGCCCTGGGGCCCATTTGGGGACCACAG
The DNA here is from genome assembly GCA_037306005.1 of Rhinophrynus dorsalis. Classification (NCBI taxonomy): domain Eukaryota; kingdom Metazoa; phylum Chordata; class Amphibia; order Anura; family Rhinophrynidae; genus Rhinophrynus; species Rhinophrynus dorsalis. Next base: position 339,651,609 of record CM074722.1, read on the forward strand.
AGCAAGTGGAACAAAAAGTGCCATAGAAATCCCTAGGGGGACCAATCTGGCATGGGGTAAAGTGATTAAAGAGGGGGAGACCCTGAAACCTTGGTAGATTGCCATGTTCCCGTTAGGTTTAGACGAAACCAGACAACCACTTAAAATATATTACAGGACAGTAAGTGTAAGATAAAAGTAATTAAATAAAGTTAAAAGTCGTTGTCTGACTGAAAGGTTAAAGTGACATGCAAGGATGTAGCAACCAGTCTCTTACATTCCACACTGAAGGAAAAAAAGAAGATGATCTGCATAGAATCTCCTGGAAAAACTGGCTTTTGGGTAATGTAATGACAAAACAATACTCTTTTCAAAATGGAGAGGAGGATCTTAAGCCGATGAGCAATAGTGCCCCCTGATATCAGGGAGGGGATCCCCTGGGCCATCACTATGCATTTCAAAGATAGAGAAGCCCAGGAACAGAAAGTCCGGAATACTGTTTGTTTCCCAATCCAATATGGCCACCATGAGTGTCTGTTCTTAAAGGCATCATGGCCCTGAAAAACAAATTAATAAAAATCCCCCTCTGGTAAAGGAGAGGAATAGTGGGACAGACAGAAATGTTCAAAAATCTTATGGGAAGGTAACCTCTCTGGACAGCTGGTCGTTAAGAGGTTAAGCAGAAGATCAGTTTGTCAACTTTTATATTTATATACCTGATTATATATGGGTATGCCCTCCAATTTCTCTTTTGTTCCACTGCTCATGTACACATCTTGCTTAAATCTGAAAGAAAAAGGTAAAAAAACTATGATATCTGCCTCCATGTACTAAAATACAGGTCTATGACTATAAATCTGTTATTCTGGAATCTGCCGTAACTTTTTCTCACCCCATTTCCCCCCCTATACTAAGTAATATTTTCATAACCAATAAAGCTTCCTCTAAATGAACTATAAATAAACTATGTGAACCATTTTTTATCCTTTTGAATGACAGAGGGTACAATGCATTGCGTCATTTGGAGCACATTCAGTGCTATTTTCGAACTTAGCATGTCTGAAAACATATAAAATGGTATACAACAACCCTATACTGTCCATCAGAATTTATGAATACACCAACCTTTGTGTTTTTTTAAAGGGATAGTAATACTTAAAATGTTAAAAAATATGTGTTGTAGGGTTTATCCCCCTGAGTAAAACAAGGGTACTCCCACTGCTGAGAGATATTTTATTAAAAAAATTATAACAACTCAAACTTGAATTTTTTAGGTGCAATATCAGAGTGGCCTGAAAATTTACAGTGGCGTTGTTGCTACACCATCATATGGACTGCTCTGGTCTGTAGACCATAAATCTCCACAGGATGGAGTAGCAACAGCGCCACTGTAAATGTTCAGGCCACTGTGATATTGCACCTAAAATATTCAAGTTTGAGTGGTTATCACTTTTTAATAAAATATCTATCAGCAGTGGGAGTACCCTTGTTTTGTTCAGGGGCATAAATCCTACAATATATATTCTTTTATATCTTAAGTATTACTGTCCCTTTAAACACTTTGCACCCTGATGATTTGCCATGCACTGCATCAGTAAACAATGCTCAGAAAAGTTTAATACGTCACTGAACCTGAATATACGTCAGTGTCACTGGAATGCAGGCTTCTCCCTCCTCCTGCTCTGACATATAACAATTGCTTGTATTGACTGGTAGTGATCTCTTATTCCTGAAAGCTTTAACATAATAAATCATTAACATGAACATGTAGCTCCAAATCATATTGTGCTTGGAATAAGTGACTCAGTTTGTTTAACGGAGTACTTACCAAAACAGAAGTGCATTTAGCCTATATTTTTTCATTTTGCCTACAGCTTTCTATATATATTCAGTGATGAAGTACGCCTTTAGTGCATGCTTCCCCTCTATAAACTATAGTCTTCAGACTGTAAACAGAAGCAACTAGCAATAGACTGCGAGAGAGATGAAATATAAAAAAGTATATCAGATAAGTGGAAAAGGTTGAAAAGGCTCAGCATCAAAGTGGATGGGTGGCGCAGGGTCTGAGACACCTGGTGAGGCAACAACAGAATCTTGTCTTCTGGCAGGAATACACTCCACAGAAGAGTGTCAAATCTTATACTGAGAAAGAGAATTACCTGGGAAGGAACTGGAGAAGACTTCTGAAATTGAAAAAAAAACAACAACCATGTTCCAGAACAGACATGTATGTCTGAATCTGAGGACACAGAGACTCCTCTAAATGAGCCCAAGTGTTGTGAAAAAAGTGCAAACATCCTCCTGTTGCATAAGAGGAACAGGTACCTGAGAGTCAAACAGAAGTAGACTTGTCAACTGTAGGTATTTGAACAGGCCTCCTGCCTGACCTGGCATGTTTGGATTGTGGAGTAGGGCACACCTGTACTGCTGAAGGAGTAGAAGTCCTGGATTAAAACACATACTGGTGGTATAAGGAAAACCACTAGTCTTCCATAGAAAAAAGCAATGTTTAGAGATAACCTATGACAATAAAGCACTTTTACATCTGAAGACATGACTACTCATTAATATGAAGGATCTTAGAAATAGCTATAATAATATCCTCATTAAGTACGTTCACGTGGACAACCTCCAAATGCTGATCCACCCAAACAGCCCTGCCCCTAGCCAAGGTGGCATTAGAAGCTGCAACGTTCACCTGCGATTGAGAATCCAGGCACATTTCTGCCTGGGCCTTAAAAAAGAGACATCTGTGGAAGAACAAATTCTTGTCAGGCATCTACCATTTGTGCAGGAATACATGGTATAAGGAATAGCAAAAATGAAAAAAAGGAAGCCTACTTTTTGAGGCCTCAGACACCATCAGAGTTTCCAGGACAGTTTGGGTTAAACCCTCAGCAAGAGAACCAGGGTTTTCCTCAAAATAATCCCTAATATCCAAGGATGAGTTCAAATCATCCTCTTCAGATTCCCCTTCCTCAACTGAGGAGTCCCCTACCTGAGAAAGTGTCTGTATGTGAAAAGGCTGTAGCTTATTTTTGCGGGAACAAGCATGGTCCTTGGAACAAGATTTTGAATACCTTGAAAAGAGGAAAGTATAGAGCTCACAGAAGAAATTACAGCCTTAACCCATGAAGGCTCCTGTTCGGTAGAAAAGAGCCCTGGGGCCCATTTGGGGACCACAGAGTAAGTGGAACATAAAGTACCAAAGAAATCCCTAGGGGGACCAGTCTGGCATGAGGTAAAGGGATTAAAGAGGGGGAGACCCTGAAACCTTGGTAGATTGCCATGTCCCTGTTAGGCTTAGACGTAGCCAGACAACCACTTAAAATATATTACAGGACAGTAAAAGTAAGATAAAAGTAATTAAATAAAGTTAAAAGTCATTGTCTGACTGAAAGGTTAAAGTGACATGCAAGGAGGTAACAATCAGTCTCTTACATTCCACACTGAAGGAAAAAAAGAAGATGATCTGCATAAAACCTCCTGGAAAAACTGGCTTTTGGGTAATGTAATGACAAACCAATACTGTTTTCAAAATGGAGAGGTGGATCTTAAGCCGATGAGCATCACAATGCATTTCAAAGATAGAGAAGTCCAGGAACAGAAAGTCCGTAATACTGTTTGCTTCCCAATCCAATATGGCCACCATGAGTATCTGTTCTTAAAGGCATCATGACCCTGAAAAACAAATTAAAATGAATAAAAATCCCCCTCTGGTAAAGGAGAGGGATAGTGGGACAGACAGAAATGTTCAGAAATATACAGAATGCCCCAGAACTTCTCTACTGTTCTTTTTGCACATTTGGCCCTATGTAGTTTGCATTCTTGATTTGAGGTTTTTTTGTCTGTAGGATGGGGCTGTGTAATACTCCATTAGATAGGCTCCTATCTCTGGTCTCCATTGTTGGTTTGAACCAGAGCATAGATTTAAAAGACCAGGGTTTATTAAAGGATGATTTGCATTATCAGCCCTCTCCTCACAGTTTCTGCTTAGCTTACCTGAGAAGACATGTGTATGGTATACAGGAGCTTGAAGACTGAAGAGAGCAAGCTTTTCTAAATTTTGAGTGCACAGGTCTTGTTAGTATGTCCCTGTCTGTTTAACTGGCAGCCACATTTCTATTATCTGTGCTATTTTGGTTAGCTGGCAACCTGTTTGCACTCTATGGAAAAACTAAAAATTCCCATTGATTTAAATGGGTCTTTTATCCCCTTGAATGCTAGAGAGGTCACCAACACATTGTAACCTCTCTAACATTCCAGAGGTTAAAATTGAGGGGAATTTTTTGTTCTCCTCTTTTGTGCAGTTGGTTTTCTCCAGAACTCCTCCATTTTTCTTTTGAACATATTGTCCACGCTCAAGCCATGATGTCACTTTTAAGACTCAATTAGACTGGATTAGACTGGTGGGGTAAATTGAGTTTCTGTGTTCCATATAAAACGTTAGTCAGGAATGTTTTTTAATGCTTATTTCAGATTAACACATTTCTGCCAGTTGTTAATTTTTAATCTACCAGTTATTTTTTTTTTATTAGTGTTTTGTCATTTACACCTGCCTTGGTCTTATGCAGTTGGTACATTTTTATACTTAAACTAACCATTAGTGTAAGTTCTTCTCAAGCCTCTGATGAAATTCCACTTGTCTATGTCCTAGGGGACACGCTTTTGATGTTTTGTTTTTATCTCTTGTATTCATATGCCTTTGGCTCTACCAGTAAAACCCTTTTAACCCCTTAATTACCAGAGACATGCCAGGACCATCGCCATTTTTTATGGTCCTGGCACATCACATACTTTTTACTTACAGCGCTCCTGCGGGATCGCTGTAAGTACAAACTGGGACTGAAATTGACCATTCTAAGACCGGAGCAGTCTCTCTCAGACCCCCTTCAGCGCACCATTACACGTCACAGATCACGTGTGCTGATGCACCTACAGAGATCAAAGTGGATCTTAAGGGAAGATAACGTCCCTGGACAGCTGGTCGTTAAGGGGTTAAGCAGAAGATCAGTTTGTCAACGTTTATATTTATATACCTCATTATATATGGGTATGCCCTCCCATTTCTCTTTTGTTCCACTGCTCATGCACACATCTTGCTTAAATCTGAAAGGAAAAGGTAACAAAACTATCATATCTGCCTCCATGTACTAAAATACAGGTCTATGACTAAAAATCTGTTATTCTGGAATCTGCTGTAACTTTTTCTCACCCCATTTCCCCCCTGTACTAAGTAATCTTTTCATAACCAATAAAGCTTCCTTTAACTGAAATATAAATAAACTATCTGAACCATTTCTTACCCTTTTTAATGACAGAGGGTACAATGCATTGCGTCATAAATTGTTGGACCCCTCTACTCTTGCACTCAAAGGGTTGAAATGAGAAGATTGCCAGTCTTTCTATGAACATTTTGTTCACCAGAATTGCAGACAGACAAACCCCATTGGTTGCCAAGAGACAAACCCCATTGGTTGCCAAGAGACAAACCCCATTTCTCTGATGTGTAATTTGGCTTCCTCAAGTAGGCGTTAAAATATGTTAGAAAAAATTCCCTAATGTCACATGAAAGGATTGTAAAAATATATCCCCTTGGCAGGCTAGAATACAGTCATTCAGAGAATGCATTGCTACTTTCACTTTTTGTTTTCTTTAGAATGTTTGCATATTGTAAAACATCCAAGAGCTTTGTGAAAATTAAAAAAAAAAAAAAGTTCTCTTTTTTCATAAAGAAGGTTTTAAATTGGATATTCATATGTACACTTGGGAAGTTTTCAGCTATCGCATGCTAGGTTGGTGAGCCTTTTATTTAGTTTCACAGGAGACCAACAGAGCAATACTCCATTACATGCCATCAGCAAGGCATTATACCATAACAAAATTAGGTGACCTGGTACCTTTCTTCACAAAAATTTCCCCCTTTATTAACAATACAAAATTATACATTCTGCACATTTCTAAAAGTATGTTTTCTATGAATTACTGTTACTATCATCTGCCAAAATAAATGAGAGATAATTGTTTAAGGCAATGATGTCAGCTAAGAAAAGTATAAATTAAATTAGCTGTTTTCCAGTTTACACAAAGTTCCATTTAAATCAATGGAAACAATGCGTCATACTAGCACACTGATGTACTGAAAAGAATTATTCATTTTGAAGCTGCACCATGGGGGACAAATAAGATTTCCCATTGGTTTAAATTGCACTTTTAACCCCCTTACATTCTTTAAAGATGTCCAATGCATTGCAAAGATAATGTACTGTATATTTCGCTCACATTCAAGGTGTTAAAAAAATGCCATTTGAGTTGCCCCAACAATTGCTCAAATATTTTTATATATATATATATATATATATATATATATATATATATATATATATATATATATATATTTCCCTCATTGTATCTAACAAATTAATCAAAAGTAGAGCAATTTTGGGTAAACCGATTGCACCACAGCAGGCAAACATATTGTTTCCATTGATTTAAATGGAACTTTTAAACCCTTGGATGCTTCAGAATGTATTCTGGACCCTTCTGGTCCTCAAGGAATTACATTTGGTATTCCAACTATGATAGTATAAGATATAACAATGGACCAATGGGCCACGAAGGGTTAAGAAAAGGGGCCACCCAAACTAGAACAATCACTCAGCATGAAGGTACCAAGAGAGATGCCTCTAGAATTCAGTCGGCTTAAGACCCATTTTAATCAATGTGAACTTGGGAAATATTTTATTTATTTTCCTGTGGTGAAGTTGGTTTGTCCCAAGTACATCAGCGTCCACAAGAGTATTGCTAGGTACTGACTGAGAGGCCTAAAGCACCAGATCTCATGGTTTTTCCCTTTAGGTGACAAGGGCTTTTTCGCACTAGAGGACAACCCAAGAACAATTTTGTCTTTTTAGTATGCCTTTGTTTCACTATATGTTCCCCCAAATTCATGTAGTACACCCACACAAATTATATATAATTTTCCTAAGGATAAGCAGGGCTCACGTTTGATACCATATTTATATGTATAACCCATTATTAATTTTAATATAATGTAAAAATAGGAAAATAACTGAAAAAACACAGCATTTTTTTTTGTTTCCCTGTAATGATTCGTACACCGTTAGTGCATCTTTTACCAGGGACTGGATAAAAAGTATGAACCTTCTCTCCTACATCCCAAGTGTCCCTTTTTTGTAAGGACAATCCTTTGAGACACAGATCCCTCTGTCCTTCATTCCCACCACATAAAGAGCTGTCAGTAGGTAATTCTGTAAACTAAACATTATATTAATGCTCTGCCCATCTCTCCGGCGCCCAGCTATATCAGCTACATCAAAAATATGCCCTCTCTTGGGAAATTTGATATGTTGTGAGGTATGTTCTCTGTCTCTCTATGTCCCATGATCAGAGTGAGGAGGAGAGGCAGAGAACAGTGATAAAGGCAATGTTTACAAACGTTGCCTCAGTCATGTGACTCTACTTGCACAGTGATTGCTGTAGCAGAGATCACAGGGAAAGAAACTCCAGCAAAAGGCTGAAACTGACTGCTTCAGTCCTGGAGCAGTCACCAACAGCCATCCCACTGTGATCACAGCTCGCTCTTAGGTAGGCTGTGATCACTAACCCATGGTGTGCCAGGACAATCATTTGTCCTCAAAAGGTGAAATTCTGTGATGGTCCTGGCACATCATCCTTCATTAAGGGGTTAAAGCCCTGTGCTTGTTGCCGGTTTATGGCATGTAATGGTGTAATACTGTGTTAAAGGAATAGTAATGTTTCCTTTGATATGCAGCTAATATCGTTCATCATAGTTAATAATACTGATGTCTGATGTTCTTACTGTTCAAAACTTGCTAGTTGATCTGTAAATATATGATGACATTTACCCCTTCCGCCCCTTTTCCCTATCACAAGCCACATCGCCATAGATCTGAAAACCGGTCATTGGACCGGACAGATCACAATGAGGGACATTCTTCCTTCTGTAGTATAAGGAAAACCCTACCCTCCTTGACGAAGAAGGACAGGTTATTCCTAATATGGACTGAAGATTGTTCCTCGTTGTGATCCGATGTCAGGTGTGAGACAGAAATGCTGAAGTCGGAAAAAGGTGCGGGTGGGGCAAACTTCATCATATAATTACAGTTTTGAACTGTAAGAGCATCAGACATCAATACTATTAACTATGATGAACGATCTGAGCTGCGTGTCAAAGAAACATTACTAACCCTTTAACCTACCTACTGATAATGGTACAATTGTTTTGTGAGATAAACTAATATTGATTTAGGTGGGTCCAAGCCCAAGGTCTTTTGGAAAGCTTGCAACTACCCTGAGTCTCACTATACATCATGTACCATTTATACCTACAACACATGCTTATAAACAACAGAACACATACATGACGCATTTATACAGCAGTTTCAGGGGGGTAACTCAGTATATCCTGAAGATGAGTTTTTCTAACAAGTAAAATAATCCTGCTTTAACTATTTTATTTATATTTTTGTAATTAAGAGTTCAAAAGTCACCAAGGGTAATTTGCTAATAAATTAGAGCTAAAATAATGTAATATACTACTGTTGTAAGGTGATTGACTACACTCTGTAGCTTCATGCACGTAATCCTATACATACACACATACATACATAAGAGCAGAGGACTGTTTTTGTGTGTAGCATCTTCCTAACACCTGTGTACAAGTCTCCTGTATGACCAACTGGCTGTACCAAGAGGTGGGCAGTCTATAGATTTTTCAGGAAGAGCATGGCACACTAAGGGTGTTATAAAGAGGTGATAAAGTGGAGATGACTTCTCCAATGATATCACTTCTTCAGTTCCTAGGTTATTCGATAGCGCCAATGCACTAAGATCTCCAAAGTTCTAGATATCTTAGTGAATAGGCAGCATACAGTAACATCGGTATTGGAGAAGCACTATCAGGACCTGATGTCCCACACTGATATGTGAGTCATCCATGATGGGAAGTTCTGCCAAAAACTGATCTCTGGTTGTGGGCACTGTGGATATTCTGTCAGTAACCAGCCCACACACTCAAAGACAGATTTCCCTTAATCCCCTTAATATTAGCTGCTCCTGTATTATATATACTGCAGAGATGTATAGGAATGATTACAGATCTAGAGCAAGCTGGGGTGGGTGACCTACATGCCACCAGTTTGTGTTAATTTACAGTTCCCAGTGGCCAGCTGAGGGTGATGGGAGTTGTAGTCAAACAACAGATGATAAGTCAAAGGTTGGATGAGACTAGAAGAGAAAAAATTATACCTTTAATGGCTAACTGAGTGGCTCTTGCATAAAAGCTTTCAAGACACTTCTCTTCTTCAAGCATAATAAGAATGAAGGCTGAATACACAATAAATGACAGGTTAAACACTCATGCAAAGTATTAACATTTAAACTCCACTTATCAGTAATGTCTATAACTCATTCCCTAGGCCCCAGAAGAGTCTATTTTCTAGATTTGTAGCTTCATTACTTTTTTAATGCTCTAGTGAGTTTTAGTCTTTAGCCAGAGATGGCTCAGTCTATAGAATGTATGGGGTAAACCCTCCAAGTGCCAGTGGGGTGCACAACCCAACACCTGTCATAATCTGTGTAGCACCCTGGCACCCAAAGGGCGCAGAATATGTTTATTTTGTGGGATAATGTGACATTCATTGTCAGGGATCAAGCCACAGTTCAGTGTGTTAAACCTGGTTATCAATTTATATTCACACTTATTTCTGTCCCTCTGTGGCCTAAAGTTTCCCATCAGTACAGTCAATTTGAGATATTTAATGCTGTGATTACTTTGGAAACTGGTGTTTCCACTGGACCTGTGGTGTCTCCTTTGTTGGTGTTTACACTGGACCTATGAGAATGTATCCCTTTTCCTAGGGTTTGTCCTGTCTCACCTACATATAGTCCTGGTTGGGGACATTTCACACACATGATGAGGTAAACAACATTAGATGAAGAGCAGCAGAATTTCTCACAGATGTTGTGGTTTCGGTGGAAATGTGGTATGAGCACCTTATCTGTGGCACATATATGTGCACGGTTTCTATTCATAGACATGGAGAAGTACAATTTTCTGTTGTCTTCTCAAGGGACCTCTTCACCACCAGTTTTTTCAGGTTCGGGGACTGTAACGGATCCCACCCGTTACTAGAGCCTTGTCTGGGCATGGCATTTATTCACCCCTGGGCCCAAAGATTATGGATATTGGACACTTTTGGACACTCGTTTGTGCCCGGGCATACGATCTCTCAAGCCCTTATCCTGGACTAAGAGACTTTGGCTAGCCTTATGTGGATAGGCAGCTGTGCCAGAGGAAAGAACAATTCAAGGCTTGTGTGCTGCAAACTCTTCTGGCCTGCAAAGGGTTATTATTTGAGTTTGGGCATATTTACTTTCAATATGTATTGCAGTCCCCCAAGCCTTTTGCTTAATTATTCAACCCCTGGCCATTGTTAAGGGAATGTATATTCTAGCCACTCAAGTCATTGTATTGAGAACTGTCCTGTGACCCCCTGCTGTGTGTTAATTAAGCCATTGTGAACTGCAGTCAGACCCCCTGCCATGTGGTAATTAGTTGAAGCCCTCAAGTCTTTGTTCAATCAAACTCTTTTGTATCTGAAATGTAATCATGTCTGAGTTATTGTATCTGTTAAGACCATCTGTTGCTGGCCTTTGTCTGATGTATTATGATTGGATCACGCCCTTTTGTATCTGGTTTCACCCATCAGTTGCAATGTAAAGATTTGTGTATAAATATCTGTGGTTTGTGTCAATAAAGTGAGTTATGTTTGGAGTGAACAAGGAGTCCTGGAGTCTTCTATTGCTTATGGTCTAAAGTGTCCACTCTGATACCCATCTGCGCCAAGTACCCTGAATCGTTGACTGCCTGCTGCCAGTTTCCTGCAACCTAGCTTAGTGGACTGTCAGGCGGCGACGTGGACTCTTCCATGCTTCCCTGCTTCCAGCGATCCTGCGACTGTTTCCAGTCACCGTCCATACTTCAACCGGTGCATCTGATGGTGCTTATCTGGCGTCAAGAAGGAGAGACCCAGGAACGACGGCGGAAGGCGACGCGGTCCCTTCCTGGCTTCCGTTACACTGGTGGCAGAGGTGGGATTTCTCCTTCGACATCAGCTGCATCGGAGACGACATGGCGGGCAAAACTGTGCTGGCGGACAACCTGGGATCTTACAGACCCCGCTACAATACCATCCGTCTGCAGTGGAGGCATACGCTAGGCGATATTGTTGACGAGTTCGACAGGGAGCTGGCCTGGTGTCTCGAGGAAGAGCTCTGAGTACAAGACGAGTACTGGGACTTGATCAAGTACATGGACCGGGAATATGGTACCGAGGGCACTGGCGCATGGTATCTAAGCCGCTTGCGATGTGAGATGCAAGGGCTAATGTGGGAAGCCTACCATGCCGACGCAACCTTTGGTTGCCCGGGCTCCAGCCAATACTGGGAGATCCGGGACAAGAGAGAAGCCATGCTCTGGGGGTACATTCCTGAGGATATCCAGGGAAATTTCAATGTCCTGATTTTATGGGAATGGGACCTGGAGCAAAGATACACTGGCTTTGTGCGAGAAATCAAGGAGTTTCTACGAGAGGAAGAAGAATGGGGGGCCATTCATCTGAGAAGGACCTCAGTGAAGCTGAGGACTTGGATGGAGCTGGTCCTGTTCACTCCACACTGGAGAGTGGGAATTTGTTCCTCACCAGTGCCCCAGTTGTTGCCCCTGCATCAGGAAGTGGGACAACGGTCCTTCCTGATACCCCTTTGCCCCTAGACTGTGTTTTTTCTGAGCTGAGGAGTGGGAATGCGTTCCTCCTCAGTGAAGAAGATGCCTCTGCATCAGGGGATGGGACAGACGTCTCCCCTGATAGGCATGTTGCCCCCTCCCTTGCTTTCCCAGCTGCGGTGGATGAGACGCAGGTCCCCACCAGCAGCAATTGTGTGCCCCAACTGATGGGTGGGAGAGAGCCCATCAGTCCCTGTGAACCCCCTGCTGTGGTGAGGGGAGAAGAGCTCACCAGCAGCCCCAGAGAGATGCCCCCTGTTCTAATGGAGAATGCCCTGGGAGAGGAGCAGTGTGTGCTCCCCAGGGCCATGGATGATGCCGCCTTGAGGGATGGGACTGCGGTCTCCCTCAAGGCAGAAAAAGGGCCTGTGAGTGATGGCCTACAAGAGGAGGACCCCAGCGGGTTGGAAGAGAGCAGTGCTGCTGGCCCTCCTGTGAAGTTGTTGTGTGAATGGATGGGTGGAGAAGAGTGCCCAATCAGCCCCCCTTTAAACCCTGGCCTGGTGGATGGGAGTGAACCCACCAGGCCCTGGGAATCCCCGGGTGGGGTGAGTGGGACAATGGTCCTCACTCCTAGCTCAGCGGTGATTACCCTTTTTCCTGAGATCTCCAGCTTGGTGAGTGGGACGGCGGTCCTCACCCTGGATGCTGTTTGTGGCTTTATGAACTGTGAACTGATGGGTGGGAATGTGGTCCCCATCAGCACCCTTGTAACCCCTGGCTTGGTGCGTGGGAGCGAGCGCACCAGGTCATGTGAAACCCTGGCTGGGATGAGTGGGACAACAGTCCTCATCCCCAGCCCAACGATTATGTTCCCTTTTCCCTGTGAACCCCTGGCTGGAGTGAGTGGGACAACAGTCCTCACTTCCAGCCCAACAGTTATTCCCCCTTTTATGGTGACCGCTGACCTGGTGGGTGGGACCACAGTCCTCACCAGGGATGTTGCTGCTTGTGCCCCTATTACCTGCATATTGGAGTGTGGGAGTGCGCTCCCCATCAGCCCCCCTTTGACCCCTGACCTGGTGAGTGGGACCACAGTCCTCACCAGGGATGTTGCTAGGCCCCTGTATTCCCTGATCTCTGTCTGTTGGGTGGGAATGTGTCCCCCACCCGGTCCCCTGAAACTTTGGATACCACTGCCCTGGCCAAACAAGTGCCCAGTGATACTGCCAGTGCTCTAAACATTGCCCCAGCCCAGGAGAGTGGAAATAACAGCCTCTCCTATCCTTCTGGGGCACTTGCCCAACAAAAAGGGGGAGATGTGCCCCTCTCCCCACACTGTGATCCCAAGGCCTTTGAGAGCCCAAAGGCCCCACCACCCCAAAAGAATCCCCCTTATAGACTGGCTTTGGACCCTGAGCCACTGGCCCCAGACCCAGGAAAATTGGACCCCAGCTCTTCATGGAGCATGGCCCAGGAGAGGCCTCACACTCTGGTGCTAGTCAGGAACAGAAGGCACCAATTTTCCTGGCCCAGGATTAAGGACCAAGATTGTATCCCTGGCCCAGGACAAGGGACTTGTTCACTATTTCCTGGCCCAGGACAAGGGACTTGTTCACTATTTCCAGGCCCGGACAAGAGGCTTTCATTTTCTCCTGGCCCAGGACAAAAGACTTGCTCATTGGTTCCCTGGCCCAGGACAAGGGGCTTCCACACTTATGACTGGCCTAGGACCAAGGCCTCCAGACTAGTGAACTGTCCAGACAAGTGGCTCACAACAGCAATGCTCTTCTAGAGTTCCAAGCCAGCATTTACTACTGCAACCGCTACTAAAAGGGGGAGAAATCTAAAAGATCCCACCCGTTACTAGATCCTTGTCTGGGCATGGCATTTTTTCACCCCTGGGCCCAAGGATTATGGATATTGGACACTCTTGGACACTCCTTTGTACCCGGGCATACGATCTCTCAAGCTCTTATCCTGGACTAAGAGACTTTGGCTAGCCTTATGTGGATAGGCAGCTGTGCCAGAGGAAAGATCAATTCAAGGCTTGTGTGCTGCAAACTCTTCTGGCCTGCAAAGGGTTAATTATTTGAGTTTGGGCATATTTACTTCCAATATGTATTGCAGTCCCCCAAGCCTTTTGCTTAATTATTCAACCCCTGGCCATTGTTAAGGGAATGTATATTCTAGCCACTCAAGTCATTGTATTGAGAACTGTCCTGTGACCCCCTGATGTGTGTTAATTAAGCCATTGTGAACTGCAGTCAGACCCCCTGCCATGTGGTAATTAGTTGAAGCCCTCAAGTCTTTGTTCAATCAAACCCTTTTGTATCTGAAATATAATCATGTCTGAGTTATTGTTTCTGTTAAGACCATCTGTTTCTGGCCTTTGTCTGATGTATTATGATTGGATCACGCCCTTTTGTATCTGGTTTCACCCATCAGTTGCAATGTAAAGATTTGTGTATAAATATCTGTGGTTTGTGTCAATAAAGTGAGTTATGTTTGGAGTGAACAAGGAGTCCTGGAGTCTTGTATTGCTTTTGGTCTAAAGTGTCCACTCTGATACCCATCTGCGCCAAGTATACTGAATCGTTGACTGCCTTCTTCCAGTTTCCTGCAACCTAGCTTCGTGGACTGTCAGGCGGCGACGTGGACTCTTCCATGCTTCCCTGCTTCCAGCGATCCTGCGACTGTTTCCAGTCACCGTCCATACTTCAACCGGTGCATCTGACGGGGCTTATCTGGCGTCAAGAAGGAGAGACCCAGGAATGACGGCGGAAGGCGACGCAGTCCCTTCCTGGCTTCTGTTACAGGGACTGTTTATAGGAGAGGAGTGGAGGTCTCATGAATATTCTTTTTAGTCTGTCATCATAGTGTAGTATTGTTTGGAGCTCTTTTGATATTTTGCACAGTACATGAAGCTGTGGGTTATAGGAAGCTAATAATGACACTATCTTCTCTTCCTGTGGTTGTTTGTATTCCAGGAGATTTGTTCTGGGTACATTAGTGGCTTTCTGAATTTGGATGACCATGTCATTATATCCTTGACTAATAAAATCTCTCCTGAAATTCCTATGATATTTATCTAAGGCAGAAGTCTCAGCATATATATGCAGTTATACTTTAGGGACTGGCTGTAAACAATGTAGATTTTTATATGTCTGTGATGGAAACTCTAATTTCAGAGATAATTAGGCCTGTATGTTGGTTTGTGGTACAGAGATGTCTGGATGCAGTTGTTACTAATAATGATTGTAGTATACAGAAAGTGAATTTGTGTGGGTGAATGGCTGAGTTTGAAGTTAATGGTGGGATGAAAGGCATTGTTTCACAAAATCACAAAAGTTAGTTTTCACCGGCAGTCCAAATGATTAGGATATCATATATGTAGCAGACATAGTCCAGAGGCTGTATTTGGCATGTGGACAATAACTCCTCCAATTTTGCCAAGCATAAGTTGGAATATTGTGGAGACATTCATGTTCCCATGGCAGTTTCAGTCTTTTGTACATTTGGTTCTAGTCCAAATGTGAAATAATTGTGCATTAGAATAAAGTGGATTAGCTGGATTACAGGTTCTGTGGGTAAGCCATCTTGCTCTAGGAATGGTTTGCAGGCTGCAATGCCATCTTCATGTGGAATGTTGGTTGTGTACTGTATGTAGCTGAGTGTTTTTCTGACCAATTGTTTGAGAAAACTTTCCACCTCACCTGAAATATTTTCTGTGTGTGTGCCTGTTCCAGATATTATCGGCCTTCCAGGATTCCATTCCTTGTTTTTTAGGAAACATATAGAAGCATCCCACCCTTGCGTCTTCCGGAAAAAGGACCTCCAGGTGGTCTCTAGTATTAGGAAGAAGCCCTTTCATGATTTGTGTAGTTAGATGTGGGATCTTCTTCTAGTTTGCCTATGTGCCTCTTATCAGCTTAATCAGCTGTGTTCATAATCACTTCTGTGCCACCTTTGTCTACTGGTTTAATGACTATGTTTTTGTTGTCCTTTAATGAATGTATTGCTTTTTGTTCCTTGGTAGTTAGGTTGTGTGCCAATTTGTATTGTTTGTCAAGTATAGTTGGTGTGACTATTTCTGAAGCTCTCTATACACCTGTCCAGCTCTGGGTTGCCTCCTGGTGGTGGGTTCCATGTGGATTATTTTATAGGTAAGTTTTAGTGGTGTTTTAGTACGGTAGTTTGTGATTATTCGTTATTTTTCTTGTCATTAAATAATTATTTTAAGTCAAAGTTTTCTAAGTTTTCTTAGTTTTCTAAGGACAAAGAGCAGAGGGATCTGAAAATAGAAATTGATAGCCAACTTTAACACTCTAAACTGTGGCTTGAACCCTGACAAGGAATGTATGTCTCATTATTCCACACAATAACATATTATTGGCCCTTTGGGTGCCAGGGGGCTGCACAGCTCATTGCAAGTGATGGTTTGTGCACCCCTCTAGCGCTTGGAGGGTAAACCCATACATTTTATAGACCGAGCCAACTCTAGCTAAAGAATAAAGTTCATTGGAGCATCAAAAAAGGTAATAAATCTACAAATCTACAAAGAGACTCTACTGGAGCTTAGGGGATGTGTTATACACATTACTGATAAGAATATTCAAATGATAAAATAATTTGCATGAGTGTTTAAGATGTCATGTAATGTGTACTCAGCCTTCATTCTTATTATACCTGAATAAAAGATACAGATGGGAGAGTTATAAACAGTATTCTTGTGGACAGATCCTTAAAATGTCCTTATTCCTTATTATGAGTGTTGGTATTTGTAAAGTATTCTAGTTACATTTATAAATGTGGTGACCATAAAAAATAAGAATATAAATACGCTGTTCCACTTTTTAGAAACTTCCTTACTCCATTTTTTTTATTAAATTTACTACTAAACTGTCATTGTAACACTTCTTTTTGACTAACTTGACGTTTAACCCTTTGAGTGCATGCAATGCATTGCAAGAGTTAAAAAGTCTCCCCCAGCATTCATCCTAGAACCACTCTGTTAGCCGATAAAGGTATCATTTTTACTCTACTAGTCTCCTTCATTTTCTATGGCTATCACGGTACCACGCTTTACCCATATTATAAAGGTTGGGTGGTATTAAAGGGGTGAAATGGACCCCCTAATACACATGTACAAACACCATAAGAGAAAAATGTTAATTCCCAAAAATGTTTTTAAGCTCTTCAATGCTAGTGAGCTCTCCAGCACAGCAAAAGTGAGCTATTTTCATGACTCTGTGCCTTTAAAACAGCATTTTTTTCTGAAAAGTCTGCCCCAGTGCAAGGGCAAATTTTGTATTTCTGGATAGCGGGTTTAAAAGAAAATAAGCCTGCAATGACAATATCTAGAATTTGTTTAGAGTAATTCTTCATTCAAAAGCCATTCCAGAAACCTATGCAAAGACCAAGGAGTATAGTTGCAAAAAGCTGTCCGAGGATGATGGGATTTGCAGTCAAACAACAGCTGGAGATCTGAAGGTTGCCCACCAATAGCACAGATACATTTATGACAGCAGCAAATACCTGTATATTTAATTTTTGAGGTATTACAGTTCTGTATCTCTCATCTGATAGTTTAAAAGAGTATAAGAGGATTCTGGGAAACTGGAAGCCCCCTCTCCACTTGCCTATGCAGTGAGGGTTACCTGTGAAGAATGAAGCAAAGTGGAGTTACAGTATTAGTTTGCCTTGCCTATTATTGCTACATTCTATAAATATCCTACACAGACACAGCAGAACTAAAAATAGACATTTCTTTGAACCAGTTTTCCCACCACAAGTTAGCTAGTGCATGAAATGTGTGGGACATATGACAACTCAGTTCTTTTTTTGTTTTTTGTTTTTTACCCAATTGGGTAAAACAAATCCTTCCTGACTCCAAAAGGCACTCAGAAATTTCCGGATCAACAGCCTATCTGGTGTCAAACCAGCTGCCAACATTTTAATATTGTTCTAAGCTAGATAGGTATCCATTACTTTGAAAGCAACTACTGTATCTGCCTACATAACAGAAGCTAATAATTCCATAACTTACTGTACAAATCCATGCCTTTGTTTTATTGGAATGTATTTTTCCTTTAGTCTTAATGTATGACCTCTTTTTTTGTTCAGCTCTTTCAGTAAATAGTTCCTTAAAATAAATAGTTTGTATTGAACTCATTTATATTTGTAAATGGTAATCATAACACCCCTTACATATTTTGTTTATAATGTCTTTCTTTATAATACATGACCCAAAAAACAAAAAAAATAGAAAAAGAAAGCCCTGTATTTGTTGTTGATAGGCTTGTTTGCTTTGATAAAGCGGCCTGTGTGCTGCAAAACGCGTAAGCATTAACCCCTTAGTGACTTTTTTTTTTTTTTTTTTTTTTTTTTTACTAAATGATTCCAGAGTCCCCGAACGACATGCAGCCGCACAGAGACCCGGATGTCCGGGACTTACCAGGTATGTCCTCTGTCACTGAGTGACAGCTTTTGCGGGACGTACCTGGTAAGTCCATTGTCGGGATGGGGTTAAAGCTTTCACGAAAGTAATTATAATTATTTTATCAATAAATAAACATATTCATATTTTCATTAGAAGCAACCACCTGGTCCGGATTGGACTATGATTGTTTATTACCCAAACGGAGATGGGGTTATAGTCTCTGCATGCTTGAATGTCAGATTACCTGGTATCAGATGTCTGAACATAATGTAATGTGAGTTTGTTTCTTGCTCTTTTGTGTTACAGTTCTTATTGACATTGTTATACTAATTGGTGCTTTCTTTTTTCACATATTTTGGTTTTTCGGTCTTTTATTCTTCTTTGGAGAGCATGTCATGAAAGAGCAGTCGTTTATTGCCTTACATTGAGACTGTGTCTCGGGGCAGTTATATTTTCCCTAGCTGCCTGTTTGTTAGAGCTAGCATAAGCTACTCTTCAGCCAATATCTTTGTGAGTGTATCCCTATAGGGTGCTGGTGGTGGCTCATTGAGTGAGACTGATTTACATGGGGTGCCCTTGCTATTTTCTCCCTTTCTCCTTCTACAACTCTTTATAATTCAGTGACTCCAGTCCCTTTATCAGTTTTGTTGCACTGTTTCCAGTTTAATAATACTGTTTTTTTAAGATCTATTACCCAAAACTGTACTCCAGTTTCTAGATGAGGCATTACCAAGGATTTACACAGAGGCAAAATTGCATTTCCATCCTGTGTATCTATGCCCCTTTTTATATGGGATAATACCCTATTTGCTCTTGCAGCAGCTGAGAGACACTGCACACTGCTGGGAAGATTATTGTCTATCAGTAATCAAAAATATTTCTCTTACAAGGACTCCCCAATTATTATCCCATATACTGTATATGTAGCATGTTTGTTTCTGCAGCCCAAATGTATTACCTTACATTAATCTATGTTAAACCTCATCTGCCACTTTTCCACCCATTAGTTCAGGTTATCCAGATCTTTCTGAACAGAAAAAAATCCTGCTCTGTATGTATATCCTTACACAGTTAATGTCATCGGCAAGGATTGAGGCACTACTTTCAATTCCCACTTCTAGGTAATTAATAAAAGCATTTAAAAGCATTGAGTCCAGGACTGAACCCCACTTACAATATTTGACCAACTTGAAAAGGTTCCATTTACAACAAGTCTCTGCCATCTATCATTTAACCAGTTCTCTATCCATGCACAGATATCAACTCCCAAACTGGATGGGGGCGATGCACTAAGGTGTGATAAAGTAGTGATAAAGTGGAGATAACTTCTCCAGAGATATCACACCGTCGGAGTGTCCATGCAGTGGCTGCTGTAGCCGGCCGCATCTTTACCTCTATCAGCAGCATTCTGCTCTGGCATCTCAGCCGCAGCCTCTTCCCCTCGTGGCTAGTCGCATTCTATCCTCCTCACGGCCCAGTCACGTTCTATCCTCCTCATGGCTCCAGCTGTGTCTGGGTCAATCCGGCAGCAGCAGATAACGTCATTATGGGCGCACGTCCAAGGGCATGGATGTGCGCACCATTTAAAGGAGACCAACCAATTTGGTGCTCCTCCTTCCTGTAGGGCAGGGCTTTTTAAACTGCCTGGACACTGAACTCATTCACTCTTTCATAAGTGTCCACTGTAGTTCGTTTGTTTAGTTGTGTGCTCAGTATATGACCTGGTTTGTCTGACTACCTGTTCTGGTGCCGACCTGTGGCTCTGTCTGACTATCCACTCGGTGTATGACCCTGGCTTGTCTGATAACCAATCTGGTGCAGACCTGCAACTCTGGCTGACTACATGTTCCATGTATAACCTCTGGATTGTCTGACTACCCATTCTGGTGCTGACCTGTGGCTCTGTCTGACTATCCATTTCGTGGATGACCCTGGCTTAGTCCGATAACCAATCTGGTGCAGACCTGCGGCTCTGGCTGACTACCCTTTGCATGCCTTGACCCTTGGCTTGTCTAACCATCCTATCTGGTGCTGACGTGTGGCACTGTCTGACTACCCCTCTGTGTGGCCCTTCGTGGAGTCAGATATCCTATCTGGTGCAGACCTGGGGCTCTGGTAGACACTATCTTAACTGACTGCCGTGTGAGTCAGTAGTCTCCCTGTTGCCTTCCTTTGCAAGAGACAGCCTTTCCATCTCTGACTGCAGGTGTGAGTCAGTAGTCTTCCCTGGTGCCTTCAGTTGTGGGAGACGACCTTGCTATTACTGATTGCAGGTGTGAGTCAGTTTCATCCTCACTTACATCTTTGGGGAGATCCTTTGGGTTACGTTGTGGTATATCTCGCATTTGAGACTAACAGTGGCTTCGGCCTAGTCTCCGCAGTTCGGGAACCTAGGAGTGGCCTCCTATTTCTGTTAGAGGTGACGCTTCTTTGATCACCCTCTGCTCCTTCCACGCACTTGCTGTGATTTTTGATATTATTATACTTTTAATAAAGGTTATTACTATACCATCTGACTCCTGTTTTGCTTGTACCCATGACAGTACGAAAGAGCCATGACTACAGACGGTACTGATAACCCTTCCTTGCAGAGTATCCTAGACAGGGTGGATGCTCAGGATCAACGTATTGATCATATTTCGTTGGCTTTGCAGACTCGGCACTGGTTGCTCCCACAGCCCCTGAGGCAGGCATGATCAGTGGTTTTTCCAGTTGCGCTCCGCTTCCACAGAGAAATGAGGGGGACCCAGCGCTCTGTCGCTTAAACCAAGTGGTCATACACATGGAAATGGTATAGCAACTTTTCTTCAATGAGCGCAGTAAAGTAGGATTCTTGTTTTCGCTCCTGTTCGGTAAAGCCTTGGCGTGGTCCAACCCGTTGTGGGAGACAGACAATCCAATTATTTATAACTTTACGGAATTTGTGGCCGCATTCTGTAGAGTATTCAACATGCCGGGTCAACAGGTCTCCAAACACCTTTTGACCATCCGTCAGGGCGCTCGAACTGTGGCTGAGTACACTATTGAATTTCGTACTTTGGTGGCGGAGGTGGGTTGGAATAATGAGGCCTTGGTGGCAGCCTTCTTTCAAGGCTCGACTGCCACCCAATTTTAAACACCCACCCAGTCCTCCATTGCCTCCCATGCCTCCTAAGGTGGACTCTACTGGGAGTGAACCCATGCAGCTGGGGGTCACTCACATGTCGGTGGAGGAGAGGCCTTCCGGTGAAGGGAGGGCCTCTGTTTATATTGTGGGAGACCTGGACATTTCTTGAGGTCCTGCCCGGTATGTCCGCGAAACGCCCGCACCTAGGTTCCTGTCTGGGACAGATCCTAGGTGGGATTTCTCAGTCCCCAGAGATGGTAAAGGGTAAACCTGTCCTAGAGGTTATCCTATCTTGGGCCAAGTCGTCAGTAACGGCATCTGCGTTACTGGATTTTGGAGCTGCAGGATACTTTTTAGATGCAGAATTTGCTAATAGACATGCTAACCCTTTGCAGTCTTGCTCCTCTCCCTTGGCCATTGAAACCATAGATGGAAGGCCCCTACAACCCTCTCACATCACTCAGGAGCTCTTCCTATAACACTGAGAGCAGGGGCCTTTCACACGGAGACCCTGCCGTTACAGGTGATAAATTCCCCCCACTATGCCATTATCCTGGGGTTCCCGTGGCTACAGACACACAACCCCGGGATTCATTGGCACAACTGTGACATTATGTCTTGGGCGCCTCATTGCTCCAAAGCTTGTCTCGCACGTCCTACAAGACTATTGTGTACGTCTACCTTCTCCCTGCCAGAGGAATAATGGCCTTTAGTGACATATTTAACAAAACACAGGCTGGTGCATTGCCTCCACACAGGCCTTACGATTGTCGGATTGATCTGATTTCGGGAGTGACTCCTCCTAAGGGTTGCTTATATCCTCTATCGGTGGAGGAGATGAAAGCCATGGAGGACTACGAGTCCAACGCCCTTTCCAGGGGCATTATATGCAAATCCACCTCACTGGCAGGTGCAGGATTCTTTTTTGTCGAGAAAAAAGATGGGGAGCTGTGCCCATGCATTGACTTTCGTGGACTGAGCAAGTAAATGATTAAGAACGCCTACCCTATACCTTTAATTACAGAGTTATTTGACTGATTAAAGGGTTCTAAGGTATTCACGAAGCTGGATTTGAGGGCAGCATATAATCTTGTGAGAATTTGCGAAGGACATGAATGGAAGACAGCTTTTAACACCCGGAGCGGGCACTATGAATAGCTAGTTATGCCATTTGGCCTGTGTAATACTCCTGCTGTCTTCCAAGAATTTATTAATGGCATCCTAAGAGATTTGTTGCAAAGCTCGTTAATCGTATATTTGGACAAAATACTCATCCACTCACCCATGTTGGAGACTCATCGCGCAGATGTGTCTAGGGTTTTATGGTTGTTGAAAGAAAATGGCCTGTATTGCAAGCTTATATGTGTGAATTCCACAAAACCCAAGTAACCTTTCTGGGATATGTTATATTCTCATCTGGCTTTACCATGGACCCACAGAAATTTTCTGCAATACTACATTGCAGTAGGCCTGAAATAGCTCCAAAGATTCTTGGGATTCACAAATTATTACAGAAAATGTATTAAAACCTTCTCAATGGTGGTCAAGCCATTGACCGATATGACATGTAAGGGGGCAGATGCTTCCAATTGGTCTCCTAGAGCACTGTCTGCCTTCAAAAGCCTGAAAGCAGCATTTGCAGCAGCTCCGATACTGGTACATCCCAATCCTGCCCTGCCCTTTACCCTGGAGGTTGATGCATCTCAGACGGGAGTAGGCGCCCTCCTGTCTCAGTGTGCGGCTCCAGAGGAGTCTCTGCTCCCTTGTGGATACTTTTCCAGGAAGTTGTTCAAGGCTGAAAGGATGTAAGACATAGGTGACCGAGAACTATTGACGATTATACTAGCCCTTAAAGAATGGCATTACCTTTCAGAAGGAACCAGTGCTCTGATCCTGATCCTCACGGATCACAAAAATTTAACTTATTTGTCAGAAGCAAAACAGTTGTCAGCCTGTCAGGCCTGATGGGGCCTGTTTCTGTCTAGGTTACACTTCATTGTGTCCTATCTTCCCAGGTCAAAAAATATCAGGGCTGACGCCAATATTGCTCCGACACCCGGGAGGAGTTTCCTCCTACTCCGATCATTCTTGCAGATAGCATTCTTGCCACGATTTGTAGGAGTATTACCTCCCCTTTGGGAGAAGAAATTTCGGCAGAGCAAGCTTCTGCCCCAGCTGAGAAACCTAAAGGAAGGTGCTTTGTACCAGCCCAGTAATGCACCAGACTCCTGGAGATATATCATACGTCCAAAACTGCAGGCCATACTGGGCGGGATCAATTGATATGGTCTATATCTCGTTTGTTTTGGTGGCCTAGCTTGCGAACCGACTGTTCTGCCTTTGTGGCAGCTTGCCCTACCTGTGCCCAATGCAAATCTCCACGTAACCTGCCCGTGGGCCTTCTCCAACCCATTGCAATTGGTGAACATCCGTGGTCCCATTTGTCTATAGATTTCATGGTTGAACTTCCTGCATCGATGGGCTACACGGTTATTCTTATGATCGTAGACAGGTTTTCTAAAATGACCCACTTCATACCACTCAAAAAGGTGCCTTCTGCTCAAGAGCTGGCTAAGGTGTTCGCTAAGGAAGTGTTCTGACTCCATGGTATACTGAGGGTGATTATATCCGATGAGGTAGCCAGTTTGTGTCCAGATTCTGGAGGTGTTTTTGTGCTCAGATGGGGATCCAGCTTTCCTTTTCCTCAGCATACCACTCCCAATCGAATGGTGCAGATGAAAGGTCTAACCAAGCATTATAACAATTTCCCCGCTGTTACATAAACGACCAGCATGACAATTGGGCTGCTCTGTTACCCTGGGCGGAGTTTGCCAAAAACTGTGTTATTAACTCTTCATCACAGAGCTCTCCATTCTTTATAAATTATGGGTTTCAACCATCCGCACTTCCTGAGTCCTTTGAAGCACAAGCGATTCTGGATGAGCATTTACCGGCTCTCCGTTCCTCTAGGGTACGAGTACAGAATACCCTATGTGGTTCGATACAATGGCACAAACAGCAGGCTGACCGTAAGCGATTACTGGCATCTAACTACCAGGTGGGGGAGAGGATATGGCTGTCATCCCGCAATCTCAACCTCCAGGTGCCATGTAGGAAACTGGCCCCTCGTTTTGTCGGCCCCTTTCGAATCATTCAGAGAATCAACCCTGTAGCGTACACTCCTGAATTTCCAGCCTTGATGCGAATTAATAATGTTTTCCACATATAGTTGCGCAAACCTTTAATTTGTAACCAATATACTTCCAATACTGTACTCCCAGCCCCTATTCGGGTGGGTGACCATGACGAATACGAAGTACAAACCATTTTGGATTCGCAGAGAGTGAGGGGGCAACTGCAGTACCTGGTGCACTGGAGGGGTTACAGGCTAGAGGAACGTTCATGGATTTCCTCTAAAGACGTGCATGCCCCTATTTTGGTCCAGAAATTTCACCCTCGCTTTCCTGATAGACCACGTCCCTGTCCGCAAAGGAGGGGTCGTTGAGGGGAGGGTACTGTCAGAGTGTCCGTGTGGCGGCTGCTCTAGCTGGCTGCATCCTTACCTCTATCAGCAGCATTCTGCTCTGGCGGCTCAGCCACAGCTTCTTCCCCTCGCGGCTAGCCGCGTTCTATCCCCCTCGCAGCCCAGCAGCGTTCTATCCTCCTCGCAGCTCCAGCTGCGTCTGGGTTCATCTAGCAGCAGCTGATGTCATTATGGGCGCATGTCCAAGGGCATGGACGTGAGCACCATTTAAAGGACACCCACCAATTTAGTGCTCCTCCTTCCTGTGGGGCAGGGCTTTTTAAACTACCTGGGCACTCAACTCTTTCACTCTTTCGTTAGTGTCCAGTGCAGTTCGTTTGTTTAGTTGTGTACTCATTGTATGGCTGTCACGGTTTCCCAGGAAAAAACGAGAAGTCAGTACGGCATAGTAAAACAGTCTTTATTGAATAAATATAAATACAGTAAATCAAAGAACAATGAGTAAGAAAATCACAGAACAATGAGTAGAGGTCCTTCTAGTGGCCAAGACTCTATCAGAAATAGGAGTCTGCCAAAAGTTGGAACGCTCTTAAAGAGACCGGCAGAAGCCTCTGGACTGGAGTGTCTATATAACGAAGGCCCAGCAGGAATCCCAGTAAGAGACTAACTGACTCATGCCGACAGTCAGAAGGTAGATCTAGGGATCTCCCTAAAGATGATACAGTAAGGGAGAAGTACTGATTCAAGCCTGTAGTCAGTAAGGAGACGGCCGTCTCCATTCTCAGAGGCACCAGAGCGATCCTGACTCACGCCTGCAGTCAGGGAGTAAGGTCTTGACCAGACCCACAGATCTGCACCAGACTGGGTGTCTACTACACAGTAGGAGCAAGCAGGAGAATAGTCAGACAGAGCCACAGGTCAGCACCAGATTGGGTAGTGAAACAAGCCGGGTAATACACAAATCAGGTAGTCAACCAGAGCCACAGGTCTGCACCAGATTGGGTGTCTACTATACACAAGGAGAGTGCAGGAGAATAGTCAGACAGAGCCACAGGTCAGCACCAGATTGGATAGTCAGACAAGCCGGGTCATACACAGTTCAGATAGTCAACCAGAGCCACAGGTCTGCACCAGATTGAGTGTCCACTATGCCATGAGAGCAGGCAAAAGAGTAGTCAGACAGAGCCCCATGTCAGCACCATATTGGATGGTCAGACAAGCCAGGTCATACACAGAACCCAAGGAAACACAACTGTGTAGAACAAAAACGTTAGGGCAACTGAGTCAAGACTCAGAATGCCCTTTAAACCCCTCCTCAGGAAGTAGGTAGGAGGAGCAGGCTCAGAGGTAGGAAGTAGGTAGGAGGAGACTACAGGAAGCATGGCATAAAACAGAGGCCTGCTTCACTCTGAAGCCTTGCGCCTGCAGATGACGTGTGGAATGACGCCGAGTGTCGCAGAAGCGGCATCGCTGGAACCAAGGTAAGCTGTGACACTGACCTGGTTTGTCTGACTACCCCTTTTGGTGCTGACCTGTGGCTCTGTCTGACTATCCGCTCCGTGTATGACTCTGGCTTGTCCAATAACCAATCTGGTGCAGACCTGCGGCTCTGGCTGACTAACCTATGCGTGCCTTGACCCTTGGCTTGTCTCAACATCTTATCTGGTGCTGACCTGTGGCCCTGTCTGACTACCCCTCTGTGAGGCCTTGGAGTCAGATATCCTATCTGGTGCAGATCTGGGGCTCTTTTAGACTCTAGCATAACTGACTGCAGGCGTGACTCAGTAGTTTCCCTGTTGCCTTCCTTTGCGGGAGACGGCCTTTCCATCTCTGACTGCAGGCTTGAGTCAGTAGTCTTCTCTGGTGCCTTCAGTTGTGGGAGACGACCTTGCTATTACTGATGGCAGGCGTGAGTTAGTTGCATCCTCACTTCCATCATAGGGGAGATCATTTGGGTCACGTTGTGGCATATCTCGCATTTGAGACTACCATTGGCTTCAGCCTAGTCTCCACAGTTTGGGAAACTAGGCATGGCCTCCTATTTCTGATAGAGGTGATGCTTCTTTGATTACCCTCTGTTCATTCCACGCACGTGCTGTGATATTTGATATTATTATACTTCTAATAACCATGACACACTTCTCCAGTTCCTATGTTATTCTATGGAGCCAATGCACTCAGGAGATTATAGTGCATAGGCTTTATTGAATAACATAGGAGTTGGAGAGGTGATATCACTGAAGAAGACATCTCCACTCATCACCCTGGGGATCGATACTTTTTTAAGTGGCAATAGTATCGATCCCCAGGGGGCTTATGCACTAAGGTGTGATAAAGAAGTGATGAGTGGAGATGTCTTCTTCTGAGAATGCAGTCACAGTTCAGCATTATATCCATCATGTTGTCAGCATCCACTGTGCAGTAAATATGAACAACGAGCAACAAAAATTAGCCCATGCAGATTAATGGAAAAGTACTTGCAAGGCTCCATTCTATTGAATGCTGTCAATGCTAGCACATGCTAAGGGGATACATTTTCTGCCAGTAACTCTGTGCCTACAAACCTAGGAATGAAGTCCACATAGTCTGTTAAAAACCATCATTGAACAAAAGAAATCAGGTTAGAATCCACACAAACGCATGCTCCTTCAGCCAGCAACAAAGAGAGAACTATAAACTTTACCCCTGAAATCACAACAAAACACCCCTGAAATATGAATAAAGTGTCTCTAGCTCCCACACAGCTACCAGCAACACAAGAATCCCTTAAAGGAATAGTAATGTTTCATACTAAAAACAGCTCTAATTAATCTTCATAGTATTTGGGCCTTGGAGAGTGTTATTTCAATACTGTCAGAGTTGTAGTTGAATGATAAAGTATCCTCCTCCCGTCCTTTTTACTGATATAACACTGTTCACCTCAGAGCAGCAGGGAGTGTCCAGGTAGATTGCAGAGAGGGACAATCTTCAATTAAGATAAGGGAAAAAGCTGAAAAATCTGTCAAGGGGGGCAGGGCCTTAATTGTTCTCACAGTAGAATATTGACCCTTGATGTGAGATGTCTGGTCTATGGACTGAATTCCACATCTGAGGAGTGGGGGTTTACACTAGGTAAAAGGGGCAGGAGGGGGAAACTTTATCGTTCAATTACTCTGGAACTACAACTCTCACAGTATTGAAATAGCACTCTCTATGGCTCAATTGCTATGAAGATTAATCAGAGCTGCTGTTTTTGTGAAACATTACTATCACTTTAAATACCAAAGGGGCGTGCAAAACATCATGAATCAATGAGTTGCACACCTGGTCCTCAAGGGTTATAGCAGAGGCCATAAAACATATATGTATACTATCAAGGTATGCACACCCGTCTGTTGCATTGGGAGGATGATGCAACAAAGTCATGTCCTGCAACTGGCCACACCAATACACGTATAATAGTTAACAAACAACAGTAGCCAGCCCATTCTGATGAGCCCCCATCTGCCATTGGTCCATTCTTCTTTTTTGTCTCACTGTGCCCTCCAACCCCTTCTTGTTCCAGATATATTTCCTTTACTGTTACCTGGCCTGTTCTGTGTTCCAGAGACCATTCAGAACTACAGATCATCCACCCTAGTTACACAGCTTTCAATGATTTACCTCGAGAGCTGTGTCCCTGCTGCATCCATCACCACATCCAGATAGTGGTCCACATTCCCCAGCTCCAAGTTTGCATCATGTCTGTTGCAGTGGAATCAAGGGCTTGTGAGGGGCAAGGAGCCCATGGATCTCCTCAATGAGGGTGGCCATCCACCTGTAGGTGTAGGACTGGATGCACCAGATGGAGCACACCTGAAACTACCTTCTCCAAGTATGGGAGCAGGTGAAGCACCAGCACCTGTTTTGCCCTACCCAGCCATTCCACATCCACAGGTGACAGTGGGACCTGTATGTCAGCCAAGGAGAAGAAGATGACCACAAAGACCCAGAGTATACTGGATCAAGGTCACACTGTTCGGCGTGGGGGAGGATAAGGTCATAGACCATTACAGGTTGACCTCACAGAGTATCATTAATCTCTATGAGCTCATAAAAAATTACATTGATCCTATAGCAACCACCAGCCATGCCCTATCTGGCATGGAGAAGCTGCTGTGTACCATCCACTTCATGGCAACTGGATCCTTTCAGTCCACTGAAGACTATGTCTCTGGGATGTCCCAGACTGCATGCTCCGGGGGGTTGGGGGAGGTGATATTAGCTTTGAAGAGGAAGGTTAGGAGGTGTATTCACTTCCCCACCACTCAGGTGCAGTGGCAGAGAGTCAAGAAGGATTTCTACAGAATGGGAGGCATACCAAGAGTGCTGTTCACCTGACAGCTACTTCACATGAGGCACATCTGTTCATAAATAGGAAGCATTTTCATTTAATTAATGTGCAGATGGTCTGAGATGCTAACCTGAGAATCACACATGTGTTTGCATCCTTCCCTGGGAGTACTCACAATTCCTACATCTTCAGGCACTCCTCTGTCTTTCATGATTTTGGGAAAGGGTCCCTAACAGGAGGATGGCTGCTGAGTGAGTAAACAATGTGAATACAAATATCATATACGTGAGGTACATGTGTCATGTTTCCATTTCTCTTCCCTCTATCTCCCAGTGGATGCAGGATATGGCTGCAGATAGTGGCTCCTCATAACTGTTGCTCATTGCCAGACACCAGCACAGCAAAGGTTCAACAAGGCTCACATTAGGATGGGGAATGTAATAGAACACACTTTTGGCCTCTTGAAAACAAGATTCCGTTGTCTTGAGCTCTCCAGTACTCACCCCCTAAAGTGTGTGATATTACTCTTGCATGTGCCATATTACACAATATTGCAGTAGACATGATTATTAGGGTATATACATCCTGATACCTTTTTGGAGGTCTCGGTGCCACAGCCAGTGGAAGGTGATACGCAGAGAGGTGCTGAGACATGGGACAGAGTCATCTGAGAACATTTTGCCTGCTAGTATCATGCATGGACCCAACACAAGTCATGTAATGAAGAACACAAGCTTCCCATACCTGATCACCATTGTGGGTAAACACATAATCACAATGTACCATGTTTTGTCTCTCTTCATAGGATGCTGACATCCTGCTTGACTTCTGACACTGCGTCTGAATGTAAGTGTAAAAACAACTCTCTGAAATCCCCTGCAGAGTTGTTATCTCCTCACCCACTGCCTTGTAACATGTATGCTGGGATATTCCTTGGACACAGCCTCAGTGCACTGAAAGCATCCGTGCAATGGATGGAACCAGGTGAGTCTTTATATCCAGCTGGCATATGTGATATCATATAGCTTTTTGGCATGCAAGTTCAGAGACGTCAAATAGCCACCTGTTAATTGTGCAAAATCTCACGACTGTTTCATTCCATTCCCTTCCAAAGGAACGCATTGCATCAATCAGCACAGGGCCATTAGGCAGATTGATGCAGAAGACATATGTATGTGATGAAACCCTCCCTTCCTACAAATGCTGTGTCCTTCTCATTGACTGATATTAAAATCTCTAATGTGCATGTGAACATGACATGTTGTGTGAACCATAAAAGCCATATGCAATATGTTTAAGCAAGCAACTGTACCGCAGGGGAGACCTTACACACTTCTACCATGCCACATTGTTCTGAACTGGGCTCTCAACCAGTTGAATGGTAGATATGTCTGAACCACAATGGTATGGAAGTGTTACAGATAAATCTGCTATCCAAAGTGTTTGAGATTCAGTTCAAAATAATTGGAATATCCACATTTCCTATGTTGTTTAGTTTACCTCAGACATGCACGTCTGGTTGTTTGGACGTGGTGTTCCCCCAACCTGCCCTCAATACGTCATAATAGGGCAGGTTTCGTGATTTCATCCCATATTTTACAATTTATCATTCATTGTTCCATGCCGCTGATTGATCATTTATCTTTGCTGATGACAGCAACAAAGAGCTCTGTGACCAATTGAACCAACATGTCACTCATGGCACCTCTGATCTGTCTGATCCACATCATTGCTGTCACTAATTGGTTATCCAAGACCTGTTGATGGCACATATACCTTCCATTGTAGCTCCTTGATGCCTTCAGCATCAGCTTCTGTACACTGAAATAATCCCTATCTAGGGTGGGGTGTCCCTCATCTGCTGCAGATGGTGAGGTGGAGGAGGATATTGCATTCTCTGATGGATCTGGTGCATCTCCAGAGGTGCAGCAGGCTGAAGATGGGCAGCAAACTTCAGAGGTGCAGCAGGCTGAAGAGGGCAGCAAGCTCAAGAGGTGCAGCAATGTCAGAGCACCTTGTTTCCAGCACCACAGCTATAGCGACGCTCGGCGTCTTTCCACGCGTCATCTGCAGGCAAAAGGATTCAAGCATGCTGCAGGCCTCTGTTTTATGTGTGTTTGTTTCCTGTATTCTCCACCTACCTACTTCCTCCCTCTAGCTGCTCCTCCTACCTACTTCCTGTTGAGGGGTTTAAAGGGCAGACTGAGTCCTGACTCAGTCACCCTTACGTTGTTGTTCTGAGCAGTTCATTTTCTGGTATTCCTGATTCCTTTGTATGATCCGGCTTGTCTGTCCATCCATTCTGGAGTTGACCTGCGGCTCTGTGTAACTATTCTCCGTGGCATTCCGATTTGGCTCAGATATCCTTTCTAGTGCAAACCTGTGGCTCTGGCTGACTATCCACACCGTGTATGACCTTGGTTTGTCTGACTACCCACCCTAGTGTTGATCTGGGGCTCTATCCACTGCGCATCCAGCATACATACACTCCAGTGGATATCCTATCTGGTGCAAACCTGTGGCTCTGGCTGACTACCCGCTCCGTGTATGACCTAGGCTTGTCCGACTACCCAATCTGGTGTTGACCTGGGGCTCTATCCACTGTACGTCCAGCATTCCATTGCTTCAGTGGATATCCTTTCTGGTGCAAACCTGTGGCTCTGGCTGACTACCCTCCCCGTGTATGACTTGGGCTCATCTGACTATCCTATCTGGTGCTTACTAGAAGGCTCTGTCTGTTTGCTCAGTTTTTTGGTTCTGTTATGCAGACATCCTTCCTAGTACTGACCCGGGGCTCTAGCACAGTGGTTCTCAACCCTTGCCCTCAGTGGCTATTAACAGGCCAGGATTTGAGAATTTCCTTGTAAGAGCACAGGTGCGTTAATCAATATGACTGAGCCTCTGATCAACACACTTGTGTTCTAGCAGGGAAATTCCTAAGTTCTGGCCTGTTAGTGGCCACTGAGGACATGGGTTGAGAACCTCTGCTCTAGCAGACTCCTAGCTACTGACTGCAGTGGGCTGAGGCCTAGTCTCGGACAGTGTGGTGCAGAGACTGGGAGACTGCTATTTCTGATACAGTGCTCGCCGTTTCAATCACCCACTGTGTGTTTGTTTATATATTGCATTACTGTCATTATTCTCATAATAAAGGTTCTATTAACTATACCGTCTGACTCTTGGTTTTGCTTGCCAGCCGTAACAAGCAAGCTCCAGGGGTGCAGCAGGCTGAGGTGGTGAAGCAAGCTCCAGAGGTGCAGTAGGCTCAGCTGGTGCAGCAGGCTCAGGAGGTGCAATAAAATCACCACATCAATAAAATCCTCAGCACCATTGACATCCTCCTGAGAAGCCGCTTCCTGGGTTCACCCATGAGTCTGATGTGGTGATAATCCATGGGCCTAGAGGGATCAGCTGCACCTCACCGACGAGGCCCAATAAGGCCAAAACATATGTCTGGGGTTAGCTGTTTCCCTTGTTCAGAGAAGAATTGTCTGGCATTCGTGGCTGGACTGTCATTTTGGCAGGACCTGTATGATATGCTTCAGAATATTTATTCTCTGTGTATGGCATTTGTGAGCTAGAAGAGGTTGCACCCAGATGGACCCTTGCTCACAAGTGCCTAGAGGATACAGTCCCAGTGAGCTTTTTGCATACCCTTGCAAGCTCATGAGTCAAGTTGAGCAGCTCTGACTTCTTCTTTTTCTCTGAATGGGCCAAGGATCACATTTCATCCACGGTTGTGCAGTTGGCCCAAGCCACATGGCTGTTGCTGCAGTCTGCAGTGCGGCTGTGCTTCCATCCAGCTTTAGCATGGTGGCACGAGTGGGGAGCCAAATGACCTGTAGGGCTGTGGGGTTGTCATCCAGCCATGTGCAGAGACTAATAAAATGTTTGTCTATACACTGGAGTAGGCAATCTTGTATTTGCAGCTTTTGTGGACTACACATAACATGATCAATACACTTTTATCTTTGTGGCCTACACTCTTTGATCCATGTACCGAAGTTATAGGATATCTGCAGAACATAGGTATGTTTATCATTCAATATTTGTTTTAGGATTACTGACTCTTTTAATGTGCTAAATAGAATAGAGCCCCTATAGAGCATACTATCAAAGGCTTTTGCAAAATCCAAACATGCTATATCAACAACAACATCCTTGTCAAAATTACTACTTTTGTAGAATGCAAGTAAATTAGCTTGAAATTATCTATTTTTTATTAAACCATGCTGGCTCCTACTAATAATGTTGTTGGTCATCACGTGGTCCTGAATACTATCAGTTAGTAACTCTTCCAATACCTTACCCACTATGGAGGTCAAGCCCACAGGTCTATAATATGTTGGTTTAGATATTACCTTCATTTGGAATAATGGTTCTACATCAGCTTTCCTCCAATAACAGGGCACTATGGACAATAAAAGTAAATCAATAAATATTAAGTATAAGGGTCTTGCTATTACTGTACTAAATTTCTTAAGTACCCTTTGATATATGTCATCATTATATTTTTAATTTTGTAAGCCATGCACATAATGGAGGAAATGCTGTGGTTCTTTAGGATTTTCATTTCTTTCTTTTTTGCAATACATTTGTCATTTATATTTTTAGGTAGCCTAATTGTTTATTTGAAGATTCTATTGCATTCTTTATGTTTTTTAATGATGCATCTGACCATCCTGACGTAAAGAATTTAAAGTCTGCTTTATTATTGCTCATTTCTCTGAAACCTTTTTGTAAGCCACATTGGTCTTAATTTGCTTCTCTTGTATCTATTCCCCCCATGATATATGTTGACCTGTATACATATCTTTGAGTACTTTTGAACAAATTCCATGATTCCTGTGTATTTTTATCATTGGAGATTACATACCACTGAATATCCTTTAATATTGCTTTAGCATTGTAAAATTAGCCTTTTTTATCATTGATTGTTTAGATAAAGCCTTATTAACTTGTTTTTCATAAAAAATTCCAAGGATACTATATTGCTGCTTCCTGAATGTTCCCTTACATGGATGTTGCATACTAATTCAGATTTGTTTTTAGACCACTAGGTCCAGCAATGCCTCATTTCTAGTTAACTCCTCTATTAGTTGGGCCTTGAAACTGACATTAAACGTAAAAATTATCTTGCTCTGTTGAGCTGTAACTCATATTTCTCCAGTCAGTTTCAGGGTAGTTGAAATGTCCCATTATAATTATATTTCCTGACTGAGAAGCTATTTCCATTTGCAGTAGCAGTTGGACTTCTTCAAACTCTCCAATATTAGGATGCTTGTAACAAATTCCCATTAACAACTTTTTTATTATGTATACCCCGAGTGTGTATTTCAACCCACAGGATCTCTACATTTTCACTATACCCTTCATTAATATGTTCCCGCATACTAGGTTTTAAGGTATTATTTTCCATATAGGCATACCCCCACCTATTTTATTTACCTGTTGCCCTAATAAGTTAGTTACCCACTAGACTTACTGCTCAGTTGTGCAGTGCCTTGTGAGTCTTCTGTTTACATGAACCAATCGATCGACATACAGTCCACTGTGGAGTAGCTGATTGGCTGTTTCATATAAGGACAGAACCGGCAGTTAAACTGTTATGCCAATTCTCTCCATTTCTGAAGCTGGGCAATAGATTTTTAACCATTTAGTGTTCTAGCCCTTTTAGTGCCACAGGGGTGTACAGTGGACATGCCTATAACACTTGAAGAGTTACAGAAGCACTGGTTGTGTTCTTGCTCCTAAAGTCTGAGCACATCTTCTAATTATGAAAGTGTCTCCCCCACCACTTGTATGCACACCTGGTCCTTAAAGAGTTAAAGATTTCCTAACTCAGTGGTTCTCAACTAGTGTGCCATGGTGTGCAGCTGTCAACAAGTTAAGATGTCACTTTTTATATAGTAACATGCAGATATAAATGTGAATGTTGAGTTTCAAATGTACAGTACATCAATTTTTCCAGGTACACTTGCACAAAGTCAGGGATTTTATAGGCATATAGGGCTCGAATCAATAACCTCCAATGGCTAAAAAACAGCCAACGGCATTTTTTCCATCACGGTAAGCTATTCAATTACCTTTGTTATGAAAAAATGTCAGCAAACACCCTGCCGGCTGCTAAAGTTAGAGGTGTTTCAGCTATTAAAAAAAAGATAAACTCCACAAGATGCAATTCAATTGAATGTATCAGCCATTAAGATCCGATAAGGGACTCACTTTATTGCTGAAATGTAAGACCCATTTAAGACGCAGCAACTGAAATGGAAACAAAAGTGAAAAAAATAACCCCAGTGGATGTATTGATATGGTGTCCTAAGCTCCATATCAGGGAATTTGAACAGAGACTGCCCAAATATAAATTCCCTCACAACAGAATGGTCATTGGTCCGTGTGGTACTCCTCCTGCATTTCGCTGCCACCGCTAAGAGCTACAGAGAATAGGAACATTTATTTTTATTGGGGTAATATTTCACACATATGAAAAATGAAGTTTAGATATATTTATATATAACTAGTGTAAAAGCCCGTGTACACAGGCCAAGGTCTGGGTGATGTTAACCCTTTGAGTGCCAGAGGGGTATGAACCCCTCTGGCACTCAAAGGGTTAAGAGGCCGGTCCTGCTCTGCGTCCTGCCACCGATGCAGTCATGCACTGGAGAGATTGCCCGAAAGCACAGAATGCTCCCAGCACAGAACTCCCAGCATTCTGTTCATTCGGGCAGTCTCTACTGCGTATAACGGCTTCTGACAAACATTCTAGTGAATTATTATATAGGATGGGCACTGCTATTGGGAACTATATATTGTTGAGATGCAATCATTGACCTGCAAATCCCAGCATATCTTAACCCTTTGAGCCCCAGAGAGGTATGCCATACATTGCTCTGCAATGCATTGCGTATCCCTCTGGCACTCAAGAGGTTAATCTATGCAGAAATGCGTGGTTATTTTCTAAGGAACATTTATTTATTGCTACCTCTTTTTATTACAGGTTTCATGAAAAGAAGATGGATAAGAGAAGAAAAAAGAGAGAAGAAAGAAGAGAAAGAAGGAAGACAGAAGGAGACAGACTTTGGACGACAGGTAAGCGGATGACGATCGGTGCTTGACAGTATCTCAGGCACCGTTTGTTAGCTTTTTTCCTTTGATGTTCCTATTATTGGTGATATTTAGCTGCGTTTTGGGAACTTAATGCACAAAACGGACGTTTGGCCACAAGACCATTTCTGTGGCCTAACATTCGTTGTGCTTTTAGCTTGTATGGCAATGGAATACAGACATTTTCTTTTGTTGGTTGCATCAATTTAATATAAGGATTGAATCACAATCATTAATTGAAACAGAAACAGCTGTGTAGGCGGGCAGAATAAAACTGGGTGAGGAACAGCCAAACTCAGCTAACAAGATGAGGTTGCTGAATACAGTTTAATGTCAAATGTCATACACCATGGCAAGATTGAGCACAGGAACAAGACACAATGTAGTTATACTGCAGTATACTGTAGTTATACTGCATCAGCAAGGTCTCTCCCAGGCAGAAATGTCCAGATGTGCTGTCCAAGCTCTTTTGAAGAAGCACAAAGAAACAGGCAAAGTTGAGGACTGTAGATACAGTGGTCGGCCAAGGAAACTTAGTACAACAGATGAAAGACACATCATGCTTACATACTTCACAACTGGATGTTGTCCAGCAGTGTTATCAGCTCAGAATTGGCAGAAAAGAGTGGGATCCTGGTACTCCGATCTACTGTCCAGAAAAGTCTGGTCAGAAGTGGTCTTCATGGAAGACTTGTAGCCATACCTCCAACGTGGAAATAAGGCCAAGTGACTCAACTATGCACAAAAACACAGGAACTGGGGTGCAGAAAAATGGCAGCAGGTGTTCTGGACTGATGAGTCAAAATTTGAAATATTTGGCTATAGCAGAAGGCAGTTTTTTCACCGCAGGGCTGGAGAGTAGTACAAGAATGACTGTCAAACATGGTGGAGGTTCTTTGCAAATTTGGGGCTGCATTTCTGCAAATGGAGTTGGGGATTTGGTCAGAATTAATGGTATCCTCAATGGTGAGAAGTTTAGGCAGATACTTATTCATCATGCAATACTATCAGGGAGGCATCTGATTGGCCCCAAATTTATTCTTCAACATTACAACGACCACACACACATACAGCTAAATTCATTAAGAACTATCTTCAGCATAAAGAAGAATAAGGAGACCTGGAAGTGATGGTATCGCCCTTACAGCCCTGATCTCAACATCATTGAGTCTGTCTGGAATTACATGAAGAGAGAGAAGCAACTGAGGCTGCCTAAATCCACAGAAGAACTGTTGTTAGTTCTCCAAGATGTTTGGAACAACTTACCTGCTGAGTTTCTTAACAAACTGTGTGCAAGTGTACCTACAAGAAATGATGCTGTTTTGAAGGCAAAGAGTGGTCACATCAAATATTGATTCGATTTAGATTTTTCTTCTGTTCATTCACTATCATTTTTTAATTCATAAAAATAAACTATTAACATGTCTATTTTTGAGAACATTCTTACTTTACAGCTTTTTCACACCTGCCTAAGACTTTTGCACAGTACTGTATATTTATGATGTATGTGCAATATGCTTGCTTTTGTCATTCATATTGTGGACCTATCACCTTGATTCAAGTATGTATAGTTGAAAACTTCAATAAAATATGCTTATATGTAGAGATGCACCGATACCAATTTTTTGAGACCGAGTACGAGTAACGATACTTTTTTCAAGTACTCACCCATACCAATTACTGATACGTTTTTTGGGGTCATTTGCTAATTTTCCAAGTACCTAAAGCATGTTTTATATATATATATATATATATATATATATATATATATATATATATATATATATATATATATACACTTTAGGTATATATATACACACACACACACACACACATACATATACACACACACCACCTCTTGATTCTCCCCTTTTGCCTCTTTCTCCCCTCTTGATTCCCACCTTTTACTTCATTCTCCCCCTCTTGATTCCCACCTTTTATTTCATTTTCCCCTGCTTGAGCTCCCTCCTTTTGCCTTGGCTTTTTCTCTCCCATTTGATCCCTCTTTGTCCCCCTCCTTGACTCTTGATCCCACCCTTTTGCCTCTCACTCCCTCCTGATCCCCCCTCCTTTTGCCTTGTCTTGGCCCCCCTCCTTTTGTCTCCTGATCCTTCCTTCTTTTGCCTCTTTTTTTCTCCCTTAGTCCCTTTTGCCTATTTTTCTCCCTCTTGACCCCCCTCTCTGCCTCTTTCACCACCCGCTCTTGATCCCCCTTTGTCAGCCTTACCCTCCTCTGCCGGGTGCTCGCTGTTCTCTCGCGAGCCCCGGCAGAGGTCAGCGTCGGAGTGTTGCCATGGTAACCAGCGGCAACGCTCTGACGCTGCAGGAGGGAGAGAGGCGAACGGGGAGCATTGTGAGCAGCTCCCCAGGCTCCCTCTCTGCAGCACCGACCCTGACACAGGGTATCGGTGCTGGCATCGGCCGGATTTGCGCAAGTACAATTAGTCATGCAAATGCTGGTATCGGCACCGATACCAGTATCGGTATCGGTACAACCTTACTTATATGTCATGTTAGTCAAATAACCATGCAGATGTATAGTTAAAGAGATTTGCATACATGTTACAGTATGATAATGTATGCTAATTGCAGTACATGTGTGGCATCATATGCTAATGAAGATTTTCAGTGACATTTCATATGCTGATGAAGCTCTGTGCTGCTCCCAGAGACTTTCACTTTCAAATTTCCCAGAAATAAAAGTGTGAATATTCCTTATTTCTTTTGGTTAAGATGACAGATAGGCAGTTTTGAATGATGTTTTCAGATATGCAGGGTGACAGGTCCTACCCATGATAAATCTATACTATGAAAGAGAAGATGGGCATATGACCACAAATTCTCCAGATGTACAACACACACACACACACACACCCAGGGCGGTACTAGAAAGAGATATGCATATCTCCTCCACACTGCCTGAATGCCAGCATACACAGGGGCATGAACCCCCCTCAGCATTTTGTCTTCAAACATAAATACAACATGCCCCACTTACAGTGCTCCCAACCAATGCCCATGCTCACTGTTCTGCCTGTCCTCAATATTTCCTCTTAAAGGGATAGTAACACTTCATTTTAACTTTATTTTATTTTGTAGGCATTAAAAAAACATGAAGAATGATATAAGTCTTATCTCTCAAACCTTTATGGTTTATGAGATATTCACATGCAAAGTTCCCCTCCCCGCCCCTTTTACCTAGTGTAAGCCATCTCTTCTCAGATGTGAGTCTGGTTGTATGACAGTACAGATAACAGAAGGGGACAATTTTCTTTGTATGAAAACAATGAAAGCCCTTCCCCCCTTGACAAGTTTTTCAGCTTTTTCCATTATCTTAATTGAAGATTGTCCCTCTCTGCAGTCTACCTGGGCATCTCTCTTCTGATCTGGTTGAACAGGGGGGGGATACTTTGTTTGTGAATATCTCTTAAACCATAAAGGTTTCAGAGATAAGACTTATATCATTCTTCATGTTTTTTGAATGCCTACAAAATAAAATAAAGTTAAAATGAAGTATTACTATCCCTAACACAGACCTCTCCTACCACCACCAGCTACCAGCTACTCCTCTTTACATCACTACTGTAGCCTCCTCTTACGTTACTTAATCCTGCTCTACCCATGCACGCACTTACAGTCCAGCATGCACAGGCACAGCAGGCTAAGTGTTAAGTGTGCCCAGGAAATTCCAGACTGCATATTTAGGGGTACCTCCACCAAAAAAAGTGATTAAGGTTGATCAAACTAAACAATAAAAAATATATTAAAAAAAAGCATTCATTTTACCTGCAGATCGTATCTAAAATCAGAATGCACAGGCAAATGGAAGAAACCATCATATTTGTAAAATGCCAGACCTCCTGACCTTCAGACATACCCCCTACGCAAAATAACCAATTCTTCTTAGTGGATCCACTTCAGTATTTTATAAATTCCCCAGATATTGGAATTCACAATGCACTGACCTCCCTCACATTCATTGAAATCATTGGGAATGTTTATAAATTTTATCTGTTTCATCTAGTCCATTTGGTTTGTTCCAGAATTGCTACAGTTGTTCTTACTACATCATTATCAGTATTAAAAAAAGTCTTTGCATTGCTGAAACAATCTTATAATTTAATGGTTAACCTACCAACATGCTTCCTGAACACCAGAAAGTCATGAATAACACGCACAGACTGAATCATGCTAACAGTGACTGAAGACTTCTAGAAAGGCTAATCTTTCTATGTGCCAATGTTATTAATTCAGTTTGCTCCCAAATTACATTTCTGCTCATTTACATAAAAAAAAAAAACAACGCAGAGGGGAATTTTAGGGCTGGGAGGCAGTGATGGGCGTGACAGCAAACTCTGCAGTAACACTAGCATATCCCAATCACACAGAGTGTGCACCATCACTAGGTAAGATCAGACTTCTTTCTCTCTCTCTTCACTGTAATGTCTCTAAGTTGTAACTTGTAACCTGTAGGTGGGAAGTGTCCAATAGCCTGATAATTGAGGCTGATGTACTAACATAAAAGCGTTTCTGGTGTATACCAACTGCACCATAGAGGACAAATGATTCAAAGAGATTCTGAGGCAGACCAGCTGCACGGGACATAAACATTCCAGATGCCTTACTGGTATTTGATACAGAATTGCAGCTTCTCTGTTTGTGGCCGCTCAGCAGAGATAGTAAAAGTCTAAGGGCTGTATGTTCAAAGAAAAGTGGAGGAATTCTGGGGCGACCCATTTGCAGTATAGGGGAGATCTAAAAATTCCATTGATTTAAATCAGTTGATTTAAATGAGAATTTCAAACCCCTGCCTCACAATGCGTTGGAGACCTCTCTAATTTTCAAGGGGTTAAAATCTCCATTTAAATCAATGGGAATTTTTAGTTCCCCCTTATAATTCAAATGGTTTGTCCCAGAACTCCACCACTTTTCTTTTGAATGTACTGTCCTAAGGACCTTAAAAGTGCAGCTCTGAGGGTAAACCAACTGCTTCATATGGGACACATAAAAACTGCCCAGACTGACATTGATTTAACTCTTTGAATGCCAGAGAGGCATGCCAGTGCATTACAAAGCAATCCGTTGTGTACCCCTTTGGCACTCAAAGGGTTAAATTGTTTTTTTTGTTTTTTTTTTAATTTAACCCTCTGAATGCTAGTGAAGTCTCCACCACATTGCCTTTCTAGCATTCAAAGGGTTATACTTAAATAAATAAATGTCTATTTGTCCCCTACGGTGCGGTTGGTTTACCCCAGAATTGCACTGCTGCACTTTTATACATATGACCCTAAGGGTTTGCTCCATTCATTCAAAATGGGTTAATACCTTTAATAGGAGAGCAGTCACGCAAGGCATCACTTCATATTCAAGGGGTTAAAAATTCCATTCAAATCAATGGGAATTTTAGGAATTTCTATTTGTCCCCTGTGATGCAGTTGGTTTGCTCCAGAATTGCTTTTTTATTATTATTTGAGCACATGGCCCTAATTCAATAAGTAAAAGTGTTCATGACAAGTGTGAGCTAAATTTTAATGCTTTAAGTGCCAGAGAGGTTAGATACCTCTCTGACACTCAAAGGGTTAAAAGCCAAATGTTTATATGGGTTCTGAGCAGGGGTTTGCTACATGGGAGGCCTAAAACCCCAGGTCTCGTGTTTAACCCTTTGAGTGCTAGAGGGGTGTGCAATATATTGCGAAGCAATGCATTGCCTGCCCCTCAGAAACTCAAAGGGTTAAAGACCAGGGTTTGAATTGCCCTTTAGTGTGGCCCAAGCTCTAGGACTGTTGGTAATCTATCTATTCATTGGTTCTGAGTCTTTAAAGCAGGTCTGAGCAAATTTAGCCTAATTGGTCAGGTCATTCATGTTTCTTATTTAGGGTTACCGCCTGTCCAGTTTTGGGGGCATTGTCTTTGTCTGGTTTTGTGGACACTGTCAGGGTTCTGAATCATAAACAGAATCAGGTTCAAGTTCTCATTGGTTAGAGCACAAATCTCTCACCAGTGCACTATTTCTAATTGACTGTTCGTGCAGCAGTCCGCTGCTTTAAATTGAACTTTTTTTTTTTCTAACTTTTTATTGAAATACTAGTTTTAAAACCCGTGTACAAGGCCCAACACTGGCGGCGCTGCAATTATGTGCAGTACTGACTGCCCGCGCCACGGCTGATATTGAGCAGGGTGCGCAGAGAGGACTCTGGTCTGAATTTGGAGCGCCCCGCTCCGTATCAGCCACGGCGCAGGCAGTCTGTACTGCGCATGACTGCAGCGCTCGCAGCCATCTATCTCTACTGCACATGACGGCTTCTGACACACATCCTTAGTGAATTAAAATTTAAATACAACATGTAGTCAAAAATGTAGCAATATCAAAATGATGGTACATTTGCAGAAACAGAAGACTAGGGACCAGCATGCCAGGTCTTAGCAAGACATGCAAGCCCGTACACGATATAATCCGATTAGCCAATTCCACTGTCCGCATAGGGAATACATATTCACATTTCGAAGAAGCTGTCCCATATCACGTGTACATATGTCCAAACTCTTGGTAAATCTAAACAGTACCGAAATAGGCAATGTAATTATCAATTTGTTACCACATATAGTGAAAACAAGGCAGAAAAATTGTATGAAAAAAAATAAACAACACTCTGGGTGAAGGTTAAAAGTGTTACAGAGTTATCAGGAATGTGTAAAATATGTAGGTATTATAGTACTGGGTGTGCCATTGCTGGGTTTGCTACCTCCTCCAATAAGTGCTACAGAGGGGAAAGTGAAGGTTCAGTCATTGCAGTGTCGTTTAGTAGGGCTGTCAGCCACTCATCACCCAACATCCTCTCCCCCATCCAGCTGGTGCACCAGAAGCAATGATAGAATTCCACCTGTTGGGATGTGGGCAGGGTGAGGATGAAAGGCTCCCTTAAATGGAACTTTTAACCCTTTGAATGATAGAGAGGTCCCCAATACATTACTTGCTTAAAACAGACCTGTAAAACATATATTAAGTTTCCCATTGGAACAAATTATATAGTTAGAAATGGACCACACAAAATGTGATATATAGAGTTGTGATTCACACAAAACATTTTGCTGAGGTTCTAGCAGACAAGGGATTAAGACATTGTTAAACTACTTAATAATGTCTTAAGAAAACATAGATGCGGGGACTGGGAGAATAATTTTCATGTTATTTATTACATTTCTTCCTGAGAGAAATTGGTTAATTATTTACAGTAAAGTATAAAGTTCAGCTGCTGTCCATTAATGACTAGAGGCCACATTGTATATGCCTAATATGGATATATATCCTAGGGTTAGGCTTCCTTCAACATTCCAGCTATTCAAGACTACAGGGCCCATCATCCCCAGCCAGTCAACAGCTGGTTGGGAATGATGGGTGCTGTAGTCTCCAAATCTAGAGTGCCAAAACTTGCCTACCAGCATACCTCCCATGTGTGCCTATTTAGGAGGGACATTCCTTCTTTAAAACCCTAATAACTCTGTCCTCTTTCTCACCACCATAGTGTCCCTCTTTTCAGGACATCAGGAGATCAGATGTCTGGTGTGGATATAAGTGTATCACATTGTTCCAAAGCAATAAAACTAACATCAATGTCTGTGTAAACTTCAGTATATGTGTTTATAAATTAGTCTGTGTAAATAAAGTACTTTGGTCTAAATCATTTATTCAGTTACA
The DNA here is from genome assembly GCA_037306005.1 of Rhinophrynus dorsalis. NCBI lineage: Eukaryota > Metazoa > Chordata > Amphibia > Anura > Rhinophrynidae > Rhinophrynus > Rhinophrynus dorsalis. The sequence continues at coordinate 339,695,505 of CM074722.1, forward strand.
CAAGGAGGTGTCAATAATTCATGAAATAACATAAAAAGTCTCAGTAATGCCCTCCCACCAGCCACGCCCCAAGCATCACCACCTAAAACAAAGTATCCCTCTTTGGCCACTTGAAATTTTGAGAGGTATGTACCAGTAACGTATATGTAATTATGTATATATGTGGATAGTTATCCCAACACTCTTTGGGGCAAAGCCAAAAGAGAGCTATTTTAGTGTACCAGATGAAAAAAATTAAAAGCAAATCTCATGTCCAGAGCTCTAGTGTATACAGTCTGTACTGCAGCCCCTTTGCAAATCCGCTCTGTTCCGCTTTAGGTCACTCACACATGATTGCAGTTGAGCTTCAGCATGGTGTGTTGGCTGCTTTCATACATGGCAAAACATAGTGAACAGCCTAGTAGGTAGCAATGTGTTTTAAGTTAATTGCAGAGACAAAAATGAAGAGCACAAAGGAGAGCCCTAGTGCAATCACAACTATGCGGCATGTTTCCACCACCAAACTTCACCCCACATGTGGGTACGCACAAAGATAGTGGCTGTTAGATCATGTATATGAGTAACAGCTAATACGCTTCCTGGGTAATTCTCCTGACCCAGTTCAGACAATGAATATACTCCAGATTGGACGAACACTATCTGGCAGCTTTACTCACACACTCTTCTAGTGTTCATAGGTCATAGTACAGATTATGATTTTATTTCAATCTTAGTAAAACAGAAGGTTGGGAAGGCACTTCCTAAGTGTAATTTAAATGTTTGCTATTATTGAAATATATTCTGGTATACAGAGAGATGGGCATGCCCTGAATAAATGTATCAATATGTACTTATACATACAGCATTTTCTCTCTCTCTGATTATATGAATACTAGTGTAAAAGCCCGTGTACATGGGCCAAGGGCCGGGTGATGTTAACCCTTTGAGAGGGTTGCTTACCCCTCTAGCACTCAAAGGGTTAAGAGGCCGGTCCTGCTCATAGAATGCACAGAATGCTCCCAGCACATAATTCCCAGCATTCTGTGCGTTCAGGCAGTCTCTGTTGAGCATGATGGCTTCTGACAAACATCCTAGGGAATTATTATATAGGATGTTTTTCTGTGTACTGAGAAAGGGATGTGCAGTCAGTATATATTCAGACAGGACAAGCACAATCCCCTTACTCTTCCACACTGACCCCTTTTCACATGTCTAGGTGCTGTATTTCTCTGATATATGCCTTTTTATGTAGGAAGCTACTGCATTTCAGTCTTTCAAGAGCAGACAAGGGAAAAGAAAGGCTGAGTATTTAGACTGTACATTACATTTTATATTTTGAAGCTTCCTCCAGCATGTGTATAAAGTGGATGTTGAGACATGATGTGCTTGCATAATCTGCTACCAAACAAGAATAGTAAGTCTGAATCCTTTTGCCAGTTCTGCATTGCATTGTTAAAGAAAGATTCTACGGGGGGAGGCGTCACAATTTAAGGAGCCAGATGTCTAATGTCTCAATCTGAGCAGAACCAAGGCACATGGATAGATAGATAGATAGATAGATAGATAGATAGATAGATAGATAGATAGATAGATAGATAGATAGATAGATAGATGTTTTACATAAATAGAATATTCTTAGTGCATAGTGTAAAATATCCTATGCAGAGACTTAAGGAGCAATTTTATTCCAACTAAATATAGTTTTTAAATACACTGAAGTTTTAGTATGTCTTTTGTTATGAATATGCTTTTTAAAAAATCAACCTGGTCTCTTTAAAAATCCTCTTAGACTCTTATTTTAATCCCTTTGAAAAAAAAAAACTCTCCATTCTTGGCTCAAGCAGTTTAAGGAAATGAAACTAGAGGATGATACTGTTTTTTGTGCCCAGTTCCAAGAGCTAAACAGAAACCATGTAGAATTAACCTTTTCTTTGTACAAGCAGCCATTCCCATTATAGAAGTCTTACCAGTGATTATGTATAAAGAAGACATATAATGTCCTGCAAACAGGGTATATATTTTAACTGGTTGTTTTGGAACATATTAACCTACTGTATGCATGCACTATTATCACCAGCAACAACCACTGAATTATTTACTCACCAGCAAGGCTAGGTTCTGCCAATCACTGCCCATATCCAACATCAACATTAGACTCTGCCAATCACTTCCATATACTCCATCAAGGCTGACCTCTACTTATCACCATCAAGGTCAGGCACTGCAAATTACTGTCCATAAACATTATCATAGCCATGCTCTGCCAATCCACCATCATGGTCCTACTCTGCAAATTACTGCACACAATCAAATTCAAGGCCAGGCTCTACCAATCACTTCCAATATCCAACATCAATATTGGGCTATGTCAGTCAGTGCCCATATCCTCCATCAAGGCTGATGTTTGCCAGTCACTGCTCATAATAATCATCAAGGTCAGGCACTTCAAATCTCTGTCCATAATATTTACCTTGGCCTAGCTCTGCCTATCACTACCCATATCCTCCATCAAGATCAGGTTCTTCCATGGAGACGCCTGGCTACCACTCCAGGCTTGCTCAGTTTCCCTTCTCCTCTTATTTCATTGGCACATAACTCTGACTTTCTGCCTGGTCTATCGGGATTGCTATGGAGGAGGCTTCGTCCTTTGGGGACTGAAACCCCCAGGCTCTCTGATGTAACACATGATGGTAAACTCCTCCCACTTCAGACTTTGCTGGAGGGTAGGGCTTGCCACCCATCTCTCCCTTATTTTTATACTCAACTTGCACATTTCATTAACTCTTTTCAGGTGGTTACGGCTGCCGCTCCTGCTAGGACCCCCGTGGAGGTCCTTTGCTCGTCCCCTGATCCTCCTCGCAGGCTGGTCTCTGCATTGCATGGCCTTCTGCTTTCCCTATCTCATTAGTCTAAGCCCCATTTTGTTCGATCCTGGGAGATGGATTGTGGTTGTATTCTGACGGATGAGCAATGGTCTAAAATGGCTATCCTTGTCCATAGATGTTCCTTGTCCTCTAGGATCCAGGAGAATGCCTACAAGATACTGACTAGATGGTACCGGGTACCTTCGCTATTACATAGATTCTATCCGGCGGTCCCGGACACGTGTTGGAGGTGTTTACAACATAGAGGTGATTTCCTGCACATTTGGTGGACGTGCCCACTGCTCCAACGGTTCTGGACGGCGGTGGTGGATACGATTCATGTCGTGGCGGATCCTCTTCTTCCTAAGACCCCGATGGCTCTTCTCCTGCATCACACTACCCATCCCATACACACATACACACGTTCACTAACGATACGCCTGATAAACGCGGCCAAGGTTCTGATCCCCAGATTCTGGAAGATGCCTCACCCTCCCTCCTATAGGGATTGGATCTCCTCTGTTGAGTCAATCCGCTCGGCGGAGGACTTGGCATTTGCGGCTGAGGGATGTGGCTTAACTCATGCCACACGTTGGTTCCATTGGGAGGAGTTCCAACGGGGTGGGGATTTTCAGGAACGGTTGTCGATTGACTCTTCTTGATTTAACAGCTTCCCCCCATCCCCCCCCACAATTTCTGTCCTCAGCGCGCGCGACCTTGATCCCACCCACTTTCCTTTCTTCTTCTTTTTTCCTTTTTCCTTTCTACCTTCTCCTTTCTTTGCTTCTTTATGATCTCCTCCTCTTTGGCTCGTTTTTCTTCTCTTTTTTTTTATGCTTCAGTTTCTATTGAGGGTTTAGTACCCCTTTTTTCTTTTTCCAATGCCTCACATTCGTTATCATTATTGGTGTATACCTCACCATTTTTTTCTTCTCTGTATAACGAGTCTTGTGTGTTTTATCTGTCACTGCTTTATGTCAAAAATTCTTTCAAAATGAATAAACATATATTAAAAAAAAAAAGATCAGGTTCTTCCAATCATTATCATATCCACCATGAAGATCAGGGTCAGCCAATCACTGCACATACCTACCATCAAGGCTGGGCGCTGCCAATCACTGCCCATATCCAACATCAACATTAGACTCCGCCAACCACTTCCATATACTCCATCAAGGCTGACTTCTACTTATCACTATACATAATCACCATCAAGGTCAGGCACTGAAAATTACTGTCCATGAAAATTATCAATGTCAGGATCCCCTGGGACACAAGCTCTATCAACCTAATACTCTACCAACTGTAGAATGAGTTATCAGGGATACAGTGACTCCTCCAACAAGGGCTGGTGGAGTGAAGGCTTGAATGCATCGCTGGGGAGTGTGGCTGGTGTTTGCAGGCCCCCTGTAGTGCGTTGTGCTGCGGCCAAGGCCATGTAAAGGAGCTGGCCGCGAAGCCAGATGACCCCCTTCGGTTGAGCCGAAGAAGGCACAGGAGAACACACTACAGTGAGGACACCCACCACCAACCCCAGGGAAGGTCTATTTCCAACACGAAGGACAAGAAGGACTCACCAAAGGTAAGTCCAGAGGCTGGTAGAGCAGAGTGCAGGTTGAGCACAGGCAGAGGTGGGAATACCAGAGCAGGAGGCCAGGGAACCAGAAACAGGTCCCAGGGCAGGTGAGGCAGGGAAGCAGATAAGTGCTGGCTGAAGCAAGATACCCTGATGGGGAGACTGGACTGCATCAATAAGAATAGAGGAATAAGAGAAGGCCTAGGAGGCTAGCAGGGAAACTAGGTAGCAGTAAGTGAGGAAGCCAGGGGCAGGCCAGAAACTGCAACAGAAACTACAAGACCCCTCAGGAAGGCACAAGTGGAGACTGCCAGATGCAGGGTCAGGACAGCAGAGAACAGCAATGACAGGAAGGCAAGCAGGTCTAAGCTGGACCAGGAGATGCTGGAAGAAATGGCAGACACAAGAGGAGACAGGCGGGGGAGATTCAGGAGACTGTAGAGCAGGAAGCAGGTCTGGGCTAGAAGGCACAAGATGCAGGGTCAGGAACGCTATAATCGCGCGCCGCACAGAAGCGGCGAGTGGCTATAACAGACGCTAGCGTGGTGACGTGCCAACCGAAACCCGGAAGAGATGGAAAAGCGGCAGAGCCCGTCAAGGTAACGACGGGAAGGAAGACATGACAATCATAGCCATGCTCTGCAAATCACTGCTCATAGCCACCATCATGGTCCTACTCTGGAAAATACTACACATAATCAGATTCAAGGCCAGGCTCTACCAATCACTTCCAATATCCAACATCAACATTAGGCTATGTCAATAAATGCCCATATGCTCCATCAAGGCTGGCCTTTGCCAATCACTGCTCATAATAACCATCAAGGTCAGGCACTTCATATCTCTGTCCATTACCTTGGCCTAGTACTGCCTATCACTACCCATATCCTCCATCAAGATCAGTTCTTCCAATCACCACCCATATCCTTCATCAAGATCAGGTTCTTCAAATCAATATCATATCCACCATCAAGATCAGGGTCTGCCAATCACTGCATATACCCTCCATCAAGGTTGGGCTCTGCCAAATACTACCCATACCACCAACATCAACAGTCTCTGTCAGTCATTGCACATATCTATCATCAAGGATGACAATCCTCTGGCATTCAAACGGTTGAAACCAGATGCTACATTTTTTCAGATTGTTACTGTATATTTCACAATATAGCTCACTTACTTGGTAACGTTTGCAGTCCCAGGATCCCCTTTCCCTTTAATCTATCTACTTTGATTTACAAATGTCACTGTAAATTGCTCTTAGTCCAAAGTTGTAAGTAGAATGCCTCAGAGTTCAGTTCTAGCCCAATACTTTTTATTTTTTTAGTGTGCCACTATTTGACATTGACAACATCTAAATAAAGTAACACACAAACAGCACAATGTTTTTTCTCTACAGAAATATTTGTCTAAACTGAATACACATAAGCACATGATTGGCAGCTCATGATTAATAAAAATAAATATGGCATTATGAATTAGGTTGCAGAAACAAGCATGCTTATATACACTAAACTAGTTGAACAGCCCGTTACATGGGCCACAGTGCCTCTGGCAGCCGGTCATGGGGCAGTCACGCTCAGTAGAGACTGCCTGCGCCGCGGCTGATACAGAGCAGGATGCTCCTTCGGAGCGCCCAGCTCTGTATCAGCTGCGGCGCGGACAGTCTCTACTGCGCATGACTGCCGCACACGTAGCAGTGTCTACTGCGCATGTCAGGCGTTACACACAATTTAGCGAATTATTATATAGGATGGGAAACTGATTGGGGAGTCCTTATTAGGGAAGCATGTGGGAGAACTGGTAGACAATATATTTTTCAACAGTGTGATATGTCAGTAAGCTGCTGCAAGATGTAATAGTATACTATCATGTTTAAAAAGGAGTATGGATGAATAGTAATTTGTACGTTTTCTATGTATATAGTGGTAGTAATTCAAATGAGTAGGTATGGTGATACCTTTTTTTAATTTGGACTAACAGTTGATATTTTAGTGACAACCTTTCAGGAGATCATCTCCCTTTGTTGGGTCAGTTGTTACTAAGTGGTGTAATAGATTGTTTAAGTGAATGAAAACAGTGATGTTGTTGCTGTAAGGAGCTTGGAAACAGACAGGTCAATAAATAATGAGACCATTGGCAGTGTTGTAGAGAAAAGAGTAGGAAGGAGGAAAGAAGGGAAAAGAAACATTAAAAAATGCAGACGATGAGGGAGGAGAAAAAAATAGAGACATTATCTATATGCAGTTCTGCTAACTGGTTCCCATACCAATATCGAGTCCTTTTTCATGTGTCTTAAAGAGAAAGTATCATCCTGTATTCAAAGGTCTTTCCTGGATGGTATGAAAATGCCCCTTAGGGATCCTGACTGCATATTTGTTCATTGAGTGGCATGATTGTGAGAAATGGTGTCCAACTGTTCTAAAGTATTCCCTTATCCATGATGCTTTAGTGTGTATTTGTACCTTTACTTGCAGTTTTGCAATTTTTGGCCTGATTCACCAGCATTCTTGGATGCACTTATTACATTCAATCAAATATATTACTGTTACACTGATTGACCAGACTGTGAATGTAACCATAGTGCAAAGGAGGGATTCAGTTAACTAACCAGGGCATCTGGGATCAGTGTCCAAGGCCAGCAGGAGGTATTGCTACACGTGATTCTTGACAATAGGACTGGTCAAATACAGAGTAACAGGGCAGGATCTGGACTAGAGACACAAGGAGACCAGTTAGCTAGTTACTTGATCAGCTAGTATGGGTTTAGGCCAGGACTAGAAAGCTACCTGTTGATTAGCCCATGAGACAAGATGCCAGCTGTAATCATTAGTTAGAACACTGGGGAGCTATGCTGGGGAGTGGTGTTGACTGGTGGTTGTCAAATACCAGATATCGGTGGAGCCAGGCCTGGAGCTATGGCATACAGCTTATAACAGTGAAAGAGGATTGGTCATAGAGGAGTCAAAGGTCTCAACAGGAATCAGATAAGGCCAAAACACGGGTCTGGAATGCTAACAGTGAAACACTATACTTGTGCATTGGGTCTCCAGTGCATTGTTTGTATGATCAGTGTCATGAGGGAGTTTCCTGCTTATTCATTTCTATGTAAGGTTTTTTTGGTTATCAGAATGAAAGGACTGGGGAAGATTTACTTTAGTACAGGGGCGGACTGACCATACGGGCATTCGGTCACGGACCGAGGGCCCGTGACAGAAGGGGGCCCTCCGCCGCTTCCAGCGCTGCTCAGCAGCTGTCCAACAACGGCTGCCGGCGCACCCTTCTAGTAATACAGAGCGCTGGGAGATGACATCATCTCCCAGCCTCTGCATTACTAGAGGCGCGCGGGACTTCGCACAGTATTAAGCCACGCTGCTAGACCACCAGGGACTGGAGGTAGGGGCAGTGTGGAGATGAAGGGGCATGGTGGAGATGAAGGGGCATTGTGGAGATGAAGGGGGCATTGTGGAGATGAAGGGGGCAATGTGGAGATAGGGGCATTGTGGAGATGAAGAGGGTATTGTGGAAGGGGCATTATGGAGATGAAGGGGCATTGTGGAAGGGGCAATGTGGAGATGAAGGGGCATTGTGGAGATGAAGGGGGCATTGTGGAGATTAAGGGGCAATGTGGAGATGGGGGCATTGTGGAGATGAAGGGGCAATGTGGAGATGAAGGAGGCATTGTGGAAGGGGCAATGTGGAGATGGGGGCATTGTGGAGATGAAGGGGGCAATGTGGAGATAGGGGCATTGTGCAGATGAAGGGGGCATTGTGGAGATAGGGGCATTGTGCAGATGAAGGGGACATTGTTTAAGGGGCATTGTGGAGATGAAGGGGGCATTGTGGAAGGGGCATTGTGTAGATGAAGGGGGCATTGTGGAGATGAAGGGGCATTGTGGAGATGAAGGGGCAATGTGGAGATTTCTGCAGGGGGCCCAGACCTCTTTTTGGACCAGGGGCCCTGGGTCCTGTCAGTCCGCCCCTGCTTTAGTAATGCATCCTCTGCTGTAAAGAGTAATAGATGTTTGCATATAGGATTATCATTTTCTGCATTCTTTCAAGTATTGGATTGTATGTGGCTACTAGTACTGTGAATGCTTTGTTTTTTCCTCTTTATATTGAAACAGGTGTTCTCTGTAGGTTCTAAGTGCTGTATTGATGGTTTTGTTGTCTTGGGTCTGTAACTATTTACTTTGAATTATTCTTAAGGGATTTATTCCTGTCATTAATGTTGTATCATATTCAGTGGTTAGCCTGGCTGGGAATGATGGCTTTTTTATTGTCGAAGCTGGAGTTCCAGAGGTAGCTACATCAGTATGTGGATGTTTTGTATATTGATGTGTGAAGTTTAAAGGGGAACTACCACCCCGCAATAACTTAACCTGCATTCATTCTTCATCTGGCGACTAGCTGCTTAGTAGCGCTAGTCGCCAGAAATATTACCTGGTTCTGAAGATTTTGGCGTTTCACCGATGCTCACAGGAACAGGTAGCACGGACATCTCGTCACAGTGACGTCCATGCGCCTGCGCTGTCAGTCCCTTTTGGCTCCAAAAGGGACTGACAGCGCAGGCGCACATCTCTGGTAACCAACAGTATGTCATTTGTTTGATAATGTGGAGTTTGTTTGGGAAATCAGTGGTGTCCTGTATGACACTGGTGGTAGTTTTGATTAAGAGTAATATTTTCTATCAGACCTACTTTTCTATGTGTTCATACCTTCTATGATGGGTCTGCCTAGATTTCCAGGAACAAACAAAAAGATCCAGTATCTAGCATATTAGAAATTATTTTTCCATATCTGGTTGTAGTATGTTTGGGAATGTTTTGATAAGATCTTTAGGTTTTCTTTTATATTTTATGATGTGATCTTTGGCTTCTTGCAATATATGCTTTCCATGAGCTGTTTTATACCTTCTTCCATATATTTATACCAATACCATGGTATTTGATTCTACCTCTCCTTAAATCTTTAGTAAGACCTCTTCTGTAATACAGAATATAGTTTTGAATACCAGTTCATAGGAAAGTTATTGAATTAGAAAAAGCAGATATATGTTTAACCACTTAGAAAAAAAGGGAATAGAGGTTTTCTTTCTATAGAAAGAATAGTCACACTGGCTTTGTTTATGTTGAATATGAAGGTCTACAGGGTTGTATGATTAATAAGCAAAAACATGTTCATGGCCAATACAAAGAACTCTCTGCAAGTCTTTATTCAAAGGTCTGAGCAAACTTACGTCTTAGCAAATTAGGTTACAGCAAAGACAAGGATTTTTTACAAGAAAGAATAGTAAGGATGTGGAATTAGTTTCCCCGGAAGGCTGTGTTGGCAAAGTAAACTTTTTGTAGCAAAGAACAATTTAGAGAATTATAAAAGCTGGTCTCAACGTAGACAGGATGTTGATCCAGGGAGTAATCTGATTACATTCCTCCCAACATTTCAAATGGCCAAAGTGGGAAGCTTTTGTTTTAATTGGTGTTACTGGGGGGCGTGGTTGGTGGGCGGGGCATTACAGAGAAATTTTAGGTTATTTCATGAACTTTTTTACATCTCTTTGTATAACTGAATAGATGATTTAGAGCAAGACCAAAGTATTTTATTTACACAGTCTAATTTATAAACAAACATGCTGAAGTGTATATAAACATGAATGTGACTTTTATTGCTTTGGAGCAATGTGATACAATTGTAAGAAAGTCAAAATGGATCAAATATGACTTATAACAGGGGTTTGTCTGTGGAGATATTTATGTGTGTTTATGTATGCAAACTATTTCCAAAAAGCTGCCGCACTCGCCAATTGTATATTGAGGTGCTTACTAGCTTGAGTGTGTGAGAATACATACTGTATTGAAAAAGCAGAGCATTCTCACAATATGAAATATATAAAAATTACTTTTATTTAAGACATTTTAAAAAAGGAGCCCGAGGTTTCAGTCCTCCATGGGACTTTCATCAGGGACTAGAGTCTTACAGAGCAATCCTCATGACTCTCTTTTATTAGCTTTGTTGAACTTAGCACTGGAAACCAGCGTGTCTGGTTGCCTTGGTAACTCAGAACACTAGTCTCCTTGTCAGTTCAAACGTCTGTGTTAAGACAATATAGCAATCAATAGCGTACTAGTGGGAAATTTCATATTGCAAATGCCTACTTCAAATATAATGTACCAAACTAAATTGTTCATTCAGACACAGTGGTGACCGTGTCTGTAAGGTGTATACCTAATACATTTCTCTTTTAGCCAGTAGCCCCCCCCCCCCCGTGGAGACTGCTTCAGCACCTCAGATGGGAAACATTTGAGATCTTTGACAACTTAAGCAATGTCCCATCACTCGACATTTTATTAAAGAGGAACATTGTGTCAAACATCTGAAATGTTTCCCATTTGAGGTGGTGAAGCAGTCTCCATGGGGGGGCGACAGAGTATCCCAACTGTCTAAAAGAGAAATGTTTTGGGTATACACCTTACAGACCCGGTCACCACTGGGTCTGAATGAACAATTTCATTTGGTACATTATATTTGAAGTAGGCATTTGCAATAAGAAATTTCCCACTAGTACGCTATTGATTGCTATATTGTCTTAACACAGACGGTTGAACTGACGAGGAGACTAGCGCTCTGAGTTACCAAGGCAACCAGACACACTGGTTTCCGGTGCCAAGTTCTACAAAGCAAATAAAAGAGTCATGAGGATTGCTCTGTAAGACTCTAGTCCCTGATGAAGTCCCATGGAGGACTGAAACGTTGGGCTCCTTTTTTTTAAAATGTCTTAAATAAAAGTAATTGTTTATGTATGCATACATGTCAATATCTATATGGATATAGACATGTATATATATGTGGGTGTATATGTGTATACGTGTATATATATATATATATATATATATATATATATATATATATATATATAGATATATAGGTAGATAGATAGATAGACAGACAGACAGACAGACAGACAGACAGACAGACAGATAGATAGATAGATAGATAGATAGATAGATAGATAGATAGATAGATAGATATGTGTGTATGTATGTAAGTAGCTATGAATAAATGTGTATAATTAATTATCTGTATTATGGCTTAAGAGATACAGTGGGAATTACAGTTCTTTGTTTCTTAAGAATTCAAGGCAATGTCAACTATACCAAACTCCAGGGAAACAAACCATGAAATCAGTAAAAGGGGCTTCAAAGGGTTTGACAGGATGTCCTTCCTTAGTTAGGTGTCTGAGAAATCAAAGAAAGGTCCTTCTTAGTTAAATATAAAAGGAGTGAGGACAGAAGCCAAACTGTCTCTGTCAACTAAATAAAGAGTTCAGATATGAAAACAAATCTGATAAACCTCTTCCCGGATCCTTACCCCCATCACTACTATCTTTGAGGCCATCATGAAATTGCAGGTGGGTGTCGTGAGAAAGGTCAGTTGAGATGCATCTTTTTATGATGAGCTGATTGGTTTTCACCAGACCTGACTGATAGGAAAAATGGTATAAAAGAGGAGTATTTTTGGAGCAGTAAGAGGAAACAGCATGAGGGGCAGCAAGAGAAGAACAGCATGTGAGAGGTGAGCAGTACACCAGTCCTGATATGAGCCCAGTAGAGGAGCAGACCAGAAACTACAATTAGTGCTGGCGGGTGTGAGAAGATTGTCATCATGTTATTTACTGGTATCCAGTCTAATTCCATGTTTTTCCATTTCTGTGCCTCCTAACATTATTTTATTCGTGTACATACCATCCAAACTGTAACAGTATTTGGATTTAGTACATAATACAGTCTTTATTATTATCCCTTATCTGTGTGTTTTCTTCGTCACAACCTACCCCAAAGATTAATTGTACCCTTGGTAAGAGGGGCTATAGAATTTCTTACACATTTATATACACATCAGACATCTGTTCTCATAAATAGGGGGGACACCAGGGTGGGAAAGAGGGACAGAGGAATTTTGGTCTCAAAGAGGGACTGTCCCACATAAAGATGGACACTTGCGAGATATGCAATTGCCCTTTGGAGTCAAGAAGGATTTTTTTTACTCAATTGAGGCATAACTGGAAATTGTTTCAATTGGAGCGGTGTGCTTTTCTCTTGACAGATCAGGCAAAGGTTGAATTTATATTCATTTTATTTTCAGAACTCATTTGCTATGTAACTATATTAAATATCAAGAATGGGCTGTATCTGAGATGGACTCATAGTAAATGAGATACTGTGGAATGATACAATTCTTAAAAACTGTTATCTTTCCCATGATTATATTTTAATATACAGTATTATACAGATAAAGGGTTGCAGTCTCTTGGTGGCACAGCCAGCAGTGAAAGAGTTAAGGTGCCTCGTGTTTTGATCTTGAGCTCTCATGATGCAAGAAGATTTTCCTGTTAGTCCAGTTAGTTGCACAAATAGCTGAGCTGTGTTGCTTACAAAAGGCTAAGAGATGTTAACAGAGAAAAGAGATGGGCAGTGACAGGAAGCTGAGCTTACTGCATGTGACAATAAATGCACACAGAGAGTTACTTTCAGTTTGCACAAAGAAGCAGTTGGCAGAAAGGTAAGTGCAGGATATTGTATGTATAATAGCTCTACATGCATGTGCACTGATATCATACACACAGGCTTGTGCTGGTTTATATATGGAGTGTTAAAATTCAAATGTTTAAATATTTTCTTTTGGACATACGGCCCTAAGTGGGTGAAGCCAGGTGAGAAAGCTCAGATTTACCTACAGATCGGTGTGAAAACTCATTAGTTCCACAAGCTAGGGTAGATGTAAGCACTTAACATTGTGTGTAAGCAGTTGTGGTGTCAGTGTTTTATTAAGCTGATCTTATATAAGCTCAAAATTGTGTTATTACATACCTCCCAAGTGTTCCTCTGTAGGAGGGTCAGTCCCTCTTTGAGACCCAAATTCCTCTGTCCCTCTTTCCCACCCTGGTATCCCCTTTTTTTAGGAGATCAGACTGCGTGGTGTGTATAAAAGTGTATTACATTGGTCCACAACAATAACATTCACATTAATGTTTGTGTAAACTTTATTATATGGGTTTATAAATTAGTCTGTGTAAATAAAATACTTGTTCTTGCTCTAAATCATTTATTCAATTACACAAAGAAGTGTCAGTAGGTATGAAATTACTTCAAATGTCTTGGTAATTCCCCACCCACCAGACACACCCCCAACAACACCAACTAAAACACAAGTGTCCCTCTCTGACAATTTGAAATGCTGGGTGGTATGAGTACTCACTTTTACCAGGCGGAAAAGCAATGTATCTGTGACCTCTCCTGCAATTATGGTTAAGGGGGTCCATTATACTTTGCCCAGTGGCGTAACTATAGGGGTCGCATCTGCGACCGAGCCCGTCACTCCAGGGGCCCGGCTGCACCCTGCGACCCCTCTGCCTGGCTCCCACATCTCCCACCTCTCTGCATTACTAAGAGGACCGCGCGGGATCTCCAGGGAGGTAAGAGATGGGGTCATTGTGAAGATTGAGGGGTATTGTGGAGGGGGTCAATGTGGTAGAGGGGTGCAAATGTGGTGGGAGGGCCTGTGGCATTTCTTGCACCGCGGCCCGGAGGCTTCTAGTTACGCCTCTGATTTTGCTCAGGAACAACCAGCGGCTTAAATAAGCCCTTCTGTAACATGATAGATAATCAGGGACAATGGGGGAGATATATAAAACTGGTGTTATAAAGAAAGTGTCTGTAATGGTGTCTCCAAGTGACATAAGTATATGTATAAACTTAGCGACATTTTGCTAAGTGCTAACTCCAGTTAGTTGACTTTTTTGAAAAGTAGAGTAGAAATGGCCTTGGCCAAATAAGAATTGTGTCCCAATTTATTTATAAAGAAATTCTCTAATTGTGCCAAAAATAAAGCCAATTTTAGGGATTACATCATTACGGCAGGTAAAACCTGTTCTTATTGGAAGTATATAATACCTTTATATGTGCGAAAATACATAAGCAGCTGCAAATATTCACACAATATTCTCAAATAGACATATTTATAAACATGACTTTACTTCATTATAAATATGACTAGGAGTTGTGAATTTTAGCAGCAATTCTTAAGTATACACTAAGAATGCTTTTTATATATCACCATCTATGTATTTTATTCAGTTTTCTTTATACCTGTCTTTTCCTAATAATCACTAAGGTAGTAAGCAATACTAAACAAACTCAAATTAAATAAGAAATATTGGACAAAGCAGAGCAATTTTGCAGCAAAATAACTGAATCATACGGGAGAAGTAAACATTTCCAATGATTTAAAGTGACAGCCAATCACCTTTTGACTTTACCTATTATGCAAGTGCATAGTTCAGTGTCAGTAACATACAAGTGTAAGAAATATGTAAAGTCAAAAATGGGATTTAGTCGCTTTAAGCAGAATTTATATCCCATTGAATGCTAGAGAGGTCTCCAGTGCATTGCTTCACAACGTGTTGGAGACCTCTCTAGCATTCAAGTGGTTAAATGCCCCTTTAACTCATTGCAAATTGTATTTGCTCCAACTGGAGCAGTTGATTTGCTCCCGAACTGGCTCTCGTTTAACTTTGTTCATATGTCCCTTAATTTCCTTTTTGTGCTAATTCCATCAAAATACTCTAGATTTTTGCTTCAAATATTTTGAACAACTGTGAATATCAGAGAGAGAGACTAAAGGAAAGATATTTTGTAATGTTAATGTTAAAAGGAAAGTACAGGGACAATACAAGGCCTTTTAGGCTACAGCCAGTGCCTTAAAGGGATAGTAACGTTTCACAAAAGCAGTAGTTCCAATTAATCTTTACAGTATTTGAGCCATGGAGAGTGTTATTTCAATACTGTCAGAGTTGTAGTACAAGAGTAATTGAATGATAAAGTTTCCCCCTCCCGCACCTTTTACCTAGTGTAAGCCACTTCCCCTCAGATGTGGAATCTGGTCACTTGACCGGACAACTCACAGCAAGGGACAATGTTTTTACTGTAAACATAAGGAAAACCCTGCCCTCCTTGACAGGTTTTTCCCTTATGCTTACTGAAGATTGTAATGTCCCAAAAAAAGATATCCAGTTATGTAACCTTTAAAAAAATAATCAATATGCTCCAAACCCGATCTCTCAAACCACTACAGTTTGAGAGATATAGGGATTCAAAGTTTGCCCCTCTCTCCCTTTCTCCTGACGTCAGTGTCCAGCTGACAGTAGGAGATCCTGGTCAGGGGACCAGCAGGCGGCTCTGCAGCAGAGCCGAGATTGTGTCATCTATAAATAATTCATTCACTGGAAATGTCTACAAAGTGTGCTTGCAAACCAGGCACACTTTGTAGATCTTTGCAATGAATGAATTCTTTATAGATAACGCGATCTCTGCTCTGCTGCAGAGCCTCATCGAGTCGTACGACTTGATTCTCCTGCTGTCAGCTTTACAGCTGACGTCAAGAGAAGGGGAGGGAGGGGAGAACTTTGAGAGATAGGGTTTGGAGCATATTGATTTTTTTTAAAGTCTATAAAACTGGATATATTTTTTGGGATATTACTGTCCCTTTAAGAGCTATGGGAACAGAACTCCCATAGTTTCTAACTTACCCATTCTCTCCCGGTTTACTGTGCACATCACCAATATCTGCACAGCCAGGTGACTTCAGATCAATACTCATGGGGGCTCTCCCTTCTCCTCCTTGTAGAAGTCTATTTACAGATTTGCAGATATGGGGCTTCTGTGGGAAGAAGAGAACACTTCCAAGAGTACCCAGCTGTACAGATATCTGTGACCTCAACCGTGAGAGAGCAAGTGAGTTATACACATACCTGGAAACTTTCAGAATGAGCTGACACTGAGATTTTGTAAGTTTTAACCCTTAAAGTTCCCATAATATAGATTCTTTGTGATATCCTTGATCACTGTAATTAAGAGGCGCTCTAATCAGTCCTCCAGGTGCCAATAATATACAACTTAAAGATAATACTGCATGAACACACACAAGATGCAGGATTTCTCCCTCTTTCTTCCTGGTACAAGTGGCACCGATTTAGGGCTAGATTCTATTACAAGTGCTAATTTTATCTCTGCTTTTATCTCCAGTTTTGTCCATACACTTCAATTGGAAAATGTTTGATAAAATGGGTGTTAACATTTAGCACCTGCAACAGAATCTAGCCCTTAGAGCCTAAAGAAGCAATTAACTTGAGCAAAATTTATCAAATGTAGTAATGGACTATCTCACCCTGATAATTTGGGTCAAAACCTTGTGCCTCGGGGTCAACCCTTGAGACTTTCCAGGTATGGTAACACACTATGTGAACTCTGTATCCATAGCGCTTAGGGCACTGGAAGTAGTTTAATTAAGCACGCAGTTTGTCAGAATTTGTGTTTGAAGTGTACATTCTCTTTAAATAAACAAATATAAATAGACAGTCAGGGATGAATTTCCCATTAGGCAGAGTAGGCAACAGCTCCATATCTTAATGGGTGTCTCAGAAATGTTGGCCACACCCACATTCTGAATTGTGGGTCTGGTATGGTCAGTTCAAATCTCTCTGTCTAAGACATAATTCCATACATGACAGGACTTCCATTATCAATCCAACCCAGGGCAAGTAGGGAATAACAGCTGCCCAGTAGACCAATAGATGTAGCTATAGACAACAAAATATATAGTATATTCACAGGTTAATATGTTTACATGTATAGACTAACAAGCAAGTTTATAGACAATCAAAAACAAATACACAAATACAAAACTAATACATATACACATGTACGTTTACATGGACAGACAGATGCATTTATAGACAATAAAATATACAAGATATGCTCAGGTTCATACGTGTAAAGGGATGTACTGATACATACAATGCAGTTACAGTGGACTCTTCTAAATTGAATTGTTTTTGTTCACTTTCTAGATGCTGGAGATCATTCCTGTAACATTGCAATAAGATCTGTATTGAGGAGATTCCAAATACACATTTACAGTGCAGATATGTCAGACTGTGTGCCTGTGGTGACTCCAGCCAGTCTGAAGACTTTTCAGATAGTAGAGACCAGCTCCAGACTTGTGTATAAGGCTCCCTACGGACCCACTGGCTCCTATGTCTTTATGAAGCTTCTGAATCTCAGTGATCTGAATGAAAGGTGAGCTAAACCTTTAGACAGGGCATATCGCAAGGCTCATTCCTACCAAAAACCATGTTTCCCATTTGTCACAGATTTCAACATATAGAAGTTACTGTGGCATCATTAACAGAGCTCTCTAACCAGCCACTTTTGAAGGGAGTAGTTCCAGAGAACGGAATGTGAGCCTTAAAGAGGTATACTTCTGAACCATATGAACGGCACCATAAAAAACTTCCCAAATCCCCATTGATTCAAATGGAGCTTTTCAATTAAGATAAATTCTAAGCCACCACAGCAATGCTTAATGATCTCTAAAAGAACCATCTCTAAATGGTGGCCTTGGAGAGAAACTACCTTATCGTATCATATGCAAAGATGGCCAAATAGGGTCTGGATTCCACAGCAGTTGATAATTACATCATCAATGGTTTTATCTACAAATTTTTCCTTAGACTTCAATAGGAGATTATGAGATGAAACTAGTGATAACATTTATCACCTACAATGTAATCTAGGCCTTAGTCACCAATTCAAGGGATTAATCAAGATAATTAAGCTGAGATCCAAAGGGGTGTGCAGTGCATTGCCCTCTGTCATTAAAAGGGTTAAATTGGCATCAGTTCATGTGTAGTCAATTCATGGACCTCCATCCTTCAATGGCTGGTTGAGATGATAGACATAGTCTTCAGTACTGGAGACCCAACAATTATGAACCAATGCATGAAATTACTGGAAAAAAATGTGAGATAATGTACTTGGGCCACAGAGATCAACAAGCTGAATATATGAATCATCAGGTTTTGAACTTTGAAACTACCTGAAAGTAATTATCTGTGGAATTTAAACAATGTAAGAAAGCTGACTAGAAAGTCCCCAAGATCCCAACTGCATAGATCAGCATTTAGCATAACTTTTGGCCGAGGGCCATATCTCTGTTGAAAATGATGTAATGTGCATTTACAATAGCTACTGAGGGAAAATGAAACAAGTTGAGATGCAGAAGGACAGGTACTAAGCCCCAGGGGCATTGATGTTGGGCAAATTGATGCTCATGGGGTTAGTTCAGTACACCTAGTTTCTCCTGTGAACTAAGGCCAAATCAGTTCCTTGTGCTTGGATGAGGCAGACTTAATTTGAAGGAGGGGGGTTCAAGAGCCCTCCCAAACTCCTGTCTGATCCTTAACTGGCCCTCCCAATCCCTTCCAGGATATACCAAGTTATTTAATTTGGTCCAAGATAGGGGTCATTCAATCCCTCCCCGAATTAGTTAAAAAAAACATGCTGCTCATTAACCTTATATGATTTTTTGCTGTGCCTAAAGAGAAAAACATTAATATAGGGTCCATGGAGCTATACTTTTGAAGCCTTTCAGGACTAGAGGGGTGCACAGCATATTGCTTTGCAATGTGTTGCATACACCTCTGGTCATTAAAGGGTTTATGTGTCCTAGTGGGGCAGGGGAAATTATATATTTGATCCGGCTTACAAGGTAGAGAAAAATAATAAGTACATTTATATGGAGACTATAAACCCCATGTGAATTAACAAATTGTTCAACGGAGGGGTTTTTTGATCTCTCCCTTTACCTCCCCTCTCAGAGGAATGATTAAATAATTAAAGGGATAGTAATGTTTCACAATAAAAGCATCTCCAATTAATCTTCGTAGTATTTGGGCTATGGAGAGTGTTATTTCAATACTGTCAGAGTTGTAGTTCAAGAGTAATTGAATTAAAAAGTATCCCCCTCCCACCTCTTTTACTGATGTAACACTGCTCACCTCAGAGTAGCAAGACTGTCCGGATGGATCGCAGAGAGGGACAGTCGTCAGTGATCATAAGGAAAAAATCTGAAAAACCTGTCAAGGGGAACAGGATTTTCCTTATGCTCGCAGTAAAAAGATTGTCCCTTGATGTGAGCTGTCTGGTCCCAGGACCAGATTCCACATCTGAGCGAAGGCGGCTTACACTAGGTAAAAGGGGAGGGAGGGGGATATAATACTCTCCCTGGCCCAAATACTATGAAGATTAATCAGAGCAGGTTTTTTGTGAAACATTATTATCCCTTTAACATAGGGCCTATAGACCCCTAATAAAAATTACTAGTGTTTTGTGCTCTCCTTATACCCCCATTTCCCCTCCTCTTCAATTGAAATCATTAAATAAGATAATACTAGGTCTACAGATTCATATTGCTTTTTATTGCCTTATAAGGGGTCTTCTAACACCACATTCAACTCCCAATGAGTGGAGAAAATATTGAAAAATAGTGAGAATTCCCTGATAAAAAATATGCAAGCTCAAAAATAACATAAAAATCTGAATTGGCCTATAAGCCATAAAAAATGACCTTGTCTCTTTAATGCTGGAGAATTCATCACCTACATCACAAAATGCTCTAATTTGTACAAAACTCCAAATATCTCTATCAACAACTTGGATGCTAGAGGCTTTTCACAATACATTTTAAAAAGTGAAAATACTAAAGGACAGGTCAGAAGAGACAGCAGTAAAATGCATTAATAGATGAGAGTTGGTACTGTGTTGGCCGTAGAAATATAGATCAAGTTGATACCTTTATTGGCTTAAAGGTATCAACTTGACTATATTTGCCTCCTGTAATATGCATTGACACAGTGACATTCCATACAGAAGCCAAGTTAAAAGAAGGAAACTAAAGCTGTCTATGGCAATTGTTCTCAACCTTTTTTTGGTCAAGGCACCGCTAACATGCCGTCTGGAAAATTCGGGGCACACCTTACATTTTATAGGTAATTTGTCAAACATGGAATGAAGGACAAATATACAGTGCTGTTTAGGTTTCACAATCAAAATAACAGAAAAAAACATATTGTGCAGACAATTTTCCATAAACTTACAACTGAAACTCAGTATTCACATTTTATCAAAATCTTTACGGAAAAGATGGGGCACCCTAAACAGATGTTCGTGGTACACCAAAGTGCCACGGCACCCTGGTGGAGAATCACTGGTCTATGGAATTAACAAATGGAAGCTGTCAGATTTCCTTACTTCTGTTGGTCTTATTCATTCTAGGGCATTATTCATCAAGCTACAGAGGTGTGATTCTGGAGCAAACCAACTGCACTATAGGGATGATATGAAGAATCCACATTTTCCCGTTGATTTACATGGAACTTTTAATCCCTTGGATGTTAAATAGTGCTCCAATGCACCACTATTTTAGAGTTAAAATCCCAATTCAAATGAACACACATTTTAACCCCCCCCTCCCATGGTGCAGTTGGTTTCCTCCAGATTTATCCCTCTTTAGCTTGATAAAATAAAGCAAAAAAAAAATTCTGGATAAGTATAGCATATTGTTCAGTTTTAAACATGGTGCTGATCTTTATAGGGCTCTTGAAGAGATTCTTGAAGATGTGGAGAACATCCGTCAAATAAGGTCAGAACGTTTGATGAAAACAGTTGCAGTTTATCGGTCACCAAGTATGTTTGGGATCCTGACAGACTGGATGCAGAATGGATCGTTACACTCACTCATTTATCAGGTCAGGCTCCTCATCTTTGCCGCTCTTGTACCAAATTCTGCAGCTTCATTGGGAATGAAATGTTGGGCATTTGGTTAGTATAAGGTAATAATTGCCCTCATTCATCAAGATAAACAGGTGCCATTCTGGAGCATATCAAATGAAGATTCACATTCATTTAAATGAGGCTTTTAACTCCTTGAATGCTATAGACGTCTCCAACACATTGCTTTCTAATGCGCTGGGAACTTCTCTCACATTCAAAGGGTTAAAAGACCCATTTAAATCAAAGAAAATGTGTAAAAATTTTCATTTCAACCCTGTGGTGCAATTGGTCCGCTCCAGATCACAACTTTTTAGTTTGGTGAATGAGGCCCAGTGTGTGTATAGTGGATAGATGGATGGATGGACAGATAAAAGGGTTGCAGATAAGGGGCAGATAAAAAGGAGACACAAAATGGCAGAGAGCCAAAAATATGGGAAGGAGAGCAGATGTATGGAGTAGAAACAGAAGAACACAAATGAAGTGAGGGAGAAAATGTGAACTGGATAAATAAAGGAACACAAAATGGGAGGAGAGCACAAGAGGCTGGTGAATAAATAGAGGAAGACTAAATGGGGGGATAGAAGGAAAAACAAAATGGGAGGGAGAGCAGATGCATGGTAGATAAATAGGGGAATAAAAAGCAGGATGGGAGACAGGAGTGGGTGGTGGATAAATAGGGGGAACAAAAAACAGAAGGTAGAGCAGATGTGGAGTATGTAAATAGGGGAGCATGAGAGGACAAGGTGAGCATATGAGGAATAGGTAAATAAGGGAACACAAAACAGGAGGCAATGCAGATGGATAGATAGAGATACATAGAGATGAAGAACAGAGGAAGACTGGGAAGTTAAAAGAAAGGAGAGGATGGAACAATTTCAAAACAGAAGGGAGAATGTTGAATTTATAATAATATTAACTAGTACTTATATAGCACCTTTTGCCTACTGGGACTCAAAGCGCTTTCAGTACACGCTTTTGAAATTAACCAGATTGGCAGCTGAAATAACAGATGTCATTATTACCCAATCAACGGTACCCATTTTATCAAGCTTGGAAGGATGAAGGGCAGAGATGACCTTCGTGGGATTTGAACTTGCAACCTTGTGGTTCGAACAGGCTCCATAGTCAGGGACTTTACCGCTGAGCTATCTCACCAGCTTATGATTCTGTGAGCAGTATTTATAACACATCTTCTGTGCTCGTGAATTGGTCCTGAAATCCCACAGTGTTGTTGGCTCTGGGTTACAGAATAATCCCATGGGTTTTGTTTTGATATGGTTCTATCCATTTTCAGCCAAAGTTGTATCCAGAGCTGCCATTGTGTGTGTGTGTCCAGATCTTGGTGGACGTCGCTGAAGGACTAAATCATCTCCATAGCCTGACACCTCCCATACTACACGAGGCTCTAAAACCCAGCAACATTCTTCTGGATGCACAGTACCGGGCCAAGGTGAGGAGATATTCTGCAAGGACGACCCTCTCACAGACATGTACATATCCATACATAGCTTTTATCTAGCCCTCCATCATAACTCAACACACCCGTAGAGCAGGATTAAGCCACACTCATTGAGAATGAGGTATAGAAGACCTGGAGCAATTCTGTGGGAAACCAACAACACCACAGGGGACCTTTCTGTCCTACAGGAGGTTAAAAGCCCCATTCAAATCAATCTGCACTTTGAGAAGCCCCCTATGGAGCAATTGGCATGTTCCAGAATTTTTCCAGTAATTCTTAATATTCTTAATATAATAACCTCACTGTCTCACTAAGCCTATCTATCAGACTATAAAGCGTAGGGCTGGATTTACATTCCAGGTGCCCCTAATCAAGGCACTCTAGGTGCCCTTAGCAGAACCCTTGTCCACACCCCCTGTGCTAACATGACCCCTACTTCTCATCCTCCACCTCACAATCCAGAATTGAGCCAGCTTTTCTTAGGGCCCTACGCACAAAAGAAAGGGAAGAAATTCTGGGGTAAATCAACAATATTATAGTTGACAAAATACAAATTCCCCACATTTCCTTACATTTAAATGAGGCATTTAACTTATTGAATGTGCTGGAGACATGTTTTTGTAATTTGTTTTGTACCCTATTATACAGTTGTTTGTCCCAGAGTTGTTCCACTGCATTTACACATATGACCCAATAATTCCTACATTTTCCAAGTTCATTACTAGTGTACATTAACATGGGAACAATGGTATGCAAGCAGTAGCAGTAAGCATCACGCTATCAGACACTCTGCTCAGGTCACCCATTAATAAATCGATCACATATTGAAAATCAGACCTCACATTTTTGTAAAACGTACTCAATACATATGAATGGGCGGGAAAAAACATTAAGGTGTCCGTATTACTGTTTTAAAAGAAATAAGCATACCTGGGAACCTTCTCATTCTATAGCCCACGGAGAAATATATAGGGCTGTGGGTGGGACTGTCCAACAGACACTGTGTGTCATAATGTGGGAGGGGTTTAAATGGGGTGACAAAGAGGGCTAAGAGGTGGGGTTTGCACTTAAAGGAACGGTAAAGTGGGAGGAACAGTATGGGCATGGTTGGCATGGCTGGGTTACCATTGAACTTAAGCCAGCTGCTGAATTGCCATCCATTCCTCTATGCTCCTGTAGTTTTCCTTCTGTGGGCTGGAGTTCTGCATCTTCAGAAGGAAGTTTGGAGGAAGGAGAAGGAGACCAGTTGAATTTAACTGTCCCAGATAAATTCAGGGGAATAAAAATATCAAAGCTGTAGGGTTTTTGTAAGGTTTGTGGGGCCCTCTATGTTGTTTCAAGGATAAGCTGCTCAGTGCTGGAATTGTTAAAGTGCATCTGTTACTTTGCAATAAATAGATGTTTTTGAAAGAGCTTTCAAAATCACCTACATTTATGTTGGACATTCTTTATTTAAAGGGGAACTTTCACCCCTTAATAACTAAATCTCCCTGTACTGCTGACCTGGCAACTAGCTGCTTAGTAGCGCTAGTCGCCAGAAAACTTACCCCGTTCTCAAGATTTCGCTGTTTGAAAGGATCAGGAAGCACGGACGTCTCTTCACAGTGACGTCCGTGCGCCTGCGCTGTCAGTCCCTTGTGCACCGTACGGTGCATACGGTGCACAAGGGACTGACAAGGGACTGACAGCGCAGGCGCACGGACGTCACTGTGAAGAGACGTCCGTGCTTCCTGATCCTTTCAAACGGCGAAATCTTGAGAACGGGGTAAGTTTTCTGGCGACTAGCGCTACTAAGCAGCTAGTCGCCAGGTCAGCAGTACAGGGAGATTTAGTTATTAAGGGGTGAAAGTTCCCCTTTAAAAACAATAGATTATGAGAAATGTAATTATTATTAGGGCCATATGTTCAAAAGAAAAATGGAGGCGTTCTGGGCAAAACCAGTTTCACTATAAAGGAGAACTAAAAATTCCAATTGATTTAAATGAGGAATTGAATACCTTGAATGTTAGGTCTCCAAAGAATGCAATGGAAACCTCTGTAGTATTCAAGAGGTTAAAATCCCCATATACACCAAAGGGAATATTAGTTATCACCTATAGTGCAAATGGTTTGACATAGAACTCCTCCATTTTTCTTTTGAACATACGAACCTCCAGTTTTATTTAGTTGTCAACCAGTGCAAATTTGGAACGCATACGTGACAAATAGTAACAATCCACACAGCTCTACATTACCAACTGCCACCTCCTGTAAATATCCCAGAATATGTTTTTTCAAATAAAAAATAGTTTAAATAAGCAATGTGTTTTTGAAAGAATTTCAAAATCATCCATTACATTTTTTTTGCAAAGTGACATATCCTATATAATAATTCGCTAAATAGTGTGTAACGCCGCAACATGCACAGTAGACACTGCTGCGCGTGGTGCAGCCATGCTCAGAAGAGACTGCCCGCGCCGCGGCTGATACAGAGCTGGGCGCTCCTAAGGAGCGTCCAGCTCTGTATCAGCCGCGGCACAGGCAGTCTCTACTGCGTGTGACTGCCCCGCGACCGGGTGGCTGTGACACTGTGGCCCGTGTAATGGGTTGTTCAACTAGTCTACTATAAGAAAAAGTAATGTTTTGGGTAAGTGGAATTGGTCCTTTTAAACACCTAAAAATGAGAAGTGATCAATCTGAATCATATCCCCATCACTGTTATACTGATATATATAATTTAATGGCTGAAATAACACATTCTAATAACAACCCCTTCCACTTACCTTACTATGGGAAGAAAATACCAAAGTCCTCATGACTTTTGCTGATGTGTCTCAGTTTAAGAGATAACAACTTCAATTAGTCTTGGATGTCAAGTTCATGGAGGCAGACATGACAGTTTGTCATCAGAGTGTGAGGTCCTGTGGTTCTGCCAGTGACTGTCATGTCTGCCTCCATGGATGTGACATACAGGGTTCTTGAACTAAGACGCAAGGGCAAATTTAATTGAGGATATTGGGTTTTTCTTGCCATAATGATGATGAGTGGGGTTATTATTAGGGAGTTTTAGTTCTCCTTTAAAAGGGTCATTTTTTACTATCCTGTTAAGAAACTTTTACAGAATAAAAATTTAGTAACAACTATATTATTGAAATATGTAATTTTGTATATATATATATGTAATAGATATGGCACCCAAATTTACAGTGACAACATGTGTAATAAAATATTTAACCTGTGATTTTTAATCTCTTTACCTGAACACTGACACAAATGTTTGGCTTAGTATAATTCTAGACTCATTCTTCCCCCACTTCTTGCAGATTTCAGATTTCGGGCAGTCAAGGTTGCGGACTCTGCTCCCTGTCCCCTCAGACAGTGATGAGAACTGCAGGGTGTATCTTTCTCCTGAGAGGCTAATGGGAGAGGTGCCAACAAAAGCAGATGACAGTTACAGGTTAGTAATCATGCAGGGCAATCTAACTTTTAGATGTGCAAAGCACTACACAGGAGAAATATCTAGCAGCCTAGAAGTTAAAACTGTAGTAAGAACATGGGGGGTAATGCTCTAAGTTTACATATATGTGAGATATAATCTTCAGTGTGATAAACTCTCCAGTTCCTATGATATTCTGTGGATCCTATTTGCTAAGATATCTCCAGCTTGAGACATTGTAGTGCATAGGTTCCTTTGAATAACCTAAGAACTGGAGAGTTTACCTCACTGGATATCTCCTCTGGATCTCACCTTTATCAACTCTTAGTAATTATGAATCAACTGCACAATGTACAAAAAGTAGAGATTCCCAGAATGTCATGGGGACATGCACTGAGGTGTAATGAAGAGGTGGTAAAGAGGAGGGAAAATCTCCAGTGAAATAAAAACTCTCCATTCCCTGATATTCTGTGCACTAAGATCTCCTAAGTGGTGAGTGCATAGTCCATAGGCTCCATATATTATATTGTATTTGTTCTCTTTCTGCAACTGATTTTCTCCAGAATTCCTCCAGTTCCTTTTGATGCATCACTGTGTGTGTGTTTGTGTACTTATCAGAGAATAATTGCTCTGGCACGCGCCATCTAGTTGCACAACCTATTTACACAATAGCTCCCTGTGCAAATGTAAAAACAAAGCTGACTTTGTTGGCTTAAACCAACTGTACCGTAGGTAATGCAATAGAAATTCCTAAATTCACATGCACTTAAATAGACCTTTTTAACCCCTTGGATGCCAGAGAGGTTTCCAATGCATTTCAAATCAATACATTGGAGACCTTTCTAGCATTCAAGTCCAATGTAATTTAACAGGTATTTTTATTTGTCCCTTATGGTGCAGTTGGCCATAGCTCTTCTGTTTCTAGTTCGTATATTGCCTACACCTGAGTGCAGAGGAACAACATGCCCAGATGCCCACACACTTCAACAAAGCGCAACACTTGAAATACAAAGTGGCCATTTTGAATCAGAGATGTAGGACCCAGTTAGCACCTAAAAATTGCTGTTTGCATGGAAATATGTGCTGTAAAGCTTTCATACTTGCCACTCACAGAGACCTATCGATAAAAACATACATATATTATAGGTTTATGGTGGGCAACAGGGGGTCCTGGGCACACATGTGGCCCTCAGAGACTTTTCCTGCCCTCCAGTTTGTTCTTTGACACGCACCCTATTATCGCCCCAAAAGCATGCCTGTTGATCTCCTTTTTGTTCCCCCTTTTTTTAGAATTATTAACCATAATGGGCCGTACGTTCAAAGGGATAATGACAAAAAATTGTCGCATGAAAGACAAAAACAAGTTGTTGAATGCATGAGCGACATATTTTCTATAGAGTATACGACAAAAAAAAACTAGTAATGTCCCTTGTGTACGACACAACTCCAGAATTAAAGGGCAAAGGGGCATGGCTAGGGCGTGGCTAAACTGTTCTCCAGTGTCATATAGAGGAAAAGAAAATTTGTCGTAACTAACGACAAAAAAATGTCTTTCAAAAGACAAAATTTGTTCGTTAAGAAAAAAGTGGAGGAAATGTGTTCTGAATGTAAGAATTTTTGTCTTTAGTTAAGACATTTTTAAAGACATTTTTCCCATTAGTTAAGACATTTTTTTTGTCGTTCCATACAACAGTTTCAGTCAGGACAAACGACTTATTTCCAATCACAAACGACATTCTCTGAAAATTTTAATGATCCCAACGACACTGTACTTTGAAAAATCGATACAAATGACAAAATCTATTTCACTACTTCTTTGAACATATGGCCCAATGTGTGCTCCTTAAGTGGACTTCAGGGCCACATATGTGAGCCTTTGGATTAATTTGCTTTCCTGTCACTGATACAGATTTCCTGGTAGTGCACTGCAATGCTATGCAATAGTTTTATTAATTTTTAGATCTGCTCTTGAGGCCAATTCACCTAAAGATCGTGACAATTTAATTTAGAACCTTCTTTTTTGACTTATTTAGATTCATAGATTATTCTAATTAAGGTATGCTGTGCAGGGACTTCCTGTCTTACACCTGCATTACCTCACCCAGATGATGGTGGGCAATACGTTGCTGAGCAGTATCAGTAAATGGAGTGGCAGGTAATACTGTGTTAAGAAAAGAAGTGACTGCACAGCATGACATCTTTAATAAACTCTACCACTAAGTAACTCAAAAATTACTTTTTAGATAAAAAAAAGTCTAATACTTCTATAAGAGCTTTGAAAATTACCAAAGTTGTTTATAGGGATAATGTCCCTTTGATACATCCTATATAATAATTCACTAGGATGTTTGTCAGAAGCCGTCATGAGCAGTAGAGACTGCCCGAACACACAAAATGCTGGGAGTTCTGTGCTGGGAGCATTCTGTGCTTTTGAGCAGTCTCTACAATGCATGACTGCGTCAGCAGCAGGACGCAGAGCAGGACCGGCCTCTTAATCCTTTGAGTGCCAGAGGGGTACACAACGTATTGCAAAGCAATGCGTTGCTTACCTCTCTGGCACTCAAAGGGTTAACATCACCCGGCCTTTGGCCCGTGTACACGGGCTTTTACACTAGTATATTATATTTTATACTTATTTTTAGGATTTACAGAGAAATGATGCAACACACACCACATTTCTGAAATTGCTTAGTTGCCTCCACCCATCAACCACAAATCCCAGTGACTCATCCCAACAGGAAGACATGCATACACCAGTGAGTCTCTCCAGACTTGCAGGAGTAGCAAACTCTGGTCCTTGAGCTAGAAACAATGCATGATTTCAGGATATCTTTGAATGAGCACGGGCAGACCAGTTAGTGTGACTGAGCCACTAAGTAGTCCACATGTGCTCCAGCTGAGATATCTTGAAAACATCCACGGTTGGTAGCTCTCAAGGACCAGAGCTGGCTATGCATACATCTGCTGTGCCTACATACAAAAATTATGGATTGTGGCCCTGCAAGATTTTACAATACAATCTAGCATCAGCACAAGGAATAATGTATAATGTGTATATAATGTATATTTTTGTGGATGCTGATTTAGAGTAGGGACAATTTTACATTTATGAAACACAAAGGAAAATATAAAATATACTGATACAGACAAACTCCACCAAAAGGGGCAAATAAAAATTTGAAACGTTCAAATATTATTAATAGGTACTTTATTTTTTGGCTGATATGTGTCTATTGCAAGACTGCCCAAGTTTAGTCCTAAAGGGCCACCGACAGGCCAGGATGTAAAGATTTCCCTGATTAAGCACAGGTGAGTTAATCAGTGGCTCTTTCATTCTGACTGACTCACCTGTGCTTAAACAGGGAAATCTCAAAATCCTGGCCTGTTGGTGGCCCTTGAGGACTGAAACTGGACAGCCTGGGTCTATTGCATATGGATATAAAGAAAATATAGACACCATTGACAGATATTATGTTCTAAAATCTTCTTGATTAAAATTACTGTTTTGTAAACACTAGAGCTTTATATCTTTCTTGACATATATTAACGGAGGATCCTGTGGTGGAGGTTTCTTATTTTGAGCTGCGGTGTGGATGTGTGCATTTCCACCCTCTCACATCTAGTTCGCATTCCATGGGCGGATTGTCCTATCGGGGGATCGGGCATACCCCGGTGGGCCGCTAGATCATGGGCCGGTGGGGGAGATCAGAGACAGCCTTTGCGTTCCTTGTTAACCCTTTGAGTGTCTCTGGCACTCAAGGGTTAATGCAGAGTGCCAGGATATGACATAATATCCTGGCACCTGCTCTCCCATGCCGCACAGGGACCACAAGGGGGCGTTTCTAGGGACGTCAGTGCAGCTAGTGGGTTGCTTTAAAAAAAAAAAAAAAATGCCCAGGCTGGTATTCCTCTACAATCCGCCCCTGGTGCATTCTATCTGATATTTAAAAGTAAAAATAATATTAGGCTTTATACCATGCACTTGCAGAATATATAAAGTCAAAAAGGAAGTTTACTGTTACTTCAGAATGAAAAGCCGTGTCCATCTGTCCCCTGTGGTGCAGTTGGTTTGCCCCAGAATTGCTCCAGGTTCTTTTTGTGCATAAGGCCAATAACCTCATTTCACTTTCTTGTGTTATTTTTACTGTAATCAGTTTACTGACATTTCTTTCAAAGCTTAGTCTTATAGCATTTTGAATAAATTAATAGTTTATTAAATTATTTTTCAATTTAAAGTTTCTGTTGCTTTACCTCTGTCAATAATGATATAAAACTGAAAAAATGACACTTTTTTTTGTTCCTAGTTTAGGGATTATTGGCTGGGAAATCTTCAGCAGGCAGCATCCCTTTCAGAGTAAGTTCCCTCCTTATTCACCAACGCTTATTGCAGTGTCTGTTCCCAGTGGTATACGCAATAATTGAATTGTCCCATTAAAGCATTAAAATATATTTGGGGCCTCTTAAAAGAAAAATATTGTCCTCAGGGTTTATCTAGAAAATTATGAACTGATGAGCCCTGTGGATGCTGTGTCCTTTGACAACTGCACCCTCTATACCTCTTGTAGTGAACATGCCTTTTCTCTCACTGGCCCTCTCCTTATCTCTCTGTTGTGCTTCTTCCTCTTTGACCTCTCCACCTCTTCCTGCAGAGCTTGTTCCCTCATTGGCTTATTCATCATCTTCATCTCAATACTGTTCCATCACTAACTCCCTAGTACCTGCTCATTCATCACCCCACTCCCTCCTCTTTCTGCAGTGCTTGCTTCTCCATTGGCACCTCATTCTCTTCCTCCAATGCCTGTTTTGCTCATTTATCCCTTCTTCTCTCCTGTTTCCTAAATTTCCTTACTAAGGCGTTTGTTAAAATATACATTATTACCTAAAAACAAGTTTAATGATTTTGAAAGAGTTTCCAAAGACATCTCTGTGCTGTATTTGCCATTATTATTTAGAAAACCAGTCTTTAAGTAATGCTAATTATGGCATTTTGTGCAGGCACTTTCTATTTGATCCCTACATCACTTCCTCCACTAACTGGCACTTATACAGTAGCTTGCATTGCTCAAGGAGAGGGGTAAAATAGGGCTAAGACAGGAAGACATGGCATGTCTTAAGTAGCATATAACAAAAACTAGTTTTCTAAACAGACATTGACTGATACAACATGTAGTTGATTTTGAAAGCTAAGTCAAAATGATCACATCTGCTTTAGGTTATACGATTCCTTTAAGACTATTGTATATAATTTTGAGGTAAGTTGGGAGTAACTAGAGTAAAACAGTATAAACAAATAATTTCTGGGCCTTCTAAGTCAAACCTGTCCTCTAGAACAACAAACAGGCCAAGACCTGAGGATTTCCTTGCTTGAACAAAGGTTAGTTAACTAGAGGCTCAAGCTTTTTAAACAGCACATCTGCATTAAAGCACACATACCTTTACATCTTGGCTATTAGTGGTTCCTTTGGACATGGTGATGATGATGATGTGCATGTAAAAATCACAGGCTGAGTATATGAAGCATTTCTTTGTATATGAAACATTATGTAAACCACTGCTAATGTGAGAAGACCTTTCTTTTATTATCATTCTGCAGGCTGCCCAGGAATGAGTACAGCCCTGCAGAATGAGTTTTTTCATAAGCTGCATTGAAAGTGCATGGGCACATTATCCACTGTGGTCACGAATCGTAAAACTTTTAAAACTCTTTTATTTTGTGCATGGGGTGGTTGCACCACATGGGGTGTTCTTCTGACACCCCATTCCCTCTAATATACCTGTATGATGGTTCTATTGTTTGGGGTTTTTTAGTCTTAGAAATTAGCCAGTCACAGGCTCAGCCACGTGAGCCTGTAATTTCCATTATTCACGTATCTGTTCTGTCTGTTTTTCCCCACCTCCTGCTCTGATTAGTGTGTTTCTGCATTTAAACATGCTTTCTGCTCAGGTGCTTGGCCCTTTCTTGAAGACAGAAAGTCTACAAATCTGATTACTGTAGTGAACCTTCAGACTTCTTTCCTGGCTTTGAAACAGGCTATGTCCAACTCCACTTCCACCTAATCACTTGCTTGGCTTGCAGTGCATCCACCAGCAGTCTGATCGCCAGTAGCGTCTATCTGCCCCCATACCCTCTCTTCAGTAGCAAAGCCAGGCATAGCCTGGGTCATAGATGAGGAGTAATCAGAAGGATACAGTACCTGGGGATAGAGCTGGAGAGAAGTTGGAGGCTTAGCTGGGTCAATATCAGTTCATTCAGTAGGGAGGTATAAGTTGGGCAAAGAACTGATTGAATTCTGAGGGCAAGCTGGGTCACAACAAGAAGCAGATCTGAAGACTCTCACAGCAGAAGACTCAAAGAACGGGCTAAGTATCTGAGTGAAAGGTGGGTTTAAATGCTGAGACACAACAATCAGAGGAGGAGGGGAAAAAAAGACAGATCAGTGAAATGAATTGTGACAAAAATTGGTTGATATATACCGCTTGTCATAAACAGATGTTCAGGCAAACAGCAAACTCTTAAATTTGGAAGATGTACCCTGAAGGTGTGGTCTCTCAGCGCCTTTTTGTTTTTTTATTATTACTAGTTATTTTTATTTTTTTTACTAGAACATCTCCAGGTAAAAACTTTTCAGATGTGATGCTCAAACATCTTCATGCTGACCCATCATGCAACTTTTAAAGCAGGAGATGGCAACCTACAAGATTCCAGCTGTTGTTCAACTACACTTTCCATCATCCTCAGCTGCGTGATGGTCACCTAAGGATAATGGGGTTAATAACCCAACAACAGGTGGTAGCTGCAGGTTGCAGATCTCAGCATTAAAGGTAAATTTGGCTGAGTGGATCATAAAGTTGGTGGAGCCATGGCCCAGGTGGCCCACCCCTTTCCACTAATTATAGAGGAGAGCATTGTTATTTGGAGGCTGTTTGTGCTGGATTGTCTCCTAACCGCTGGATGGCTGATCTCCCTGGAATTTAAAGGGAATGGTCCTTTGCATGTCAACAAAATCTGTTCAAACAGCTTAAATATTCTGTTTATTTTGTAATCCACAAGAAAAAGTTTTAACTTTTGCTTTGAGTTTAATGTGCCATAAAATGTTGGCATTAAGGGCTTTCTGCTCATAGGTACTTACCTGCCAACTATGGAAACTGAGCTCTCCTCGTTTATACATCTCCATAGTTTGCAGGGATGGGTGACATCCTCTTTTCAATAGAAGAGAAAGCATTATTGCAATCTTCCCACTGAAAACCCATGTCTGTGAAGTCTCTGACAATGGGTTTCAAAGGCGTGGAGAAAAATCATCGATAAGCAAGATATTGCTAAGTGCTGCAGTTTACTGAGATCTGAAGGACAAAAGGAGATAGAATGGGAGAGTATTCTGCTATGGAACTCTCTACTATCCTGTAGGTAGAAGTCCCTTTCCCTGACATATTACTGTGTGTTTAATTTTGATTAATAATTGCAGAATATTATAATTCCATTTTAAAATGAACAGGATGACTAAAGAAACAAGCATAATATTTATGTTATGTTATGCATTGCTTTATCACCCTCATTTTCTTATTGTTTTTAATTGTTTCTCAAACCTGTCCTTGGGATCCAGTAATAGACCAGGAACTGAGGATTTCCTTTCTTGAGTACAGTTGCGTTATTCAGAAGATTAGTCATTTTGATTAATTCATCTGTGTTCAAGCAATGAAATCCTAGAGACATGTCCTATTAGTATTCCCTGAGGACAGGTTTCAGAACCATTGTTCTTTCCTATCACAGAATGTCTCCATAACATCCTATTTCTGACAACCTGTCAAAAATAAAAGACCTGACTGAACATTTTTTATACAGGTCTCAGTCTGGCTCTCCAAATCCCTCACACGGTTTCATTTTTTTTTTTTTGTCAGACATGAATGATCCTTTGAAGATGGAAACCTACATTACCAGAGGCCATAGACCTCAGCCAGACATGAACACCTTTCTACAATCCACAGACATTTTGCCAGCACAACGTGGGGATCTGATTCAATTTGTCAACCTCTGCTGGCACCAGAAGAACTTCATGAGACCCACAATGGCTGGTGGGTTTTACATTTTGGTGTTAAGAAAGATTTTGCTATAATGTAGACTTAAGCCTAGAATACATTCCAGGTGATTGATGTTATCGCTGTTTTTCTCTCTCTCCTATTGAAGTCTATGGGGAAATTGATAGATAAAAACAATGATATAGTTATCTACTGCAGTGAAATCCAGGCCTTATTTTGCTTGTCACAGTTTCTGACCAGGTCCGCTCTCTTCCACAGTAATGAGATAATAACGTCACAGGTTAGTGTTTGAGTATAACACTTTACAACTAAAAGTATCATTTAGTGAAATGATCCCTGTACTGTGTACTGACCCATCCGAACAATATCAGAAACTATGCACAAGATAAGAAAGCTGATATACTAAGACAGTGGTTCTCAAACATCTTTAAGATGTTACATGTTCTTTAACCCTTTCAGTGCCAGAGGGGAATGCAACACATTGCAAAGCAATGCGTTGATTACCCCTCTGGCACTGAAAGGGTTAATCATGACACGTGCAGATGAAGTATGTAGTAAACAATTTCTGATGGCTATATGTGTCACAAAAGAGCAGTGAAAGATTTAGGTAGGTGATACACATGAAGCTTGGTGGTATGACACGCAAATGTTCTTTGAGACACCAGTTTCTGAGCAAACCAATTAGAACCAAAGATTCTGGGACAAACCAATTGCATCATAGGGTCAAATAAAAATTTCATTTGATTTAAATGAGTCTTTTAACCCTTTGATGTTAGAAGTATCCAGCGTATGTTTAATTAATTTGAAAGACAATAAAAACAGCCTATATGCTGTACTAGGTATTTGTTTGTAACATAAATAGTTTTTGAGAAAGTTACCTTAATGTGCATTGGCACAGTCTGGCAAGTTATACTAATTATTTTTTTGTGCTAGGCCAATATTATCATACATTGTGATATGAATGAATCTAGGCAGAGCCCACAATGGTGGTATTTCTAATAGCACAGTGAGATAGTATACTGTGCAAGGAATTAAGAAAGTGCCACACCATGTCACCAAAATATAAAGGTTAACCCTTTGAGTGCCAGAGGGGTACGCAACGCATTGCTTTGCAATGCGTCGTGTACCCCTCTGGCATTCAAAGGGTTAATTTCACAAAAAGAGAAAGTTGTCTGGTACAACATATAGGCAAATATTAATTATCAGACAGGTCCAGTTTAAAACATGCACTGTTGGAGGTACTTGAGTAGAAGGGGTGAGACTCATTGCCCTGTGGTGCAGTTGGTTTGTTCCGGAATTGCTCCAATATATCTCTGTATATCACCTTCATACAGTATAAGTCAGGTTTCCCATATGTACTGAGTGTTGTACACTTAAAGGGATAGTAATACTTCGTTTTATCTTTATTTTATTTTGTAGGCATTAAAAAAACATGAAGAATGATATAAGTCTTATCTCTCAAACCTTTATTGTTTGAGAGATATTCACAAGCAAAATTTCCCCTCCCGCCCCTTTTACTTAGTGTAAGCCATCTCTTCTCAGATGTGGAAACCAGTCCATAGACCAGACAGATAACAGAAGGGGACAATCTTCTTCCTATGAGAACAATGAAAGCCCTGCCCCCCCTTGACAAGTTTTTCAGGTTTTTCCCTTATCTTAATTGAAGATTGTCCCTCTCTGCAGTCTACCTGGGCACCTCCCTTCTGATAAGGCTGAGCAGTGTTACATCAGTAAAAGGGGCGGGAGGGGGATACTTTGTCATTGAATTACTCTTGAACTACAACTCTGACAGAATTGAAATAACATTCTCCAAAGTCCAAATACTATGATGATTAATTAGAGCTGCTTTTATTATGAAACATTACTATCCCTTTAAGCCATTTGGATTATAGAGAGGTATCCTGTGCATTGTGAAACAATATGCTGGATATCTCTCTAGGATCAAAGGGGTAAAGAAATCTTGGACAATTTACCAGAATTTTCTTACATTGATTTCTTGCATCTAACTCTGATCCACCTATATCATAAGCATAACTGCTGCCCTGAGATTTTTAATCCTTTGAGTGTGTGTTGCATACTCATTTGGCACTCAAAGGGTTAATATTGAAATACAGTTGTTAGAGATTCCAATTCACATACTGATATTAATTGGAGCTGCTTTTATTTTGAAACATTACTATCCCTTTAAACATTATCAGAACTTAGATATTTATATAAATATATACTTTTTTTCAGAATGTTTTTCCCACCTTAGAAACATCCTTCACACTTTTCCTAAGGAGAAGATAACGTGCTCAATCAATTCCCTGAACAAACAGAAGGTGAGAAGGTTTCATTAATGTGAAAAAGTGTCTCTCAGGCTTAGTTCACATGGGAGTCTTTACTGCAGAAACTTTCTTACACTAGCAAGTTGCACATAACAGATGTGCTTATGCTCTCCCATCATCCCCCTTTTACACAATCATTACATTAAAAACAGGACACAAACTTATGGCAAAATTTGAAGTCATTTGAACTAAATTATTGTTGATATTTTTTTTATTTATTTGTGATTTTATGCAAATTAGGCACTGCTGACTGGCACATCATTGTGTGTAAGATGCTAACAATCCACTCTTCCTCCCAACTGCCACTTCATACCAAGAAGATGGGCTAATTTGTATAATCTGAGAAAGAATATCACATAAATGATGGTTTTAAATAAAGTATGGCTAACAAACATACATGGTTTTGAAAGCCCATTCAATGTCACCTAAGTTATTGTAATTTTTTGTTCCACTTTAAGATATCTTAGTGCATAGGCTCCATAAGATAACATGGAGATTGGGGAATTTATCTCACCTTAGTGCATCTCCCCCAGGAGTGATTTCAGCGGATTCGATGGTTGCTTGTCCCTTTACAATGTCATGGAGTTGTACTAATTGCAATACCTTTTTATTTCAGGAGCAGGCAGAGCTGACTTCCAAGAACGAGACAAAAGAATTAAACATTCGTTTTTTGGATGTAAGTGATTCTGCAGGAAGTTAAATATATGACTGGTTTTATTCATATTCTTAACCCTTTGAGTGCCAGAAGGATACGCAACGAATTGCAAAGCAATTAATGGCATACCCCTCTGGCACTCAGAGGGTTAAAACACTATATTTAGCCAGTTATCAAAGCATTGTTATTATCCCCCTTTCCTCCAGTATATGATGTCATTCCTTTCTCATTTGAACTGGCTAACCCTGGAGACTGATGAACAGGAGAAGGAGCCGATGTCACTTAACGGGAACAGAGGGGGATAATAAAACTTAAATAACTGCCTTAGAGTTTTGTAGAGCTTCAAAAAATAAACTCTGTGGCACAAATCCTATCTCTCAAACCACTATGGTTTGAGAGATATAGGCATTCAAAGTTCCCCCCTCCCTCCCCTTTATAGCTGACATCAGGAGATTCAAGTCATGCGACTCGAGGAGGCTCTTCAGCAGAGCCATAGTCGCATTATTTAAAAATAATTACTTCATTGGAAAGGTCTA
This sequence comes from Rhinophrynus dorsalis, assembly GCA_037306005.1. Classification (NCBI taxonomy): domain Eukaryota; kingdom Metazoa; phylum Chordata; class Amphibia; order Anura; family Rhinophrynidae; genus Rhinophrynus; species Rhinophrynus dorsalis. Next base: position 339,733,017 of record CM074722.1, read on the forward strand.
CAAAGTGTTCTTGCAAACCAGGCACACTTTGTAGACCTTTCCAATTACGTAATTCGTTTCCAATAATGCTATTTCTGCTCTGCTGCAGAGCCGCCAGCTGGTCCCTGGACCGAGATCTCCTGCTGGCAGCACAGTGCTGACGTCAGTAGAAGGGGAGGGAGGGGAGAGCTTTTAATGCCTATATATCTCAAACCATAGCAGTTTGAGACATAGGATTTTTGCCATAGAGTTTATTTTTTTGAAGCTCTACAAAACTCTTAGATTTTTTGGGGGGGACATTACTGACCCTTTAAATGAATAGTTTCACAATACACTGGAAATGTGTCTGGCTTGCGAGGAATTAAAGGGATAATGTTTCATAAAAACAGTAGCTCCAATTAATCTTCATAGCATTTGGGCCATGGAGAGTGTTATTTCAGTACTGTCACAGTTGTAGTTCAAGAGTAATTGAATGATAAAGTATCCTCCTCCCGTCCCTTTTACCTAGTGTAACCCACCTCCCCTCAGATGTGTAATCTGGTTCTGGGACTAGACAGCTCACAGCAAGGGACAGTCGTCTTACTGTGAGCATAAGGAAAACACTGTCCCCCTTGATAGGATTTTCAGGTTTTCCTTATGGTCACTGAACATTGTCCCTCGCTGTGATGTATTCAGACAGTCTTGCTGCTCTGAGGTGAGCAGTGTTACATCAGTAAAAGGGGCGGGAGGGGGATACTTTATCATTCAATTACTCTTGAACTACAACTCAGATAGTATTGAAATAATGCTCTCCATGGAGATTAATTGGAGCTGCTTTTATTGTGAAACATTGTGTGACAACAACCTCTTGTATCTGCCACAGATTTATGAAGGCATATTAGTGGGTTTCACATATTTCTCCTTATAAATACTTAAAGGAATTTTAGCCACTTTTTTGTTGTTTTCTATACAATTACAGAGGCTTGTTGGGGATGATCGGAGATGTAGTCCCCAACAGCTGAAGAGCCAAAGGTTGCCTACTTCTGATAAAACATAGGAACCCAGAAGATAAGAACCTGTTCTCCCAGCCTTGTCTGCTCCTTGCCGTATTATAGGAAAAAGCCCAAAGTTCAAGGGGCCTTGAGCCCAACCACTTGCAGTGGTTCTCAACCAGTAGTTTCATGGCCCATCAACAAACCAGGACTTGAGGATTTCCAGGTTTGAGCAATGGTGAGTAAAATAAAGTAACTGAGCATCTGATTGACTCACCTGCTCTCCAGCTGGGAAATAGTCAAGTTCTGGCCTGACAGTGGACCCTGAAGAAGTGGGCTGAGAACCACTGAGCTACAGACATCCTTGATACCTTGGAGGTTATGCACTAAGGTGTGGTACAGAGGTGATAAAGTGGAGATGACTTCTCCAGTGATATTGCTTCTCCAGTTCCTGTATTATTCTATGAAGCCTATGCAGTATGATCTCTAGAGTTGGAGAAATCTTAGTGCATTCACTCCATAAAATAACATAGGAACAGCAGAAGCGATATCACTGGAGAAGTCATCTCCACTTTATTGCCTCTTTATCATGCCTTTTTGCATAACCTCCGCTGTGAAGCAATGTATTGAAGACCTCTCTGGCAACAACACTGTTAATGCTTATGGAAGCCTTATTTCTTGTATTCCCGCTATCCCACAATTCAACCACATTTTAATTCTTTGCATGTCATATTTCTATCATATCCCCCTGCACTACAAGGTGGTATTAACAAACAGAGGCATTTATCAAGGGGTGCTACAGTTGTATTAACACACAGAGGCTCGCATAATGTGGTGCTATGTTGATATTAATCCACAGGGGCATGTATCTTCTGGTACTAAGGTGGTATTTTTTTATAAGCATGCCTCATAAGGGGCTGTTTTTTGCCCTGATTCAAACCTGATTTTCTTTTTGTCCTTGCCCCCCCCCCAACAATACAAGATTTCAGGATTTCCTCACATGAACACAGGTGAATCAGTCAGTGGTTCAGTCATTCTGCCAGAGCTAACTACATTCATTTGTGTTTAATTGAGGAGCTCCTGAGAACATGCTCTGTTTGGGGGAGCTTGATGATAGATTGGTGCTCTCCTCAGCTCAAGGCTTCAGTCTTGTTCTTCACCACTACAGTAGGGACAAGTGCTTACTTTACAACTGTTCAATTTATATCGTTACAGTTTTCTGCCTCAAGCAACAGCAAGTCAAGACAGAGGACCATGAGTGTACCTGATGAAAGGCAGATGCCACGTTCAAATGGTTCCCGGGAGACAAAAGAGCACAGGAGTGGTGAGACAAAAGGTTCCACTTATATTCCAAGCTTACACTTTATTTTACATTTCTTTAGGCCTCCTTCACGCTGGTAGCTTGGACTGCTTTGAAATGAAGCATGATTCAGATCACCAGATGTTCTTTGTGATGTGTTTGCATTCCGCTTGAGATCCCAGGGCTAAAATTGAAACCGTTATTTTAGACAAGAAGGCATATCTATTACATGTCACCATGTCATTAGGTGTACAAAAATGCTTTATTGTCTGATATGTGGTCCATAGGTCCAATTAACAGTTCCCTTTATTTTGCAGATCACATCTGTATGGATATACTTTTAAGTACAGTAGGTAACTGCCTACAGCACCAGATTTGAGGGGTGTCTCACCTGTGCCAGCCACACCCACAATCTGCTATGCGTGTGCCCATCATACCTGGGAACTTCCAATTGAGGGCTACCCTGAGGGGAGTCCTCTGTTCAGCAGGGGGTGACAATAATGATGCTAATTGTGTCAAAAAGGGGCGGGGCTTGATGCAAGTGGGGCAGGGCTTAAAGGTGTCACACAGAAGGCTGGGGAAGGAGGAACAGCGGGAGAAAAAGCAGATGTGGCAGAGTTTCAATAGAAACTCCCCGTATCCGGAGGAATCTGTCTCTGTCCCGGAGACCCGGTAAAGCTCTGTCAGAACCTGAGTCTCCGGGGCAAATCCGGAGAGTTTCCAGGTATGGTGCCCATATTAATCCTAGTGTTCCTGCACCAGGCACCCTCTCCTGGTTTAAATTAGTTGATTAATTTACCAGTTTATAGTCCCCTTTTCTAGATAACTGTTAACCCTTTGGATGCTAGAGAGACCTCCAATTCAGTGTTGTCAGGGGATTCATACATTTTTTTTTTGGGTGGCGGAGGTGGGGTTATGGAATAAGCTATGGATATATTCTGAGCTAGGCAACAATGGATGGGGCTGGGGTGGTCATATGACGACTGGTGTGTGGCCATAGTGTTGCTAAGGGTACTGAGGGTAGAGCATCTGAGATATAAATATATACCTGACCACAGAGGTTGCTTTACCCCTTAAAGGTTATAGTGCAATACCCTGTAGTTATGTGATTTAAATAAGCATGTGATTTTAATCAAACTGGGACAATTTTACCTCTTAACAGAGCAGTGAACTCTCACATCTTGCTCTTGCAGTTAGTGTGCCGAACACCACCTCTGGGCAATCCTTCCAAGCAGGCCGTCCCTTATGCCCCACTTCTAGTCAAAGACCTGAAGCAGATCCTTGCCAGAAACGAGCTTTGCACTCTACTACAGTCAGCTGGATAAATGGGGGTTCAAGTCATGTACCAGGTAAGAACATGAGTGTCAGGGAATCAGGACAGAACAGAGCACCTCACATGAGGGATAATAACTGACTGATGTGAAGGGCAGGTAGAGCCTGAAACATGGGCAGCAAAAAGGGATGGACCACAGGGTCTTCTCCTGACCCATTTAATGAGGCTTTTATGTATAAAGGGAAAGTGAACTGCACTGTGAGTCAAATTTTCATTGATTTAAATGGGATTTTAACCTCTTGAATGCTATAGAAATCTCCAAAATTGCAAGACATTCAAGGGGTTAAAATTACCATTTAAATGAATTGGAGATTTTATTTATCCCCTGTAGTGCAATTGGTTTTCTATGTAACTTCCCTATAGTCTCCCACAGTTCCATCTATTTCAGGGATCTGTAATCTATGATCTTTAAGTATCATAGGAGTACGATTCCCATCATCCTTAGTTGGACAACAACAGAGAGTGGGGGAGGCAATAATGTGTGATAGAAATGAGAATGAAAAAAATGAAAATCTATTTCCTGTGTTTGGCTCTTAAATGTCTGCTCTGCCCTCTCCTGAAATTAAAAAGGTATTGCAATTACCGGTAGTTTAAAACAAACAATGGAAGATCAGTCCTCTAAGTCTAGTGGTTTTCATATCAAATAATAAACACTCTAAAATCGTAGGAAGTGAATTCACAAATGAGGAGGCTAGTAACCTGCCTCGTAGTATATAGACTCAAAACATATTTAAAAGGGTTCTTCTCTCTCCGCAGCGGCATCTCGCATACATCCAATCTGGGCCAATTTCCAAATCCTTTGCTGTCTGCCACGCTTTGGTTAAACCAGGTGGCTGGATGATCAAAGGCAGCTCCTCATTTGTGAGTGCTTTTCCTATGATTTTAGAGTGTTTTACTATTTGATACTTATAGGTGCACTCTTCCATTGTTTGATTTATCTACAGATAGTGCTTTTTTGGAACGGAAGCCGTATGGTTCCTATGGACAGTACTTGCATAAACGAAGTGTTTGAGTTTCACATTTGTTTATTGTATTGATCTTTTTTGTATTTTAAGATCTATTCTGAATTGTATGTGGAATTTGAATAGCTCCTGTCACCTCACCTGTTTCGTTAACATCCTATATAATAATTCGCTAAAAAGTGTGTAATGCCTCAGTCATGCGCAGTAGAGACTGTGCTCTGTATCATCCGCGGTGCGGGCAGTCTCTACTGCGCATGACTGCCCCGCGATCGGCTGACAGTGGCACTGTCACTAGTTATTAGCATAAATCCTTTAGAGTACTGGGTTGTGGTACACACCATATTCCCTTTTTCTTGGATGTCTTTTGGTGATAGGAGGAATTTTAGTTTACAAGAGTTAATGAGCACCATAGCATTTATATGGTATATTAGATTGCAATTAGTTTATCTCCACAACATGGTATTTGGACAAGCAATCACCTCCTTTGCTGAAATCATTCATTGGGGCAGATGCACAATGGTGAAATGAAGGTGAGATAAACTCTCCAGTTCCCTTGTTACTCTGTGGAGCCTATGAACTAAGATCTTTCCATCTTTAAAATGAGTCTCCATGGAATAATATGGGAAATGCAGAGATTTCTCTCACTGAAGAGTTTATCTTACCTTAGTGCATAAACCTCTTAGGGCTCGATTTAAAGGCAGCCGTTAACCAAAAAAAACACTAACGGGTGCGTTAAGTGTCATGTTGCAATTCAAAGATCCGTCTAAACAACAGCTAACGGCAGTTGCACAATTCCTACGGCCGCTACACTTACGTGCATTCAGACGCATGGAACAACATGGAACAACATACCCCAGAGCTATTCAAAGGCTTGCGGTACTGATAACGGCTGAAAAAAAGACACACCTAACGGCTAAAAGTTAAGACCCACTTCTCACACACGTTAGACACTTAACGGCCAAAACTAAACACCCGTTACAGAGGAAAACACACAAAAGGCTTACCGCACAACCATGTAAATGGGAAAATTAACCCGTGCAATGCCAAAACAACACAAAAACATGCACACACAACACAAATCACTACACACAAAACAACAACCAACACCACAGGAACAATGACACACAAAAAAACAACAACACAACATGGCACGGAACAATGGGGGTCATCACACAAAGCGGACCCTGCAAATACAAGCTCACCTGGGCAACATCAACACGCGACCTGCACCCCACAACTGCACGCCCGCAAATGGCACACACAGAACAAGCACAACACACCACATCTTATAACACACACACACCTGCAAACACTTACCTGGACACAAACAACTCACCATTGGTCAGCACTCACCTCATCACCACACCTACACAACGCCCTAGCAAGTACTTAAAGGGACAACTCAACACACTCACTTGTGGCTTGTTTTCCACTCAGGGAGGGAGAGAGAGAGATAGACAGAGAGAGAGAGAGAGAGAGAGAGAGAGAGAGAGAGAGAGACAGATAGATAGATACAGATAGATAGAGACAGATAGAGAGAGCAAACAGTATGTTGGGTTACATATTGTTGCGAAGACTGCGGAGAAGGCGTGCAAGGGAGAGAGCTAGGGAACATCAGCAAACCCCAAGCACGCCTCATCAACAGCCTCCACCTGTTGCAAGTGAGGAGGCTCTGGCTCAGCAGCCACACAGGAGTCCATCCCCACCTGGAGGGCACAGGATGTATAGACGACCACCAAGGCCCAGGGTATACCGCCCAAGGGTCACACTCTTTGGAATGGCTGATGACGAGGTCATTGATCGCTACAGGTTGAGGCCTGACAGCATCATTGCCTTGTATGAGGTCATCAAGGAGCAGGTGGATCCCATCTACATCCACAACCATGCCCTAACTGGCCTGCAGAAACTACTCTGTGCCATACACTTCATGGCAAGCGGGGCCTTCCAGTCCACTGAGGGTTACGCATCTGGCATGTCCCAGGCCACATTCTCCAGAGTGCTGGCCCAGGTCCTGCCAGCCCTCAAAATCAAGGCCAGTACCCATATACATTTTCCCACCACCGACATGGACTGGATACACGTCAAGCAGGCCTTTTACGCAAAGGGAGGCATGCCCAGGGTCATGGGTGCTATAGATTGCACCCATGTCCGGATTAAGGCCCCAGCACGTGACGCACAGATATTCATCAACAGGAAGAACTTCCACTCCATCAACGTGCAGATGGTGTGTGACAGCAACATGAGGATCATGAATGTCTGTGCAAAATATCCTGGCAGCACACATGATGCATACATTCTACAAAACTCCTCAGTCCACAGAGATTTTGAGAATGGAACCTTTACAGGGGGATGGCTACTGGGTGAGTTCACAAAACAAAATCACACCACATACACAGGCGTACACACCACTCAGCTCAGCATGCACCTGACCCACACCTACTACGTCCACCACACAAAACATCATTCACACAACATGTGCTCCCTGTTTCACCATGTCACTCACATTACACAGGTGATGCTGGCTATGGATGCAAGTCCTGGCTACTGACCCCTCTGGCCAATCCCCAAACACATGCCCAGGAAAGCTACAACCAGGCTCATGCCAGAACCAGGAATGCTATTGAGCGGACATTTGGGCTCCTCAAGTCAAGATTCCGATGTCTGGACCACTCTGGGGGAGCACTGCAGTATGCACCGGCTAAGGTGTGTGACATCATTGTGGCGTGCGCAATACTGCACAATATCGCAGTGGACACCAGGCTGCTGGAGCACATCCCGGACCCCCCCATACAGGAAGTGCCCATGGACATCGGGCATGTGGAGGAGACCATGAGAGGGGCACAGATCAGAGACAGGCTCATCACGGAATACTTCACCTGTGAGTATAACACAGGCATGCAAACAATCCATGCAAGTCCCCCAGCAGTCCTGTGACACTAACCACACTGCACATTTTGTTCTGTCTCACCCCACAGGAACAGTGACACAGCACTGCACTGGCAGTGGACGTGGAAAATTGTGTGTGTGGACTCAGCAACCATCCTCCATTCCACTCTCCACGTTGACATACAGACCCCAAGGATATCACGCACACCCTCAGGAGAAACAAGGTACAACATATTACCCATGTTCATCACCTTACACGGCTTGATTGACAGCAACTAACTGGATATGCCATGATTAGAGCCTGAACAACCATGCTAGCCCAGTAGTGAAAGAGTATTATCTAATGATTTGCATGAGAAGGGACATCAGACTCAATATGGGACCTGTACTGTGCTACAGCTGAGAAGAGCAGCACAGGGGTGGATGTACAGTGGTATGGGCACACAATGTAGAGGTCATGAGACGTAGATCAGATTACCACGGACTCCATGCAGACCTGTGAGTGTGCAGACGTATGTGCCCCTGACATGAATACACACATCAACAAATGTGTCCTAACAGTTCCATGGAACAAATGACATTGGGCTGCCACTGTCACTTTCACAGTGGCAGCACAATGTCATTACTTCCATGGAGCTCTCAGAACACTTGTTAATGTGTGTATACATGTCAGGGGCACATATCCCTAGGACTGATGCACATGTCCTTAGTTCCCCACAGAATTGGTTACAGATGAGTACACAACACATTGTCAAGCAATGGTTTGTGCACTCACCTGTAACTGTGAAAACTGAGGGGATGAAAAAGACTAAATTGTTGTTGCTTGATGATCAGTTCAGGTCTACTGCTCCAAATCCTGTCCTCTTGTCCCGCAGGCATCCGTAACATGATCCATCCTTGAACTGAAGAGCTTCCATGTGACTGGATTGATGTCTTGACAACACCTTCATGAAGATCACCCCTTGCTGTTTATGGTGATGTTGTTGGTGATGCAAAGTTTGACCTGAGGTTCACACAAACCTCTACTGGAACATTCTCATAGAGACACAGAAAACACTAATTCTTGAGTGTTGTAACCTGTACAGTCAGGATGCTCAGCTACAGAGTTGTCAAACCTCATGGACAACACATGAGCAGGGCAGCAGTGTTACTGAAGTATTACAATTTAGTTTCAAAGTACATTTAGTGTTCTCATACAGGTGTTCAATGCATATAGGCAATACACACACAAAACACATGTACATTCTAATGTACTTTGAGACACAATAAAGATGAACCATCACCATTCTATCTGTGTCTGTAGGAGGATATATTTGAGAACACATATGTCAATGTGTTACCACACCCAGGGTAGAGTATGCCCCATACATGGAAAGGCAACACCCACATCACAGGAGTCCACCACTTGTTTGCCAGTGACTGGACTCTGTGATGTATCAATGCAAACAGATGATGGTGGCAGTGATGCACCAATGTGTTGTGGGAGTGATGAAGAGGTGATACAGGGGACATACTTCCACAGTGAATACCTGTCCACAGTATCTGTATTGCTCAGTATAATCCATGTTCGGAGATTTTGCTCCAGTTTGACATATCTCAGTACATGGGCTAACGAACAACCAGACTAAGTGGACATGTGTTATCACTGGTGAAGTCTGTTACACCCTTAGGGAAACAGCAACTCAACTTACAGGAGACCCCAATGCTCAGCCCAGGATATCAATGTGTGTGCTACACGTTGAAATCCTAGGTTAAAAACATTGGCTTCTTCAGTAAGTCAGTTGCACAATGAGTGTGTGAATCCAAGACAACATGGATACATGTCCCATTTATCTATCCTGCTTATAATGTCCCTGCTAAATCACAGAGCTGTTTGTCTGGTTATCCCATTAACCCACTGAGTGCAAGAGTGGTCCCCAACGCATTTCTTGACAATGCGTTGTCTACCACTCTGGCACTCAAAGGGTTAAACACAGCACATGATGTAGACAAATGTTCAGTGTTGTACAATTTGTTGTGCTAAGGGGTATGTTTTGTTGTTCAAATTCAACACACAACACCGCCATATAACACAGTGGTGTAATATGGCTCCAGGGATGTATTACAAGTTGAATTTGTACAACGGTGTGTGTGTGAACCCATGTTGTAGCATCCCACTAACATTTCACATAGGCAGAGGTTGTGTTCACTGCATTGTATGGCAATGCATTGGAGACAACCCTGCCACCCAATCCATAACTGAAGACACAACAGATCAGACTGGAATTAAAAAAAAAATGTTTTCTTTATTGAGGGGAAACTTAACAGGTTGGGCCTTTCATTTTTTCTTCTTTGGGTGGGGGGCCTTAGCCTGGGTGCCAGAGGTGGATGCCCTTGTGGATCTCCTGGTAACCCTCTGCCCCCTAGGTGTTGCTTCAGGGGTAACACTAGAGGGGGTGGTGGTTGCAGTAGACCCCTCAGTGGAACGCAAGTTCTCCCTCTCCATCCTCAGGTTCTCCCTGCGGTTTATCTCCCTCAGCTCCACAAGGACCTGTGTTAACATGTCCATCACACCAGTCCTGAGCTGCTGGAGTAGTGTATTCCCCCTGGACACCTCCGACTCCAAACCTTGGATCCTGCTCTCCAATTGGACAATGTTCCTCCTGGATTGCCTCCTGCTCCTGGTGATATTGCTGTCAGTACTCCTGCTCGACCGGAGTAGTCTCCTCTGAAGGGCCATACACTCCGCCTCCATCCCTGTGAGGCGTGCGGTGCTGGAGGTGGATGTGCCCGGTGTCCCTGGTGCTGCTGTTTCTTCCTCTGCTGCTGAGGGTGCTGTTTCTTCCTCTGCTGCTGAGGGTGCTGTTTCTTCCTCTGCTGCTGAGGGTGCTGTTTCTTCCTCTGCTGCTGAGGGTGCTGTTTCTTCCTCTGCTGGAGGTGCTGTTTCCTCCTCTGCTGGAGGTGCTGTTTCCTCTGCTGCTGGAGGTGCTGTTTCCTCTGCTGCTGGAGGTGCTGTATCCTCTGCTGCTGCTGAGGGTGCTGTGGCTGCTGTTGGAGTGGCTGGTGCAGATGATGGGCATATGCCCACCACATCAAGTGATGCAGAGCTGCCCAGAGATGTGTGTGCTGGTGGAGGTGTGAATATGTCCCTGGGTAGGGGGCGCTGGGGCTCACCAATCAGGCCCAGGTGTGTGTAGTCCAGTGGCCAAGGGTCATATGGTGGCCACTGATAGGTGGTGGGACCCCACCTTGGATCATACCTTGGGGCATGCTGTGGAGCCATCCAGGAGGGTGGGTTGATCTGGGAGGCATATGGCCCATATTGGGTGTTGGCCACTGTCCCTGGCAGCCATTGCCTCCCTGGCGGTGGTGGTGCTGCTGATGGAGGGTAGTAGCTGGTGGAGGTGGATGGATGTGTCCACCTCTCCTCCTGTGGCATCCAGCCACTGTACTGGGGAGGTGCAGCTGGAAAGGGTGGTGCAGCCTGTGGTGGTGCAGCTGGAAGGGGTGGTGCAGCCTGTGGTGGTGCAGCTGGAAGGGGTGGTGCAGCCTGTGGTGGTGCAGCTGGAAGGGGTGGTGCAGCCTGTGGTGGTGCAGCTGGAAGGGGTGGTGCAGCCTGTGTTGGAGGGGATGGTGATGGTGGGTAAGGTGACCACCGGCTGGTCCCCTCCTCTGTGTCCTCCTCACTGGGGGGTGACATAGCCTCCTCCACTGTCTCCTGCTGGGCTTGACGGCCGTAAGCTGTGTGGAGGAAGAAGATGTTGTGATTAGTGACCTTTGCCATATGTTTGTGGAGACAATTCTACTTTGATATGTGTTGAAGAAAAATATATGTGTTTGTGTTAATCCCCCTGGGTAAACAAGGGTACTCCCACTGCTGAAAGGTGTTTGAGTTATTATGGGTGAAGGTTTCATTCTGAGGTGCAATATCACAGTGGCCAGAAATAGTACAGTGGGGCTGTTGCTACACCCTCCCATGTAGATATCTGGTCCCTGTACCAGAGCTGTCCATATGATTGTGTAGTAACAGCACCACTGTACAATATCAGGCCACTAGGATATTGCCCCTGACATATCCATGTCTGAGCTGTGATACCTTTTGCATCAACACACCTTTCAGCAGTACGAATACCATTGTTTAACTCGGGGGGGGGGGGGGAGATCCAACAACATATATTTGTCTTCACAACTTGTAGGGATGGCTATCCCTCCAGGGGGGTGGCAAAGGTTAAGTCCACCTTGATGTCAGATTGTAGACATTGTGGGAACAGATGTTGTTCTCTGTTAGTCCTATCCTTCCTACCCTCATGGTTGTTCAGATAATGCTCTATGTGACGGATGTAGATTTCAGTCATTTGTCTACACGAGGGATTTTCAGCAGAGACAAAATCAACCCATTTAGAGAACAATACTTAATTGGAATGGTGTACAGGGTGTGCATGATTTACAAGCACACTCTGTGGACCATTCCAAAGAGGTATTTCTCTCTATATGTTGTGACTTTGGCTCTGCTGAAGAGCCTCCGTGTGGTCAAATGATGGATATCTTCACCTGTCACATGGAGCAATATCTGTATAACCATGAGTGTTGGAGGGATGGGACTTAGATCAAGACACATCTGTTAACGATGGCAATGATATGACATCATGATGACATTACCCATTGCTATCCCATTACAGTGACACACAAGTAGAAATGGTCATATATGTATGTGGATATGTACCCTTCATATGGATGGAGTAATATCCTTCCAAGATGTGATGCCAGAGAGCATTTCATTAGGTGTGATTGCCTTACTGGCTATATATGTGCACCCATCCAACAAGACATTGTATTGATATGATGGATATGAACATACCTCGTATATCCCATCTACGTAGGGTGTGATATACTATGTATGTGTATTTGGATGGTAGCAATGTAGGTTGATATGTGATGGGTGCACATATCTGGCCAGTAAGGCAATCACATCCAGTGAAGTGATCTCTGTGTTCACATCATGTTGGAACATATTTAGTAACATTTGAATCCTAAGGGCAACAATCCAGCCAGTAGTGAGGGATATCTTTGATTGAGGCCTGTTTTTTTGTCTGTGTATGAGCCCATCCATCCTTCTGTGTGAGGCAACCGTACTCAGTCCTAGATATCCATCAGTCATGGCCTGTTGGTGACCAAGGTACAATGTTTGCTATTTGTTTCCCATATGTATCCTGCATAGAGATGCTGGTGTACCATCGATCCATGGCATCAGCACCCCTGTGGATCCATGTGGGAATCAGATATGGGATATGTCATTTCAAGTCAGAGAAATGATTGCAGCCACAACACCAATGCCTACTTTTTCCTGCTTGAATTCTGTAAAATAGTTTTCGGCCTGTGTGTTGCACCTACAAGCATTTATTCTGTGTGACACTGTGATGTGTGATCTGATGCCCCCTTTTGTGATTCAGTAAGCAGTGATGTTGAACCGATGACATGAACATGATGGTGACTTCTCCAGTGATCTCCTTTCCCCATTTCCAGTGTTTTCCATGGAGTCTGTACAATGGGACCCTATGAACTTGATTCTTGTTTTGGCATATTCTCCATGGACTAACACTGGTACTGGTGAAGTGAGGGTGTGTGAGGGTTACTTTGTGTCCACCATGTGTTTGTCACCGCTTAGTGAATGTCCCCTGTGTAGCATGTGATCGTTGGCCTATTGACTTGTTTGTTGTCAGGTTAACCCCTTGAGTCCCAGAGGGGTTGCCAATGCATTGTTGATCGATGCATTGATGATCCCTCTAGCACTCACGGGGTTAGGGTGGGGGTGGGGACATGGGTGACATTGTGTGTGAACAGTGATGATCTATTACAGTCGACAATTTGAAAATGAAGGTTTGTGTATTGTGTGTAATGAGCACAGCGACAGGAGGGTTGAAGTAGGACTTTGACAGGTTTGTCCCAAGTTGGACGTTGCCATTTGTCCAGGTGTTGTGTCCTTTTTTTAACCCTCATGGTGCTGTGTTGGTGCAGTTGTATGGCTGAGTGATGGCCATGTGTTGAGGTGTGAGTGTGTGTGCAGCTGGTGTTGGTTGCTGTAGTGTGTTGTTCTGTAGTGTTGCACTTACCGGTAGTGTGGAGGCTCCTCTCATCCCCAGTGTCAGTTCCTCCCACGACCCCCTCGATCATGGTCGGGGACATGTTCTGCCGCACCATCTCCTCCCAGCCGCAGAATGTGATGGGCACAGATGGGCCACCTCCGGTGCCTCGGGCTTGCTTGGCCATGTCAGACATCTTGTTCTTGACCACCCTCCGGCAGTCGCCCCATCTCTTCTTCACAGACTCCACGTCCCGCCTGCATGTTGCCACCGCGTTCACCCGGCTGCAGATCTGGTTCCAGGCTGCCTTCCTCCGCGCTGCCAGGCCAGGGACCTTTGCCGTCGGGTGGAGAACACTCTGCCTCTCCAGGACAGCTTCCACAAGAGCCGTGTTCTCCTCCTCACTATATCTGGGATCCCTGATCCTGCCCTCATCAGCTCCGGCATGGGAGGATTCAGAGCCGGAGTGCCCTGCCTGGTCTGACCCTGCCTGTGTGGGGTGCTCCCCAGGAACTACCCCTCGTCCCACTGCAGGTTCTGTCCCTGTCCTGCGTGTTCCTGCTCTGGTGGGCCTGGTCCCCCTCCGCCCTGCGGATCTCCCTCTCCCACCCCTGCTCTGCTGAGGGATCCCCTCCTGAGCTTCCTCCTCCTCCACTACTCTCCCCATCCCTCTCTCCTGTCCTCCTCTCCTTGACATCACTCACCCAGTCACACCCAGGCACTCCCACAGGCCCTCACAGACACACTCGATCCAGTCACTCTCTGTCACACACTTTCACTCCCAGATTCACACTGTCAAAATAAAAAGTAATATGTGTAAGGTGTTATGAAATAAAAGGACTATGTGTATGTATGTGTATGTGTTTGTGTTTGTATGTGTGTATGTAATATGTGCAAAAGTGTGATATGTGTATATATAGTGCACCTCTCTCCTCTCTCCAAACTGCAAAACTCCTCTACCTCCAATGAACGCGCCTCTCTCCCTCTCTCTAATGACTATCCTCCGCTCCTGGGTCCTGATATCTGGCTCTGAAGAACTCGATAACAGACAGTGTGTGGCGGTTATTTTTGGGTATATATAGGTGTATTTGAAGTTATTTGATACATTGGGCCTTTGGGATTGGATGTGTGTTTGAATTTGTTTTGGCATCAATCAGGGTTGCTTGACAACGGCAGCCGTTATGTTACATGTTGTTTGGAGCTCAGTTATCGTGTGATTTGTCCGCCCGTTGTGCATTAACATGAGCGACAACGGGTTTTGTGTTACGTGTTTTTTGTGTGCCTACGCTCGATAGCTATTCTCGTAGAGTAGCTATTGAATCTGCCGTAACTCCTGTATTATTTGCGAGCGATGTGCCTTTTTCACTTAGCGGCTGGTTTAACGGTTGGCTTTAAATCGAGCCCTTAGAGTCTGGCAGGTTGCCCAACCACATTCTAGACTATGGCATGATAAATCAGCAGGGGGTTATTTGGTCTGTTTCCCTAACAAAAAATATAACTTACTGGCCACACCATAAACATTGATTTGAGTACATTTCACTGTTAGTGTTCATACACAAATACAAGATGCAAAAACATCACATGGGATAGAATAAGAGAGAATTCATTTCTCACTAAGCGACAGACGCACATATGGTCTATCAGTTGTGTTCAGAATGGGAGACTGTTCTATATAATTAGCACAATTATGATTGAGGCCAACAATTATATTATACTGGTTAGCAAATCTATATATATCATTCCCATTTTGGGGGGTGATTTAGACACCAGCAAGAGAGGCATTAGTTGAAATAATGTCAAAGTGTGTCTGGAAATGTATGTAGATCATTTCACCTTGGAGAATAAGACACACGTTGCATTATACACTAGAATTAGGTATGTAAATTGAAGGAGTGAGACATTGATAATTATAATAAGATCATGCTGTAACGCTGCTGTTGTGTTGGGGATGCAAGGAGGGGGGATGCACTCACCTCAGACAACATAGAGAATTCAGCACCAAGAACAGTAGCAGCATTGCTTTAAGGGAGGGCTTAATTGGACAACTTGCCATAGTTTTCTATGTAGCCCCAGAAAAGCGCTGCACAAATGGTCTATGTGAATTTTTTAAGGTAATGTGAAAATTATGTAAACATGAATTAGAAGAAAATCTTGTAAGTGATACTTGGTGTTAATAAGAGTCCACAATGAATAAATAATGCCAGGAAAAAATAATATAGTGGAAGAATTCAGACTTGGCTAGTCTCATTTTTATTAGGTGTCATGGAATGACTGGACTATAGGATAGAGATAGGCATGTGTCACACATATGTGGAGGGTGTCCTGTGTATTTCCTGCTCTGCGAGTTCTCGTTAGTACAGTGCTGACAGTCTTAAGGTTGAGATGAAGCAAGAATGTAATCTGTCAATGGAGTATGTTGGTTCAACAAGAGAGGCAACCTAATCCATCACCCCCTTACACCCTAGCTCCATCTCATCATTAAGATTGTCAGCATTGGTTTATAATTGGCTTGCTTCATTTTTACTTTAGACATCAGCTTCTAGAACATCTGCAAAATAAGAAATCGGTTTGAAATTATAATTAATTGTTTTGACATTGCACATTGGTTTCATTTAATGTTCTAAAGATCAAGAAGCATTTTATTCAAAGGAGCAGTAAACTTTTTCATGAAAACATGCGGCAGTGAATTTCCTCCTGATTAAAACAAAGGCAATATTGCTGAAACTTTTTTCACAATAAACTTAAAGGGATAGTAATACTTCATTTGATCTTTATTTTATTTTGTAGGCATTAAAAAAAACATGAACGATATAAATCTTATCTCTCAAACCTTTATGGTTTGAGAGATATTCACAAGCAAAGTTTCACCTCCCGCCCCTTTTACCTAGTGTAAACCATCTCTTCTCAGATGTGGAATCTGGTTGTAAGACTAGACAGATAACAGAAGGGGACAATCTTCTTCCAGCGAGAACAATGAAAGCCCTGCCCCCCTTGACAAGCTATTCAGCTTTTTCCCTTATCTTAATTGAAGATTGTCCCTCTCTGCAGTCTACCTGGGCACCTCCCTTCTGCTCTGGCTGAGCAGTGTTACATCAGTAAAAGGGGTGGGAGGGGGATTCTTTGTCATTGAATTACTCTTGAACTACAACTCTGACAGTATTGAAATAACACTCTCCAAAGTCCAAATACTATGATGATTAATTAGAGCTTCTTTTATTATGAAACATTACTATCCCTTTAAATATTCTTTTATCATTACATTGGAGATCTATAGTTTGTTGAGTTATAACTTTTGAATGAAAATCTCCCAGTAGAAAGAGTACAATTATTTTATTCAGTAGGAAAAGTCCTGCTCTATAATGTTTTTTTCTTCAGTAAAAAGTTTACAGCTCCATTATAGATATTCAGAGATGATGTTGAAGCAGCTCCTGCTCTCAGTGTAAATAGGGGTTCTTGGATCATTCAGGGTATTCCTCCTTCCTGACTGCTATTTCACCTTCTCTTTGATTAGTCCTGTCTCTCACCAGTCTGTGCATCTGATCTCTCCAGGTCTCTTCAGAAGCATAAGCTGCACTGAGACTCTAATCAGAAACCGAGAAAGCATTTTGCGTGGCATGACACCGGGATGTTTCAACCAGCTTCTGGACATCCTGAGGTCCAGCAGGGTCATCTCCAAAGGGGACTATGAGATTATCAATGCAAAGATGACACTGATGGACAGAGTGAGAGAGTGTTTAGACACCTGCTGTGGAAAGGGCGAGGAGGCATCACAGGCCATTCTAAGAACACTTGCCTCCTCTAAATTCAGTTATGGAGACTGGAGGAACTCGACATGAGAGTAAAGAATACACATGGTAGAGTAATATTTGGCCACCTCCCTGGTGGGCATCTGAAATGGTTTAAAACTTGAATCAAGGATCTCATTGTATCAATGAGTCAGTCCAAAAACAAGTAACTGGTTCTATATTTCAAAACTTCAGCAGCAGATGTTAAACTTTGTTTTTCCTTAGTGCTACGGAGACGAATATAGTGCTGATATTTTCACTGCACCTTAAGAGGGCCATGATGAAAACAACAGTAGTAATTGTGTGGGGCTCATCAAACCAGGTACAAGATGGAAAGTTCTCATGTCAAAATCAAACAGAGGTTTAGAGCTTACGGCTCCTGGCAAGAATACAGGCACCCTGGAAATATGGTGACTTTGTAGAATTGTTCAGTGGGAATATCGCCAAACTATCAGAGGCAATTGACAGTAAGTTCCTATGAAAGGACTTACTCGTGGCTAAATAAAAGTGATTTTTAATATATTTTTTATAGAAATATCCTCTATGTCTAAAAAAAGAAAGTTCTCTAGTTTTTTATCCTGTGAACAAGCTAATATATATATTCATATTAATATGTATGTATCAAGGGATCATATAGCTGAAGCTGCTATGAAATGCTCATCTAATTAATAAAGTATATTTGTTATTTCTCATATTATCCTTGTGTCTGCTAAATGGTTTATTTTTTTAGGGTCTTTCACCTAAAATTAACAATTAGTAATGACTTGGACACCTCTCTGGCACTCAAAGGTTTAATTCTGTTTGTTCTTACCAAGAGTACCCATAGCACACATGGGTGTATGGTGTAAGTTAACCCCTTAACGTCCGGCGGTCCTGGGACGTTTCTGTCCCATAAGGACCGCATTGAACCACGTGGACGCGCCGGTACACGTGACCTGTTGCGTGTATTGGCGCATCACTATGGGGCCTGATAGAGATCACTCCGATCTTGGAGCGGTCAATTTCAGGCCCTATTTTTACTTACAGCGCTCCCGGTAGAGCGATGTAAGTAAAAAGTATGTGACGTACTATGACCGTCATCGGTCCTTGAGAATTTCAAGGACCATGACGGTCATAGTACGGCACAAGTCGTTAAGGGGTTAAATGAGATTTTCCAGTGTGACTATGTCTTAATTTGTTGTCTTGGTTAATTCCCATTGATTTAAAGGATGAATAACATTTTTGAGGAAAATATATACATTATAGCTCTTTTCCTGCTGAGTAAAACAAAGGCATTACCACTGCTGGAAATGTTTTTAATTCATAAGTTATTTCAGCTCAAACTTATTTTTTGAATATCAAACTTTTGCTTTTTTTATAACCCATTCTATGGGCCAGATGTTCAAAGAAGTAGCGAAATAGCCTTTGTCGTTTGTAACGACTTTTCAAAGTACAGTGTCGTTGGGATCATTAATATTTTCAGAGAGTGTCGGTTGTGATTGGAAATATGTCATTTTTTTGTAGTTAATTATGACAAATTTTCTTTTCCTCTATACGACACCCCTTTGCCCGTCAATTCTGGAGTTGTGTCGTACACAACGGACATTACTAGTTTTTTGTCGTATACTCTATAGAAAATATGTCGTTCATGCATTCAATAACTTATTTTTATCTTTCATACGACAACTTTTTGTCATTATACCTTTGAACATACGGCCCAATGAGTCATAAAATACTGGTCTCTATAGTAAGTGACAGGAACATCACCCAGTGACCACAATATTCAATTGCACTTTAATGTAAAAAGGACCATCATTTTGAGCAGTGATGGGCAACTTGAGGCCTTCCAGCTGTTAAAGACTACGATTTCCATCAAATTGGGCCAACCATTGGGTGCCTGGGGATGACAGGTTGAGGGCCTCAAGTTGTACATCCCTTAGTTTAAAGTGTAATTATTCACACTAGAAAATCATGCAGTGGTGCAGCAATATTCAAGAAGTTCTGTTATTTATCTTCCACATGCAATTTTTACTACTATAGTAGTTGGTTGTTGTTTTATTATATGCTAGAAAAAGCTGCATAGGGTTTCCCATGCAAGATGAGGCAGAGGGAGAGAACAGATATTAGCGTCTACTCACACAAATTGTCTGATACCCAGGCTTTGTTACACTAATAGTCACAGACCTCCACTAACACTCTCTGACACACCTACTTTGATCCATTGTCTGACACCTCAGCTTTGTTTCATTGTCCCACTGGTAGTCACAGACCCACACAGATAATTATATTATCCAATGTGTTGAGAATTGGATCTACTTACTTTGGCACCGAATGATTGAGGAGATTCTATTATTGGTGAGCATAGCATATTATCGCTCCTACCCATGTTAGGTGTGTATGGTTTACTAGGGGTTTACACCCTTATCTTCTATACCCCCTCATTTGATGCAGCACTAAATGTATGCATGTACATAGTTACTGAGCTATTTTAGTGTCGTTTTATCATGTAACCAATAGAGTATGTATTTTAGTTCATAAAGTTAAAAATGCCATTTTGTGCTCCTGTTACTTAGCTCTCTGTGCAAGTCATGCATGTAGGTAAATTATGCATATTTGGTATTTTTGTATTCAGAGGGTTCAAGTCTTTTAATAATAATTGAAATTTTCACTACCAACATAATTTTTTTTTTACTTTGCTACTTAGGGATACTTTTATCTATATATATAAAAGAAGACTTCTGTGTGCCTGGCAAACACACCCAGGGGTGGTAGTGAGGAGGAGCTACTGTTCCCATTGGGTGATTCAATGGGGGCGTGATTTTCATAGGACTTGCAGTGGCCGAAGGCCACTGCTAGTCCTATGAAAATCATGCAGGGACTTGCCCCGCCCCCACTATCCAGGCCGCCCACCACTATCCAAGTAATGAAAAAAAAAAATGGCTTTCATTTGCTCTGAAACCACAGACACACACACAAGCCTCCCCACACACACACAACCAAACACACACCAACACCTCTCCCCCACACCACCAAAACCACACACACCAACAAACTAGCCCCACACAGACACTACCCACACAAAAACAATTACATGTGCCATACACACACACACTGTCTCTCAGTTTTTTTTAACACAATCTCCTGCCCTCCCTTCATGCGATTCCCCACCACTCCAGACTCCTACTTCATCATCCGCACCCTCCACAAACGCCATCACAGCCCTGATACACCACCACTTTGAAACTGAGCACATATTCATATACATCTCACACATACTCTTAATATCTGCCTCCGTCTTCATGCACACACATCCGTCAACTTCATTCTTTAACTACATAAAACACATATTCATATACATCTCATACATTTTAAGTCATCACTTTAACTCTTTTTATGCCTCTGCCCAACGCTTAACCAGTATGTTCAAACTTAGCTTTTTACATTTTACGGTCACTTACTCCACTAATTTTAATATAGGCCTCCTCCCCTTCAATCACTCCATGCCTCATCCAAACAGCAGGACTGTGACACGGGACTCTGGCGCACTGCAAAGGCACTTACTACAAGTTGTGAATGCATAGACTTCTGTATCCTGCAGCATGGATGGACCATCTCACAAGTGCTCAGTCGGTGCTGCACTGGTGTGTGTGAAGTATACAGAAGTCTATGTGGTCAGAACTTCACTAACACTTCAAAAGGCCGCCTCCGATTGCTCCAGACACTCAGATAGGCAGACAGTGAGCAGATGTATAATCTGCACATATACAAGCTTCACATTCTTTTCCTCCATCCCCTGATTTCTGTTCACACTTTTTTTCCTGTTAATCCCCCCCACATTCTCGCGGGTAAGCCCTGCCCCTTTTTAACGCGATTCGCGTCATTTTTCTCACCCCTTTGCCAACACTACAACTCCTCTCTGAGACAACACCTTAAAGTTCCCAGGTATGACAATGCTCTTACTTCCCATTCACAAATATGGGTGCTGTTCTGCAGCCAGCCACTTTGCTTTGTAATGCACCCTTTCAGTGCCCTTAGATAACTTTACATTTCTAATTTGTTTCACCCATTTTAAATGCTCTTCACTATCTCATCACTAGCACTTTGAGTGGCAGAGGGGTACACAAGGCATTGCAATGCATTATGTACTCTGCTGACACTCAAAGGGTCCATCTGACCCTCACTGACACAGGACTTTATATATATTGCATACTAGCAGTGTGGGATGGCATTGGCCATCTGTTTTTTTGTTTTTTAACCCTTTGAGTGCCAGAGTTAAGCAATAGTTAAAAGTTTGACTGACAGAGGGATACACAAGACATTGCAATGCATTGCAAACCCCTTGGCACTCAAAGGTTTAGCGCTCCCCTTCTCTGAGATGATTTCACCCCTTATGTCACTTGTGCTCTCCCCCTTCTCTCTGCTGTTCCACCCTTCTCTCTCATGTGTCACCTGTTTCTCTCTGGTCCCACTGTCAGTTCTGTTCTCAGTCTCTCTGTGCCATATGTGGACCTGAGAGGAGACTGACATCTTAGCTGTCTTGTGTGGCAATGAAAAGGATAATGAAGGCTCCAATGGTATGGACCCCCTAATATCTCCTATAGAGGGGCAATTGGGACCTTTGGACCCCTAATATCTCCTCAAGAGGGACACTTGAATGCTTTTCAATTTGCCTTTTAACCCATTCAATGCTACAGTTCTCAAACACATTGTGAAACAATGCGTTGAAAAACTGTAGCATTTAAGGGGTTCAAACCCCCATTTACTTATAACACAACCTCAGCATGTTCTACCTCAGCACAAAAGCTCTGCCAGCCTCTCTCTGCATGTAACATACAGGCTCTGGCCCATAGAGAGCAAATACAACTTCACTAAATACCCATTCATTTATATGTTGCTTTTACATGTTACATGTGTCCTGTTGGACACCTCTGCATTCAAGAGGATAAAATCCCTGAGATCCGCACACACTTTAACCCTTTTACTGCCAAAGGGGGTACGCCACACATTGTTGTGCAATGCATTATGTACCACTCTGCTACTAAAAGGGTTAACGCTCCCCAATATGCAACTGAGGAGACTGAGACACCCTTTTACCTCCAACAAACATACAACATATTACATTTACACATGACACTTCCTTTCAGAACACATACAATACAGTAAAAACAAACACAATGGAAATGCCTTCACCACACCATATACAACATATGCTACATAATACATACTCTAATACAGTGACGGGCAACACCGTCCCATATTGCTAGTACTTGATATAAATAGAAAGGTACCTTTATTGTGCACCACCAGAGACACTGCCCTCTTTATCAGCAACCCATTGGAGAGTGTAGGCTCTGACCTCTGTCCCAGTTGGATGGCACACAGGTTTGCAGATAGGGAATAGACAAGGTCTGAATAGGAGTAGGATGCTTTGTCAAGCTGCACCGTTGGATCTGCTCACTTAGTGAGAAACAATTCGCTTGTTGGCAGACAGCTCTCTCTCTAGCAAACATGCACTAAAGCTCTCCCCCATTGTGCCTTTCCCATTCTTGCAGTGCAACCATGTGATCAGGAAGCCCAGGTCCTTTAGCCCACCACTACCACATGGAGGAAGCAGGGAAGTTGATTTTCATTAGGTTGAGGTACAAGACCTCCACAGTTCTGGGGTGACTTAGGGGTTTCCTTTTCAGCTTGATATCATGCAGCCTGAAAAGGAAGCCCATTCCAGTACTGGGTAATTAGTTACCTGCCTGTGACAGAAGGAACTAGACCCCAAGCACTGAGGTTCCATCAGACATGGACACCCTAACCTTTCTCCACTGTCCTCTAGTAGTCACATAACCACATTGTCAGACTGGTAGTCTCAGAATAAAACATACAGTTTCAGCCGCTGAATTAAATGTGGCAGACTAAGCTACTTCCTCACTCTGCACCGGAATTAGCTTACTTTGCAGTCAGACTCTATTGCACTGACTCCCCACCTGGTGCAAATACATTATCACTGAGAGGGAAGCCAACCAAATACCTGGGGACTCAATTAAAGCAAGCAAAGGTTGAGTCCTACTAAACAACTGTAGTCTAGGTGATCCACATTTAACCCTTTTATTGACAGAGGGATAACCAATGTATTATTTAGCAATTTTTTGGTTACTCATCTACACTGAAAGGATTTTAATTCAATGAAGGTAGCAGCAGAAGAGGAGAAGGAGCGGGGTGATACCAGGGAGGGAAAGATTGATGCCGGGCAAGGAAGGGAGTTCGTAATATGAGGGAAATAGATGATACATAAGGGAGAGAGAGGAATAATATGGAATAGGGAAGTAATTGTTCCACTGTCCCACTGATAGTTTACTAGTGGAGCAAGGCTGAGTGTCAGACAGTGTATGAGTTCAGTGCACTTTCTGACAATGATATTGAGGGAAGGGACAAATATTCCTACAGGGAATCCTTTGACTAAGCATGTGAGTGTGTATTTTTGCCTGGAAAAAGGTCCCTATGGCAATGGATGAAGGAAGACCATGGAGGCGTATGGCTGGCATGAATCCAGATATATGATTACATAACTTTCATTTTATTTATATAATTTATATATTTTTTTCTAAACTTGGATTATGTTTTAATGCTAGTAACTTGTAACTTTTAAGATTTGACATCCTTATTACATCAAAAATATAAATGAAATAATGTACTCACAGTTTGTGAAAGCCAGTTTATAATCCCCACAATGGGCTAAAAGCAACAGGGAATCCAAATCCTGCACCTGTTCAGGAAAAGTTCAATGTAAAAAAATAGTGAACATGCTGTATATTCAACAACAAACTTAATAAAGATTAAAATATATAAAATATTGGCTACAAAGCCAATGCATTTCTGAGCACAACTCTTTTCTCCAGGAACTTAGCCAATAGTACAAATTCTTCTTTCTTCTATAGATTGTGTGTTGTATTCCTTCGATGAAATATTCTCTTTCAGTTTAATGTAAAACTGTTTAAATTACCATATAAGTAAACCCTTATACAGGGGAGGGCTGGCAACTTGTGGCCCAGAAGGCAAATACATTCAAGTGGCCCATTTCTATATTGTTCAAGTCCACTGTCCCAGCCCACGTCCTTTTGTTAATTTTAAAATTGGCATTAATGTTGTGATGTAAGGCAAGTGATATCACAAAGCTTACAGCTGAAATGGGGCTACACTTGTGCGCTACTACAAAGCTTACAATGTAAGTAAAGCTTACCTAGTGATACTATAGCGCTTACAAGGGAAATGGTTTATGCTACTAGTGTAGCTTCATTTGGATTATACCTCTGTGGTGTCATTTATGTAGCTCCATTTCAATTGGCCCACCAGCCCAGACATATGACTGGCCGAGGGGGCAATTGCCCTCGTGCCCCCCAGGCCAGCCCTCCCCTGCCCTTATGTAAAACCTTTGGGGATAAAAAGCTCTCCATAGACAGTAATAAGAATAGCATCACAAAGACAAACATTTTTTTAATAAGTTACCTGCCAGAAGAAGGAGTAACCTTGATTTTTTTTCTGCAAGAATATGTTGTACACTGAATATAATTCAACCCAATCACATTTAAAGCAGAACTAACACATAAAAAAGGAAAAGAAAGAAAGCAGAACTTTTATTAGCATTCAATATAAATAGCTAGTATAAAAATAATACAAAATGCATAATTAAATCACAAATATATTTAATAAGTAAAATGAAATGTGGTGTATTTCATGACAGCAAAACCACAAGGGAAGTAGGGATGAGCAAAAAGAGTCAAAAACATTTGCTGTAGGAATTTTCAAGGGAAATAAGTAATTTCCCACCTTTCCCATGAAAATTCCTGCCGAAAGAAAATTCATAAAATGTCTCCCTATTTGCTACTGCCATTAAATTTCCTGCAAGAACTTTTTGGTTTTTGCCCATTTCAAGGAATCCCCACAGCCATGCAGACTCAATGTGTAGTTCTATTGGTACCAGTACAGTTGAACAATGCAGGGACTCCTAGGAGGTCATTATATGTGGTCCTCTGGCTACCAGTGCAATGGACAAGGCTGGAAGGTTAATGTTTGTGATGTTCTATGGCCGCAACTGAAGCAGGACAAGGCTGGGTAGTCAGTATGTGTGCTTCTGTGCTACCATTGGACAAGGTTGGGATAAGTGACAAAGAGGGACTCTCCAGCTGTTTCCACACTACACCTCCCATCATCCCTGACAGGTGATGGCTGGTGGAGAATGATAAGAGTTGTAGTCCAGCAGCAGCAAGAGGACTGGGTTGGGGGTTCAATAAGTCTTTCTACATCTGCCAGTGATATTTGACAAGGCTGGGGGGACTGTATGTGGTTTCATAACTACCAGTGAAGTGGGACAAGGCTAGGGGTTGTGCAGGGTATGATTAGGGGCTATGTATGTGCTGTTCTATAGCTACAGTGAGATTCCCTGGGGCAGCAATTTTGCAATCTCTCAACAAGGTCAGCAGTCAGAGATCACAAAATAAGGGGGTAGGATTTGTGATTCTATGGCTGCCAGTGCAGTGGGTCATTGTGGAAAAAAGCACAAAATCTGCACTTTACACCGGAAGTTTCCCACTCGGTGAAAAGTGGCCTTTTTCGGCTGTTTTGCTTATGAGGTGAAAAATATCATTCATCCCTAAAGAGAACCCCACCCCAATAACAAAAAAATGTGTCCCATTCAAACAATATTAAAATGAGAAAACTGCTCACAGATATAAGGAGTGAATCAAAATACAGTTCATCCTCATAATAATCATAGTCAATCCAGTATAGGGTGCAAATTCATGTGCATACATATAACATGTCTATATAAAGGTAACAAAGCAATAAATGAAAGTGCTGAGAATCTCAGCCAATGATTTTGCCTGAAATTTAAAATCAACAAAATCAGGGCAGTTCCTCCTTAAAGGAGCAGGACACTTTTTATGACAATAAAACATAGGGTTTCCTGTTGAATAAAAACAAGGGGTACTTCGACTGCTGAGAATTACTTTTTGCAGAGTTATTACAAATTAGGCAGTTTTACATTAACATTGCCCTCTAATAGTCAAATTCAAAAATGTTTTTCTTGTGCATTTGATGGTGGTCACTGACATTGAGTCACTGACTGTAATGAACAACACGTGCAATACTAAGGACAAGTACAATGTAATGAACAAGACATATGATACTGAGGACAAGTACAATATTCCACTAGGTATAAGTGAATGTTAGACTCTTCCAACAAGGAACAGTACTGTCCGGAGCTCGGAATCGAGGCTTGGGATTGGGCCTCAGGAACAGAGGCTGTCAGAGAAGGGACTATGCTGCAGCTTGGCTGAATATAGGTGCTAATCGCAAAGCTAAATAATCATACCTGGGAACTCCCTAAATTTGCCCCGGAGACTCTGGTTTTGACAGAGCTTTACCAGGTCTCCGGGGTAGAGGTAGATTCCTCCGGATGTGGGAGTTTCTATTGAAACTCTGCCCACATCTTCTTTTTCTCCCAGTGTTCTTCCTTCCCCAGCCTTCTGTGTGTCACCTTTAAACCCTGCCCCCCCAACTTGCATCAAGCCCCGCCCCTTTTGACTCGATTTGTGTCATGATTGTCACCCCCTGCTGCACCAGAGGACTCCCCTCCGGGCAGACTTCAATTGAAAGTTCCCAGGTATGTAGATAATGTGGCACCTTCCAGAGGAGCCGAAGTCAGAGGCAACAAAGGGTCAAACACTGGAGAACACAGCGAGAACACAGCACTAACAGGGTCAGGCTTCTTCTTAGTCTAGGGACACTATACAAACGTGCCACTGCTAAGCACACCCCTGCCTATATAGTGCAGAAGCACCGTGAAAGAGAGAGAGCTACGGAGGGGCACGAGACTCAAAAAGCAACGAGGAAGTATGGAACCGGCTAGGAGTGGGGCCACAACAGCAGGCAACAATGAGGTCATGACACTGACAAAACAGTTCTTCTCCACGGAATGTGAGAGAAACTGTTGTTTCATTCCTGACAGTTTAAACTTTCATTAAGTAATCACGTTTTTACTCACTTCCTGACATTTTGAGCAGTTATAACTTTTGAATAAAACAACTGGCAGCAGTGGGAGTACTCTTGTTTTACTCAACAGAAAACACCATTAACATATAGGATTTCATTAAAAAAAGTTTATTGTTTCTTTATGCAAAAGTATTGATCATACGGTATCACATTAATTTACTTCTATGGATGGTGACTATTTTCATGTAAAAGAGAATTATATTATGTAGGCTTCTGGGAAGTCTTAGTTTTTAACACATCTCTCAGTTTATAGTTCTTTAAAACTTAAACTTTAACTCCAATTGGTCATAGAGTTCAGTAAGACAAATATGAAAATGTTCTCATTGGAAAGCTTGATGATAATGTCTGAGTAGGACTGCCAATCTTTTAATGCCCAATGTTCATATTTTAAGTTGTCTAGATAGATCACTATATCCGTCTGTACGGTTTCCTATTGAAACGTTGCCATCTATTGGGCAACATACAAAAAGGCGAGTTTAAAGTATTGCCTCAATCAAAACGGAGATATCAGAATGTCCCCTGAATGAAAAGAGCATCATTCTGATGAGTAAATGCCAGTATGTGTGTGTTTAATCCTATGAGTGCCAGAGGGGTATGCAGGTTATTGCTTTTTAATGGGTTGCATACCCCTCTGACATTCAAAGGGTTAATGGCAGTGGATGATTTAGACCTTAGGTTACTGAAGCATTTAAGTGGCAAATCATTTTGAATGGATTCAAAAAAATGTAGCTCTCCACTCTACTCACACAAGAGTCCTTCCTTATCTTTGAGACAAAAAACAAAGAGGCATACACAGGGTTAATAAATATTAATCAAATGGAATAATATCTAAATACCAGATACTACTCAAATATATTGACTGCACGGTGTCTCCAGTGGTTCTGAAGGACTGTGGGAGGATATTCTACTACCCAACACACAGATTCTTCTAAACCTGGCTGCTACCCAAGACTCATTCCTAAAAAAAGAAGCAAACACAGCAGTTTATAAGAGAAAAAGGGGTGTTCATATATAAACACACATATAAGAAGTATATTCTTGAATGAATAGGGTGTATTCTCTTAAACGTATACACAGGAGCCATTAGTACAAAGACAGGAGGTTATCTCCCGGTAAATCCGCAATTAGTGGTCTTCCAAATATTATATAAATATATGATCAGCCAAACATTATTGTATGCCCAATATCCTTTAATTAAAACATACATAACATGAAATGATGTGATATGAAAAAGAAAAAAACCCTCTGACGTGTTTCAGGATACTAGGATCCTTTCAACAGGGAAGAGTACCTATAATAAGCCGGACGGCATATGGAGCATCCTTTTAAAGGGATAGTAATACTTCGTTTTATCTTTATTTTATTTTGTAGGCATTAAAAAAACATGAAAAATGATATAAGTCTTATCTCTCAAACCTTTATGGTTTAAGAGATATTCACAAGCAAAGTATACCACCCCGTGTACAGCCAGATCAGAAGGAAGGTGCCCAGGTAGACTGCAGAAAGGGACAATCTTCAATTAAGATAAGGGAAAAAGCTGAAAAACTTGTCAAGGGGGGAAGGGCTTTCATTCTTTTCATACAAAGAAGATTGTCCCCTGCTGTTATATGTCCAGTCTATGGACTGGATTCCACATCTGAGAAGAGATGGCTTACACTAGGAAAAAGGGGCGGGAGGGGGAAACTTTGCTTGTGAATATCTCTTAAACCATAAAGGTTTGAGACATAAGACTTATATCGTTCTTCATGTTTTTTTAATGCCTACAAAATAAAATAAAGTTAAAACAAAGTATTACTATCCCTTTAAGCCCAATGTCACTTAACAGGATTAATGAATTATAGGGATTGTAATACTTAATAGGTAAAAAAAATATATGTTATAGTGTTTATGCCTCTGAGTAAAAAAGGGTACTCCTACCATTGAAAGGTGTTTTATTCGAAAGTTATAACAGCTCAAAGTTGAATTTTTTTAGGTGCAATATCACAGTGCAACATACAAAATGTGAGAGGCTTCTGAGAACAAACAAATAGCACAATGGCCTGTCCTACGGCTAGTCACCACTCAGAAGCACCACGTTTTAGTTCATTTCAGAGGAGAAATTTCCATGAACATATTAGACTAATCCCGCCCAAAAGGGCAGTTCATTTCCAAAATGACAGGCAAATCTCCCCCACACAGGAACACCAACAAGGCTGGGAACAAGAGTATCTGCAAGAGCCTTGATAAGGTGAGAGGGCATGTGATCCAGGGGGCATGTAGTGGGTGTAGAGGAGGATTGTAAGAAAGATACCTCCTCGTCTGTAACAGGGGTGAATGCGCTGAGGGTTGCTCGAGGTGAGCTAGGAATTGGGGAGGACTGGCGGAGAGGATGTTGAGGAAATGGTTTGATGAATGGGCTGCAAAGTCAGCAAATTCCTGTGAAGTATTAGAAAAGGAGGAGCAGTTTAACCCCTTAATGACCGACTGCGCAGGCACGCAGCGGTCACTAAAGTACCATGGAGCTTTTTTTTTTTTCCGATTCCAAACTCCCTGAACGGCGTGCAGCTGCGGGGGGAGCCCGGGATTCCATGACAGTCATAGTACGTCATGGGTCATTAACTCAGATCAACCCATGACGTACTATGACTGTCAAGGGTCGTTAAGGGGTTAAGGTTGAAGGTTTGATGAGAGAATCAAATATTATAAAGAGGCAACGTATGTTAGATTTCTGAGTATTGATTAAGTTAGAGAGGTAGTGATGTTTAGCAGTTTTGAGAACTGTGTTAAGACAAGATAAAATTAATTTATAATGGTGGAAGTTGGCAAAAGAATGATACTTTTGTCAGAGACATTCTGCAGCTCAACAACAGGTATGTAGCATGCAGCTTGTTGAATTTAGCCAGGGTCCAGGATTCTGTAATTGACCAGAAAATCTCCTAAAACCACAGGAATCCTGCAATTTATATATTATATTGGGAAAAACAAATCCAGGTGCAAAGAGGTTAATATGATTGCTTCCAACGTGAGAATTTAATGAAGTATTACATTTGTGGAAGAGAATCTAGGTTAGCAGTAGAGCAGAGTAAAGAGGGAATTTTGCACAGTAAATCTTAGGTCTGGTATTTTGAGAAAAATGTAGGTTCCTAGTCTGCATATGTGTTTTAGGGGTGGCAGGGGAATGAACATGAAAGAGTGTGAAGGAGATAACACGATGATCAGAGAAAGGAAATTGGGACATTGTGAGATCAGAAACTGAACAGTTTCTGATGAAAACTAGATCCAGATAGTGACCTTCCCTGTGAGTGCTGGCAGCAGTCCACTGTTGAAGCCCATAGGACAAGGTCAGAGAATGAAAGAAAATGGGAAGCACTGGATGAGAATGAATCATCAATGTGTAAGTTGAAGTCACCAAGAAGTCTGATGACAGAAAGACACAAAACCAAGTTTCAAAGTCAGAGGGAAAGAAGGAAGGGTTGCATGGTAAATCCCGGCTACATTGAGATGAATTGAGGAGAAGAGTTGGACTGCACGAACTTCAAAGGAGGTGAAGTAGACTGATGGAGGAAGGGACAGAGGGCTGTAGCAGAAGAGTCAAGAGAGAAGTTCTACACCCCCACCCCTGCCATCAGGGTGAGGTGTGCGTGAGAAACATACACCAACACAGGAGATAGCAGTTTCAATAGAAGAGTCAGAATGTGAAAGCCAGGATTCTGTGATAATGAATAGGTTAACCCTGTGAGTTCCAGAGGGTTATGCAATGCGTTGCATTCCCCTCTGGCACTCAAAGGGTTAAGAGAGTAGAAGAGGAAGAGGTTGTGAGTTGTTTCCTAACTAGAGAGCGAACATTCCATAATGCACAGTGCAAGGGTGGAAGGAATGGAGGGAGGCAGGGAATGGTAAGTAGAATGCTTAGATTGCTGGGGTCTGCCTCACAGGAACAGCAGGTAGGCAGCAGTCTAGGACGGACAGAGGTGAGAATGCAGATGGGAATCAAGATTGTAAGAGATACCTCATGAAGCCAAAAGGAGAGTTGCAGACAGAAAAAGCAGGCGAGATGAGGATTTGTATGTGTGAAGAGGTGTGGGTTGTTTCTGGGTGGATGTATGGGTGCTGGTAACAAAACAGCTCATGTGAACAAATGTGAACTTTGATGTTTTGCACAGGTGTGGTAGCAAAAACAATAATAAGAAAACTGGCAGATGCATTATATGATAATGCTATTAGTTCAACTGGGTGGCAGGTGGTGGTGTGTGTATCCAGAGACTTGCAGGCAGACTGCTTCAGCTGTCTAGACGAATCACAAATCGGCTTTGTTTCCAGACCAGACTAAACGATCAGTAGTTCAGTTGCAGCCAGTTCTGATTAAACTGGTGAGGATTATACAGTGAGAATTGGGGTGCCTCAAGCACAGGTCCAAGCTATTTTAATCCTGTTTCATAAACCTCATCTGGGTCATTAATTTGTATACTTTTAATTTTGATAATACCAATAGAATATCCTCCTAGTAGTATTGCTACATTTCTCAATATGTAGGGAAGACCACTACTTTGAATTCCAAGTTTTGAGAGGATAATCACATCTATATTCTATGTGGATGTGACCAATGGAATCCAAATGCCTCTGTGCCAGACATCTGCTGTCATTATTTAACCCGTTGTATACTGGAAAGGTCTCCAATGCATTGCTAAGCATTTCCCTTTGTTGATATGTATACAGAATTAGCATTTTTTTAACCATTTTATCGTAAAGTTTCTTTAACAACTACACTATATGAGCCCTCTGTCATTGCCTGTTCAAGGATTCTCACCACTTTTAGTGCTCAGTCAGTAGGATATTACAGCCGGTAAACAGCTAAGATTTTACATTTAGACACATTATTGTGAGGCTTTAATCCATGCAATAATATAAAGAGCGGATTGTATTTATGTGTTTTTCTGTAGAAGATTAGAGAGCCAGCAAGGGAATGGACCAGAAAATCTCCTAAAACCACAGGAATCCTGGAATTTATATATTATATTGGGAAAAATAAATCCAGCTGCAAAAAGGTTAATTGGATTGCTTTCAATGTGAGAATGCTAATTTACTGAGTGGATGGGCCCCTGATCAGACTAGAAAAAAGCACAGGTGGTTTCTAAGTAAAATATAAACTAACTAGTGTAAAAGCCCGTATACACGGGGCAAAGTGCATAAAACTGCAGAACTATGCCCCCCAGCATTCTGTGTGTTCGGGCAGTGTCTACTGCGCATGACTGCATCGGATCAAACTTCTGCGTTCGGGCAGTCTCTACTGAGCATGACTGCACTGGACAAACATACATCTGGCCTTTTATATTATAAGATAAGCACCCACTAAAAACCACATATCTACATCATATGAACCATATAGAATTAAGTTCACATTACAAAACATTGCATTCATTTCCAAAACAGCAAGCCCCAGTGGCATCATTCACATGGTGATCTCTACCTAGCAGAATACTCTGATATATAACATGTGCCTGATCTGCACAGAGACATATGGGCTAGCAGATTTTTCACATGAATGAAACTGAAGAGTGTGATGTTCTTTGGCAACCTCCAATAACTGGCTTATCCATGTAGGTCTCAACCAGTTATACATGGAGTACTCCCATGTGGGCCTGCTTTCTCACTCATCTCCTCTATTCCCTCATGAGAAATTCAGGAGAGAGGATGTAAGGAAATCCATGAGGCTTGGCCAAAGTTAAAACACAAAGAAGCCAAGTCAACTATGTAAAGATCATTCACACAAGAGATATTGAATGTTGGTATGCTCATCTCAATCTCCAAAAACTGTCCTACCCACATAGGTGTCAGTCAATCATATATAGCTAATACCCAAACCTTTGCCACAATGCCACCACTCCCCTAACACAAGAGGATCACCCATGACATTCTGGAGAACAGAGGCAAGTAAATCTGGGAGTTCTGGCTGAACTAAAACACAGACAACCACATAAACATCTCCATACAGAGATACACACTGTTCATTCACTCTGTTCCAGGGCCGGTGCAAGGATTTTTGTCTACACAGGTGAAGTTGATTTTGATGCCCCCCCCAGCCGCTGATCCCAGAGTATGAAGGTGTACAGGACATCTCTCTGACAGGCTGGATGGAGGGGATTCCAGAGTATGAAGGTGTACAGGACATCTCTCTGACAGGCTGGATGGAGGGGATTCCAGAGTATGAAGGTGTACAGGACATCTTTCTGGCAGGGTGGATGGAGGGGATCCCAGAGCATGAAGGTGTACAGGACATCTTTCTGGCAGGGTGGATGGAGGGGATCCCAGAGCATGAAGGTATACAGGACATATTTCTGGCAGGCTGGATGGAGGGTATCCCAGAGCATGAAGGTGTACAAAACATATTTCTGGCAGGCTGGATGGAGGGCATCCCAGAGCATGACGGTATACAGGACATCTTTCTGGCAGGCTGGATGGAGAGTATCCCAGAGCATGAAGGTATACAGGAAGACCATAGTTATATACATACACACATTATTACAAGTTGTGTGAAAGGGATTCCTGTGTATATATGCACATGAACACAATAGACATTGGGGGATTCTGAATACAATGACCACTATACCAGGTTATATTTAATGGATCTCTAGTTATTTACTCACTAGTCCATCTTGGTTTTCTCATCCACCACATCCTTATAAGCTGCCTGCAGGGCGGCACCATTCTTCCTGAAATTCACAGACATGGTGACATGCTGCCCTTCCCTCCTGCATGGCTGTCACTGCACAATGTTTGCACTGACTTCCTCTCCTAATCCGCTCCTACCAGCATATGTGCTTTAAAAAAAACCTAAATTACAGAAAGGCTTGATGATAAATGGAATAGTTGCCTAGCAAAAAGTGATTTAGGCTACAACAGCAAATGATTAAGAATACATGCAGTTGATATATGATATAGTCTAAGAATAAAATAAGTATGAGCTAACCAGATAGAGAAATGAGGAGAATAGAAAGGCCAGTGCATTCTCATCTACTGTCAATTTCCAGTGCATTCTCGTCTACTGTCAATTTCTATGTTTCGGTGTTTAAGCACAACTGAGGGGGTGGAGTAAGAATGGAGAGTGTTAACATCAGAAGTAAGAGGAACATCATATGCTGGATAAGAAGGTAGATCCCCAGATATATTGATACCATGATTGGTGATTAAAGATAGAAGGCGATTGATATGGGAATACCCATGTGTGTATTTGGGTCTGATTCTATTGATTTTACACTATTATTTTCTCCTCTCAGTTTTCTGAGTGGCATTATGACAACCCCTATGGTGCAAACAGATTGGTGCATATAAAGTTGAGGGGACAAGAAAGAAGAAGGAAGAGAAAGTGAAAGATGATCAGATGGGACTTTTGACAAGATATAATTGTGTAAGTGTTACTCGGTTAAGTGTATTTTTGTGTGTGGTGGGGGGTACAATATAAAATGAATATAATGAAACATAATTAGGACTCCAAATAGAACATATTGGGATAAGTAATGAATTAAAGGGATAGTAATGTTTCATAATAAAAGCAGCTCTAATTAATCATCATAGTATTTGGACTTTGGAGAGTGTTATTTCAATTCTGTCAGAGTTGTAGTTCAAGAGTAATTCAATGACAAAGTATCCCCCTCCCACCCCTTTTACTGATGTCACACTGTTCAGCCAGATCAGAAGGGAGGTGCCCAGGTAGACTGCAGAGGGGGACAATCTTCAATTAAGATAAGGGAAAAACCTGAAAAACTTGTCAAGGGGGGCAGGGCTTTCATTGTTCTCACTGGAAGAAGATTGTCCCCTTCTGTTATCTGTCTGGTCTTACAACCAGATTCCACATCTGAGAAGAGATGGCTTACACTAGGTAAAAGGGGCGGGGGGGACTTTGCTTGTGAATATCTCTCAAACCATAAAGGTTTGAGAGATAAGACTTATATCGTTCTTCATGTTTTTTTAATGCCTACAAAATAAAATAAAGATAAAACCAAGTATTACTATTCCTTTAAGTGGATAAGATTTGGGCACCATATGTTGTAGTGAATATTTTCCACTGGACTGGAACTATGAGTGTGTATACAAATCCAAGTGAAATAGGAATGTGTAATATATATTGACCAACAAAGGGCACATATTTTTAAGTGCATTACTATCACTTAACAAATACTGAGATTAACAATATATCAGTACACACAAACACAACTAGTCATTCTAGTATTTGTGATGTAGTATTACACTTTATTCATTTATATGGGCCATCGGATAGCCACTCGAGGAGTCTGTGGATACAAACCTGTTACCACGTTTCTTGTGTACGTGCATTTCATATTGTATTTTATTGTTCTCCCTTTGAGGTTATAAGTATGCTGTACACAGGAGCTAAATACACTGTTTTTACACTGCTCAAAGGACACATGGATTAGTGTGGATTAATCATTTGAGTATGTATGTGCTGAGAAAATACAGATGATTAATTCACTTATTCTAATTCAGTTTTTACTCCATATTCCTTTTATATCCATAATGTACTACATATTATGCAGCAATCAATACACATACATTTGTTTTGTAATATCCCCTATTAACGTGATGGATGAGATTAGTAAGTACCTAATCATGCCACCCACATTTCCAACACAGCATAGCTCAGCCAAAAGAAGAGGTTTGTATTCTCTTTTTTGTTTTGTATTTTATTATCCTTCATTTAGGTTCATAGATATGCTGCACACACACATTAATGTGCTTGTATACAGATTTTATTTACGTGCTTCACTTATTCCATCTAAAGCGTGTATCCTGTACATGCCTCATAACTTTCAATTGACAACACATGTATTAGTGTGTGTCCACTATTTGACTATGTATGAGAGGAGGAAATACAGATGATTGATTCACTTATTTTTGCTCCATACACTTTTGTGTATAAACATCCATAATGTATTACATATTTTTCAGCATTCAAAACAGGGCTCAAAATTTCCACTTGCCACTAGCCAATGGCGAGTGAATATTCAGACCTGGCAGGTAGAAATTCAGACCTGGTGGGTATGGTATGGCTTGCAGTGGCGAGTACATTTTCAGGTCTGGCTAGTAGCAAAGGACTTCATATTTTAAGCCCTGCAATAAACATATATCTGTTTCGGCATATCCCCTATTAAAGGGATGAATGAGATTAGTTAGAACACGTTATCTAATTTAAATAATCACACTCACAGACATATCCAGTGATTGGGTGACTCCAGGATAAGTTAGGGAGAGACTCCCAGGTCTTACGGCACTTCCAGGAGAAGGCACATTTGGAGCACCGGAATGCGTCATAGTGAGATACTGCCACTTGTGAGATGACGCCAACTTGAAGATCCCAGACGGAGAGACTGGACATGATTGGAGGACTGAGGGTGAAATAACTTTTTGGGCCTTATCTGTGCGATGCAGCCAGCTATCCTATATAATAATTCGCTAAAATGTGTGTAACGACCAGTTATGCGCAGTAGACACTGCTGAGCGTGCTGCAGTCATGCACAGTAGAGACTGCCCATGCCGTGGCTGATAGAGAGCTGGATGCTCCTCCGGAGCTTCTAGCTCTGTATCAGCTGCGGCGCGGGCAGTCTCTACTGCGCACGACTGCCCCGTGACCGGCTGGCAGTGTCACTGTGGCCCTTTTAACAGGCTCTTCAACTAGTACTATATAATCAGCTGGAAATATTGCTTTAATGTCTATACAATTCTGCTTGATAGTAAGGAACCATTTTGCACTTATGTCCATAGCATGCCGAATTACATAGACAACATGCTATATTACAATCCATTCACACAGGAAGTCCAGATCTCAGAGACTCCACATATGCCCTCACAGCACAAACTACTCAGCAAAGATATATGAATATAATTATTGACTTTTATGTTGTTTTTTAGCATATGATCTATTTTCAGTCTAATATTTATTTATACATATTTATATAATGCTTTACCACCATGTTCTTAGGTTTTATTACAATTTGTTCTATTAAAGCTAACACTACACTTAGATTTTTTGGAGCTGTCTTGCCATTCCTTATATGTTTTTTGCATGACAATCATCATAGAGATGATGAATTGCATCTGAATTTGGCACAAGCACTAAAGGAAGTTTGATACAGACACTTTGGGATGATTATAGGGAAAGTCAGAGTCACCTCTGAAAAACTGTTTGCTATATATCCGTATAGCCGTTCAATCACACGTACTTATGTCCTATTTATATGAACACATACATACATATAGTATGTGGATTCTATTAAAGCTTTAACTGAGCATTCATTCTATGTAGAACATTCATTCTATGTAGAACATTCATTCTATGTAGAACATTCATTCTATGTAGACGTAGAGTCCATATGTTCAGGGAATCTTAAGTTTCATTGCAGCTTATGCAGATACCCAACAACCCTATGCCCATACCCATTCATCAACACAGCGTGGTTCAGCCCTTAAGAAGAACTGTGTATCTTCTCTTTCTCCAGTTACAGATACACTGGTTTCTCTTGTTTGCTGCATAGGGATATCCTTTGCTGAACACTTATTCAGTTCCCCTTCACCTCTGCCTCCTCTCGGCCTCCTCGGGTTCTTATTCTGTTCTCAGCCCCAGGTCAACTGGAGCCATTTCAAATAAAATCACAGCATTGGTACCTCAGGAACAGACATTGTTCTCCAGCCTCAACTCTTAGTGTCTATCCCTAGCTATGTGACATTCATTTGCTGCATTGCTGTGCCCCTTTGCCCAGGGGCAAGTGAGTGACTCATTACTGTGAATGTCAAGACCTTTCTAACTGATGCTGCCCCCCCCAATCTGTTAAAGATTTAATCTGTTAAAGGTCGATACAAGATTAAATATGTAAAAACTTTTAGGGCAGAATTCAAAGCAACAGCATCAGAGGACAAATAAAAATTACCCAAATTCCCATTGACTTAAATAGGACTTTTAACCTGTTGAATGCTAGAGAGGTTTTTAGTGCTAGGCCTCTCTAACATTCCACAGTTTAAAAGCCCCATGTAAGTCATTGGGTATTTTCATTCCTCCTCCTGGTACAGTTGATTTGTTCCAGAACTGCTTTTGCTTATTGAATACAGCCCCATGTTTCTTAAATAATTGCCTTTTTTTAAAGACAACCGTTTCTCAAATTATTGCTTTCCCTTCCCAGATCCCAAAGTTTAAATTTATTTGATTCACAGACATGTCCTTTATTTTGAAGGGTTGGATATGGTAACCCTATCAAAGGGTTTAATGAACCTGCTGTCTTAACTAATCTATTGTATTTGACCTCTATGGACTGAGGTCACTGTATAGTGATTACTTCCATTAATGTAAATTCTCTGTATAATGTGTGATCTCTTTAGGTAAGTAAAAATAAACACATTTTGGCGAGCACTGCTTGAGGCAGGAAAAGGGACTTACCCTTTCACCTCGCTGCTGCTTTAATTTCTGAAAGTACTAACAGAACAAAAGCAATTATTAATTAATCTCCCCTCAGCCGGAACATTTCGGATTAAGCTCCCAATTAAGACTCACACTGTATTAGTCATTACAAATCTCCAGCAGTGAAGGGTGAAATGAAAGGCCATCTTTAGAACAGAACTTGTCTTCTTCCAGAAACATAACAGGTAGTATAGAAGGGGAATATACAAATCCACCATCTCAGCTCATTTTTTGTGATAATATATTATTTAACCCTTTGAGTGCCAGAGGGGTACAGAACGCAACCATAAAGGTTGTATCATTCTTCATGTTTTTTTAATGCCTACAAAATAAAATAAAATTAAAACGAAGTATTACTATCCCTTTAACCTATGGGTGCTGATACTTGGTCTCGACCTGCAGGAACTGCCTCACATTACCTACAAGCTTATTACTCATACTCCCAACTGCCAGAAATTTGATAGCTTACTACTGGAAGAAACCAACATTCCATGACGAGAATGCACTCATTAAAGGGATAGTAATGTTTTGCAAAAAAGCAACTCAGATTAATCTTCATAGTATTTGGGCTGTGGAGAGTGTGATTTCAATACTGTCAGAGTTGTAGTAAAAAGAGTAACTGAATGATAAAGAATCCCCCTCCTGCCCCTTTTACCTAGAGTAAGCCGCCTCTCCTAATTTGAGGAATCTAGTCTCTTGACTGGACAGGTAGAAGCAAGGGACAATCTTCTTACTGTGACCATAAGGAAAACACTTTCCCCCTTGACAAAAGGATGGCAGGTTTTTCCTTATGCTCGCTGAAGATTCTCCCTCACTTTCATCCATCCAGACAGTCTTGCTGCTCTAAGGTGAGCAGTGTCATTTCAGTAAAAGGGGCGGGAGGGGGATACTTTATCATTCAATTACTCTTGAACTACAACTCTGACAGAATTGAATTAGCACTCTCCTTGGCCCAAATACTATGAATACTGTGAAGATTAATTGGAGCTGCTTTTATTGTGAATCATTACTATCCCTTTAAATATATCTGGAAAAACCGTTACAAGGGAAAAATTAACCTCCCGAATTAACTATTATCACAATAAACTCTGTTACTTGGGAAATGTGGTTGATTTCTACAAACCCGCAGTAAGACCTAATTGCTCATTAAAGGGAACTTGACTCCTCACTCCTACTGTTCAGTGTCATTAGTATCTCAGGAGCTTATCTTTCCTTTTCCTCTCTTTTCTACATATCCTCCCTCTCCTCTCCTCTCCTCTCCTTCTTTTCTTATCCCTCCTCAAAAATAGCACCTAACATTTCCCTCCAAAATACAGCTTTACCTGTATATAGACAATTTGAAATAGTCAGCTTTTTATCTATAAAACTGTGTTGCTATTTTTTGCCTTCACCCTTTCCTATCTATTTGTTTATTCTGTATCCTAAGAACCTTCAATAAAAAAATCTAAGTTAAAAAAAAGTAGATCCCATGTCACTAAAGTCTGGGCACCCCTGCTCTAGTGCAGGGCTGTCCAAAGTCAGTCCTCAAGGGCCAACAACAGGCCAGGATTTAACCCTTTGAGTGCCAGAGGGGTACGCAACGCATTGCAAAGCAATGCGTTGCGTACCCCTCTGGCACTCAAAGGGTTAAGGATTTCCCCTAATTAAGCACAGTTGTGTTAATCAGTGCTCATTCATTTTGGTTGACCCACCTGTGCTTAATCAGGGAAAGTCTTACATCCTGGTCAGTTGGTGGCCCTTGAGGACTGAACTTGGACAGACCTACTCTAGTGCATACCTGTGCACAGACCATATCATTGTTAAGAATTTGTTGTTTGCAGACCTTGAATACCACCACTTTAACATAAGCAGAAAAATGTTGATTCTTTTAATTTGTTGTTAGGCAGTTGTGCATTGTTTGTATATGTCAGAATACCTTAGATGGGAATAAAAATTCCATTTATTAAACGTATGGCTTTGAATTCTAGAGACATTTTACAGAAGTAGATTTTTGGGAGATGTTAGGGACTTTCCTTACAGTAAAACTATCAGCTATAAATACATTTTATAATCATATTTACCTTTAAACACAGTATTAAAAGGACAGTAATATCTCATAAAAAGTTTTTCTAGTTTTGTAGAGCTTAAAATAATAATCTAAGTGCTACAGACCCTATCCCTCAAACCGCTATGGTTTGAGAGATACAGGCATTGAAAGTTCTCCCCTCCCTCCCCTTCTCCTGATGTCAGGTGTAAAGCTGACAGCAGGAGATTCAAGTCATACAACTCGAGAAGGCTCTGCTGAAGAGCCAAAATCACATTATTTAAAAAGAACTACTTCATTGAAAAGGTCTACAAAGTGTGTCTGGTTTGCAAGCACACTTTGTAGACCTTTCCAATGAAGTAATTATTTTTAAATTACGTGATTTCGGCTCTGCTGCAGAGCGGCCTGCTTGTCCCAGGACCGGGATGTCCTGCTGTCAGCTAGACGCTGAAGTCAGGAGAAGGGGATGATGGGGGGAACTTTCATTGCCTATATCTCTCAAAACAGGGTTTGTAGCACTTAGTTTATTATTTTCTGCTATGCAAAATTAGAAGAATTTTTATAGGACATTAGTGTCCCTTTAAGTTAAGTAGTACAGGTCTGTTTCATAACTATACCAGTTTACATAAAACTCTTTGTATTTCTATGTAGTCTTGCTTGGTTTAGCTTGTTTGACTCATGCTAATCTTTCTCTTTCATTCCCATGGGCTTTAGCTTACTAGAGATGTAGAAGGTATTCAGTTTTTTTCATGCATAAAAGGACGCAAAGACAAATTATGATAGCAGCTGATTTAGGTCTGGTCATTTTATGATTGTTTTTAATTTGTAAATATCCCCATAGACTTCAATAGGAATCTCTGAGATAAAACCATTTACCATCATCTGCAGTGAAATCTAGAGCTCATTAAGAGGAACTGGAGCAATTCTGTACTATATATGACAAATAAGAATTCTCCAAATCCCATTGCTGAAGTCTGCAACGTACTGTAACGTGATGATTCTTTATCATTTAAGGTGTTATCTTAATGGGTTAACTTAAGTTAACGGGAATTGTTATGTGTTCCCTATGGTACAGTTGGTTTACTCCAGAATTGGTCCAGTTCTTCTTAGCAAATCAGCATCTACTGTATGTCCTGTTTTGCCGTATTCCTAAGAATTGTATGCTCCCTTGTCACCACTGTTCGCTCGTATGGATGTATCATAGCACTGTCAATGAGACCCTTGGCACCTGAGCTAAAATCATTGTTCTTCAGAGAAGAGTTTATAATGTTCTCCACACATATATACTTGTGGGGCACCTATATAAGCAATGAACAGTTCATTATGCTTCTTTCATGATTCCTCATGCAGGCATAACCACAGGGGTTGCAGAAGGTGCATTTGTACAGTGGCCAAGCATCCAAAGGGACACATCTGATTTAGGATCCAGTA
This sequence comes from Rhinophrynus dorsalis, assembly GCA_037306005.1. Lineage (NCBI taxonomy): Eukaryota > Metazoa > Chordata > Amphibia > Anura > Rhinophrynidae > Rhinophrynus > Rhinophrynus dorsalis. The sequence continues at coordinate 339,775,209 of CM074722.1, forward strand.
GATTCTAGTTGTGCCTCTGTGAAATATTTTTTGTGTTAGGGGGCCCAAAAATGTTTGCACTGGGGCCCACCAATGACTAGTTATATCAGTCTTTCTTTACATTATGTGACATCAAACATATAGAGAAAAAAATTGCAATAACATTTGCTACATCTGTACATTGATATAAGCAGTATAATGTCTTTGTATTCCCCATAGTGACCAAGTGATAGTGAAGAATAGCTGGGGTCCTATGGGGAAAGTTTTTCCGGAGAGGTTCTGTTTTTGTTTGTTGAGGCGGCTGATGCAATTTGCATGATTACCTAAATTAAAGGTCCTCCTAGCAAGTAGGAAAACTAAGTAGAATAAAATAAACATTTAGTAGAATATACATATAAATGGTCAGTTGTATTATTCAAGAGTAAAAATGGTTTGTTAAGTAAACAATTGGCTATGTGTTAGGAATGGGAGAAACTTTTCACATCAAAAGAGAAAGAGCATGCCTACAACATTTTACAACCAGAATAGCCCAGTTTTTATCCCAATTTCCTAAACTCTGAATACCCATGACATGAAGGAAGTGAAGGGGGGAAGTTGACAGTGGGGAAGATCACCCAATATTTGCCTATGGGGCCTAGAGGATGTGATCCCATGGCACCAGACTCAAGTCTAGACACGTCTACCCCTCCCCCTGTTGCAGAGGCAGGTGCTTTGCTGCTAGATTCTAAGAAGGTACCTCAGACTTTTAGAGGGCCAAGCATTGTGGATCCAGAAACATCTGCTTCTGCTCCAGTGTCGAGAGCTGATCTGATGGAGTTAGTGTCTGGCCTTATCGCCAAGGCAGACTTCAAGGCCTCATGGAAGACATTAAGCTACCGGCCCACTCTGAGCTAGTGGCATTCAAGACTGAACCATCCCCATTTGGTCACATATTATCATACCTGGAGGGGAGAAAGATGTAGTGGCTGAGCATTCGAATACCTTGATGCAAATACTCGCACAGGGGCTGCTGTTGTAACATTAAAAATTAAGAACTACCTGAGACAGTGGCAGTTAAGGACCTTGCAGCCTCGCTGTGCACTCTGTTCCAGATGATGCTGAGTGATGAGCACTTTGGAGAAGTGATTCTCGACAGAGCTCACAGAGCACTTAGGCCCTGCAGTGTAATGTAGCCAAAGGGAATGTGCTAATTATTACAATTTAACACAATATACAACAAAATAGAAAACCATAAACAGCACCAGACGCACCCCTTTTGAAATGGCAGTATGGATTCCAATAGAGGAGGAAACGTATTTGTAGTGATTTAAAACATAACTTTTATTAAAGGTACAAATAAAGAAAAAAAACAGCAAATTAAAACCAAGTAAAATATAGCCATCAACACCAGGATGTGATGCAAAATCCTGCAGCACTTCCAAGTACATACATATATAGTGTTGAGCTATAATGGCAGAAAACTACACATACCCTTCCTCCTGCATTGGAATCCATATTTCCATTTCAAAGGGGTTTGTCTGGTGCTGTTTATGGTTTTCTCTTTTGTTGTATATTGTATCCCTGCACGTGTTGACCAGTTTCAGGTCTCTATGTCAGAGCGATAATGACAGTTGGGATTAACTTCTAATATTATGCAATGTCCCCTCTCTCTAGACATGCCACCTGCTTATAAGGGATATTCCAGTCACTGGAAATTGACAGGTTTGTCCCAATTATGAGTATACACTCTAATCAGCTTCTCTTCACAGTGAGGTCACTTATCTCACCCCCCATGCCTTTGCAGTACACTCTGTGTCTTTGTATACCTTCCATTGCCAAATCACAGATGGCTTTAAACAACCACAGTTTTGACCTCTTCTTTGTCTGTGTTTTTTTTTCACTTTTTCTTCAGTCTGGTAGACCCTCTCTTTCCATTTCTGATTCCTTATCCCACCTTTATCTCTGTTTTCCCTGTTCCCTGAGATGCACGGGTCCCCCTGTTTTTCTTTCTGCCCGTTATGGCCATTGTATGACCGTGGACTTAATCCCTTGAGTGCCAGAGGGGTACGCAGCGCATTGCTTTGCAATGCGCTGCGTACCCCTCTGGCACTCAAAGGGTTAAGAGTCCTTTTCGATTAATGCTAGGGGGCTCAATGTTCCAGAGAAGAGGGCTATGGGTTTACATAGTAACATAGTAATTTAGGTTGAAAAAAGACTTGCGTCCATCTAGTTCAACCCTTTTCCTATTCCTGTTTACTATCGTTGATCCAAAAGAAGGAAAAAAACCCATCAATATAGCAATTTCAAATTCTGCCTTGAACGGGGGGAAAAAAATTCCTTCTTGATTCCAAATGGCAATCAGATTTCTCCCTGGATCAACAAGCCCCAACTAAATATTCATCCCAATACTAACGTACATAGCCCTCTATGTTATACTCTTTTAAATAAGTATCCAGGCCCCTTTTAAAGGCATCTAATGCAGGCTTGATGCAGACGTAGTTTTTCTACTACTTCTAGGTCATTCCCTCCTGCTTCTTATAGTAGGCTAGATTCTTTTTTTTAGCCCAGTCTTTCTTGCAATATTTGTTTGCTGCAACAATAGAACCCCTCGCCTGGTCTGACCACTCTCCTATTACTATCAGCCTCCGCGCTCTGACACAGAGTTCTAAGCGTACCTTTTGGCGACTCAGTGAGCTCTTGCTAAGTGACTCTGAGCCCTTTGCCTCCCTCAGGCAGTCTATTGAGGAATTTTTCCTGCTAAATGCTTCACCCACAATGCCAGCCCCCACTCTGTGGGAGCTGCTCAAGTGAGTCCTTAGAGGCCACTTTATTAAAATTGAGGCTCGCAAAAAAAGAAAAGTGGGAAAAAGTCAATATTTTGCTTTCTCGTATTCTCACACATGAGGCTAAACACAAGCGTTCTCTGTCGGCAGAAAACTTACTTGTCCTAAGGACCAGCAGAGATGAACTGTCCAACATCCTGAAACAGGGTACAGAGAAATCCTTTATGTGGACTAGGTTTAGGCATTACTTGTCTTTTTACAAATGTGGTAGGATGTTGGCAAGCCTGTTTAAAGGAGCAGTAAACTTTTTTTTAATGATAGATATTGTAGGGATTTTCCTATTGAGTAAAATAAGGGTACTCCCACTGCTGAGAGATTTATATTTCCAGAGTTATTACAGTTTAAACCCATGTTTTTTTTACATTAGCAGTGCCCTCTAGTGGTCAAATTCTAATTAGATTTCCTGTTAGATTCTAATGGAAAGGAAAGTCAGAAAAGTCAGAGACATACAGTTCTCCATAGAATGTGATAGAAACTGCCTGTCACTTTCGGTCAGTTAGAACTATCAGGAAGTACATACAGTAAATTAACTTCCTGATTATTTAATCTGCTATAATTTTTGAATAAAACATCTGACAGCGACGGGAGTGACCTTGTTTTATTCAGCAGGAAATGCTCTGTAAAATATGTGTTTTCATAAAAAAAGTTTACTGCTCCTTCAAGACACAACATAGAGCTTATGCAGTCCCCAGAGTGCAGGATGGTAGAAGGCAATTAGTCCAATTACCTTCAGATATAGCTAATGCATTTCAAGATTTCTATATGGCTTTATATAACTTAGAACGGCCTGATACCTCCAACAGAGGGTTCACCGTGGAAAAGACTATTCTGGGGCAAACTAAAAAATAATAATAAAAATTCCTAAAAGCCCCAATACTTTGGAGGCCTCCCTAGAATTAGAATCTTAAAGCACCCTATGCATCAATGAGAATATTTATGGCTCCCCTATGGTGCCATTGCTTAGCCCTCGAATTGCTTCACATTTCTTTGTACGTATAGCCCTATGTCTCTCAATTCCCCATCCACCCACCTCTTCTGTACTATCCTCTCACTTTCTCTGTCCCTCTTCCATGCACTCCCCATGTTGTCCCTCCCACAGGTTCCCACCTATATCCCCCCAAAATTCACACCTCCTGTGTTTCCCTTGCATATGCCTCTTTTGTCTTCCTGTTCCACATGCCTCTTATGTCTCCAGTCCCCTTGCCAAACTCATCTCCCTGACAGACCCACCCACTATTCTTGCTCTGTCCAACTGCATTTACTACTATCTTCTCTTCCTCCGTTTTTACTTAGCAAATGCATCCCTGTGTCATCTAGAATCCAAAGACATCTAAACTGCGACATTCAACACCAGCTGCTCTACAATTACATTTCTTTAAATCCCACATTCCATTCCACTATTGTTTCTTCTATCATATTTCTTCTTTATCCTGACCCTCAATGTTCCAAACTTGCACTACCCATGTCACAGCAGCTCAGTACTCCCAAATGTTTTCTACATTCTTTCCACACGATCCTACGACTGTCATATTTCATCACATTATATCATGGTATTAGAGAACACTTGATTAATATAAATAAGGGATATTGACATAAGCAGTGAACTGAATGCATGCCAATTCCAACAGCAAGCAGATGATCAAACTGCTGATATGTATAATACCTGCAAATGCTATGTATTTATTTACAGCAATGGGTTTATCAAACACATTTTATTTACAGTTATGGGACACAATTGCAAAGTTACAGAATCACTCCATGGTTCTTGGAGATGGTCAATTACAGGACTATAGACATAAACCCTTGCTCTTAGGTAATTAAATGTAGAAATGTGTTTATCAAACACACTTAAAGGGATAGTAATACTTAAAATGTAAAAAAAAAATATGTTGTAGGGTTTATCCCCCTGAGTAAAACAAGGGTACTCCCACTGCTGAAAAGTGTTTAATTCAAAAGTTATTAATTTTCAAAGTTGAATTTTTTAGGTGCAATATCACAGTGGCCTGAAATTGTACAGTGGAGCTGTTGCTACACGATCCTATGGACAGCTCTGGTCTCAGGACCATAAAGCTCCATAGGATGGTGTAGCAACAGCACCACTGTACAATTTCAGGCCACTGTGATATTGCACCTACAAAATTCAACTTTGAGCTGTTACAACTTTTGAATAAAACATCTTTCAGCGGTGGGAGTATCCTTGTTTTACTCAGGGGGATAAACCCTACAACATATATTTTTTTTACATTTTAAGTATTACTATCCCTTTAATTACAGCAGTGGGACACAATTACAAAGTTGAAGAATCACTCCATGGTTCTTAGAGAGGGTCAATTGCAGAGCTATAAACATAAAACCTTGCTCTTATGTACTTTAGTATTGTTCTACATCAAAATATTGGAAGACCATTAAACGGATTAAATACATATTAGGGGAATATATAAATCTGGCTACACAGCTCAATTACTGAGCTAGAATGTCATCCTCAAATTCCTACACTTCAGGAGTTAAGTACTAGAGCTTGCATAGAGCTTTAGCGCATTACAGCACACATACACTCTTACATTGTTAAAGGGACATTATCTCCAAAAAATGAAAAGGGCTTTAAAATATATACTTCTAGACATTATTTTTTTTCTTTGGTGAGAAAATGCTAAAATATTTCAAAGTAAAAAGGTAAAAAGTAAACACTTTGCTCCCTGACTCAAAATGACAGTCAGATATATTTCCCTGGATCAACGTCCTATCTGCTTTGAAGCCAACCATCATAATTCTCAATATTGTTCTTTGTTAGATAGGTATCCATTACATTTTTGAAAGCAGTTACAGTATCTGCAAGCACAGACTCCTAAGGCTGGTGCCCAAAACTGTACTCGACATTATAGATGAAGCCTCACCAAGGCTTTATAGGGAGGTAGAATTATATTCCCATCCTGTGCATCTATACCCTTTTTATGCAGGACTAGTTGAAGAGCCTGTGTACATAGGCCACAGTGCCACCCAGCAACAGCCACGGTGCAGTCATACGCAGTAAAGACTGTCCTCGCCTGATAACGGAGCTGGCTACTCCAAATTCAGACCGTAGTCCTCTCTGCGTGGTCTGAATTTGCGGCCCGCTTCGTTATCAGACGCGGCATAGGCATTCTCTACTGCGCATGACTGCAGAGTGCGCATCCAACTGTACTGCTCATGACAGTTTCTGACAAACAATGGTAGTGCTTTATTATATAGGATAGTACTCTATTTGCTCTTGCAGCAGCTAAGTGACACTGCAAACTGCTGTGAAGTCTATCGTCTATCAATACTCCTAAATCTTCCCCAAGTTGTTTCCCATTTAGAATATTTGTAACTTGTTTGTTTCTACAGCCCAAATCCATAACCTTACATTTATCTACATTAAACCTCATCTGCCACTTTCCTGACAATCACTCAGTTTATCCAAATCCTTGCAGAGAAAAAAAAAGATATCCTGTTCTGTATGTATTTCCTTATACAGTTTAGTGTCATCAGCAAATATTAAGATATTACTTTCAATTCCCACTTCTAGATGATTAATAAATTAAAAAGCATTGGGACCAGAACTGAACCCTGTTGTACCCCACTTACAACTTTAGACCAACTTCAAAAGGTTCCATTTATAACAACTCTCTGCCATACATCATTTAACCAGTTTTCTATCCAAGCAGTTCTCTACCCAAACGGAAGCCTTTTAATCTATGCAGTAACCTAAATTACAACTTACTTTTTGTAAAATGCAAGTAACTTAGTTTGACATGATCTATTCTTCATAAAAAGCATGCTTGCTCCTACTAATAATATTGTTGGATATCCCATAGTCCTGAATACTGTCAATTAGTAACCCTTCTAATAGCTTATCCACAAAAGAAGTCAAACTCACATATCTTTAAATTCCTGGTTTTTATCTTGCCCCTTTTTTGAATAGTGGCACATTAGGTTTCCTCAAATCACAGGTCACTATGCCTGAAGAAGGAGAATCAATAAACATTAATGATCTTGCTATTACTAAACTAAGTTCTGTAACTACCCTTGGGTGTATACATCAGATCAAGGTGCTTTATTCACCATGAACTTTTCGGTTTCTTTTGGATTGTGTTCTCAGTAAGCCATGTACATGATGGAGAAAATTATGTGGGTTTTGTCTGTTTTCCCATAGCCTGCCATTGTTGCTTCCTTTGTACATACAGAAAAAAAGAATGTGTTTCAGTTATTAGTCATAGCTTTATCCATACTAATCAATTCACCAGGTTCAGCCTTAAGAGGATCAGTCTTAATCTTTGTGTTATTTATATAGCTGTATATTTGTTTAGGATTTTTCTTGCTCTCTTTTGCAATACTTTTCTCATTTTCAATTTTAGGTGGTCTAATTGCTTGTTTGCAGATTTTATTGCATTCTTTAAATTTTTAAATGATGAATCTGATCCTTCTGACTTAAACACTTAAAAAGCCTGCTTCTTCTTTCTCATTTCCATGCAAACCTCTTTACTAAAGCAGATCACCCTAAATAAAGTCCCCCCCAATAATTAGGCAAATGGCGATATGCTTAGAAACAGTGCTATTATCGCTCATAAGTACCGCGTTATGAAGAAATCCTTCTTCTTCTGAGACTGACCGCCAGGCTTCTTGCTTTAGAGGCGTCTGCGCCATCAGTCCCTTCCTGTTACCTTAAGTTACCATGAAGGAGACCAGGAAGGACGGCACATCAGCGCATAGATCGCTAAGCCAAGATGTCTGCTCGCAAGCCTGGCTGCCAGTCTCAGAAGAAAAAGGCTTTCTTCATAACACGGTAACTATGCACGATAACAGCACTGTTTCTAAGCATGTCACCATAGGCTTAATTATTGGGGGAGCTTTATTTAGGGTCAGAGTTCCGCTTTAAGCCACACTGGTGTTGATTTGCTCTTCTTGTACTTATTCCGCAATGGTAAATATTGATGCGTATATTTATATAGGAGCATTTAACAAAAAAAATCCATGATTCTTGTACATTTTTCTTTTTGAAGATTACATCCCACTAAATATCCTTTAATACTGCTTTTAGCCTTTTTAAAAATGTTATGTTTTGGTTAAACCCTTGCTAATGGATTTCTCATAACAAATTTCGAAGGATACCATATTGTGGTAAATGTTCCCTTACCTGTATACTGTTTATTATGTCAGGTCCAGCAAAGTCTATTTTCTAATTAGCTCCTCTGCTAATCTGGACATGACATTGTCATTAATCATACTTAAAAACTTAATTTCCCTTTGCTGTGTTGGAAGTCATATTTCTGTAGTCAATTTCAGAGTAGGTGAAATTTCACACTATGATTACATTTCCTGACAGAGAAGCCTTTTAAATTTGCATTAACATTTGGGCTTCTTCAAACTCCCCAATATTTGGTATCTTATAGCAAATCCCCATTAACATCTTTTTTTCATTTTTATTATTCTTTATTTATATAGTGCCAATTTATTCTGCAGAGCTCAATTATTATGTATTCCCCAAGTGTGTGTGTATTTCAACCCACAGGGCAGCCTCTACATTCTTACTGGACCCTTATTTTTCTTCCCTTATACTAGGTTTTAAAGAATATGTTACTTATAGGCATTCCTCTTCCCCTTTTGTATTAACCCCACCCCTCCTAAAAAGTGAATATCCCACTAGATTAACTAACAAGTCATCTGTATCGTCTAATCAGGTTTCAGACACACCAATTAGATCATACTGCTCATACAATGCAATCAGTTCTAGTTCCCCCATCTTACCAGCCAGACTACGAGCATTTACATGCATACATTTTATATTATTGCCATTCTGAAAAATAGCACTCTTTGAAATATGTATTTGCCTTTTATCAGGTTGTAATATTGGCACCTCCCTATCAGATGGAACTAGCCCATTCCTCTCCTCCAGCCCCATGCCCATTCTCTAATCCCATTTCCTCATTTACACAGCTTTCCCCATCATGTGTTGCATCACCTCCTCCCTCCCATTCCTAATTTAAATCTCCTCCAACCCTCTAACTATCCTAACCCATGGCACCGTAGCCCCCTTTGTGCTAATGTGTAATCCATCTTGACTATAAAGATTGCCCCAGGGGAAAGGACAACGCAGTGCTGTATAAAAAATCAAACCTCTCCTGCTTACACCAAGTCTCTAGCCATGCATTTAACCTCCTATTCCCTAATCTCCCATTGCCTTTCTGATATAGCATGTGGCACAGAGAGGTCCTTTGCTTAAGCCTATAACCTAAATCCCTGAAATCTTTCTTAAAGGGGAACATTCACTTAAGATAAACGTTTGTGTAGTGGTTTTAACCACTACAGCAAGATTAGCTGAGTTTTTTTTAATTTTACTTACCTACTATGGCAGAGCTCAAGCTTTAAAATGTGGCACTTCCTGGTTCCGTGGCACACTGTATGTGCAGCACAACATCTCAGGACTTCCCACCTTCCTCCCAGCTACCCCAGGGAGCGCGTTCACACTTCCCTTCGTGGGGGCATTTATGTGGGCTATTGTTACAACAAGCTCTGTTTACCACGCTCCTGAGGTTGCAACGTCTGTATCATGGTAAATGGAGCTTGATTTAATAGTTTAAATTGTTGTTTCTTTACATTAACAGCATCCTTGTGTGGCCAGAAATTTCACCTATGTTTCAATCAGACAGTTATTCTTTTGCATTCCATAGGAGTGGAGTTTCACTGAGAACTGTTCTCCCTAAAATGTGATAATAACAGCTTAATCCCTTCTTCAGAGTTGGAACTTTCAGGAAGTGATGAAGTTGTTACTCACTTCATGATAGTTTGAACTGTTATGATTTATTAATAAAACAACTGCCAGCAGTTGGAGTAGCCTCGTTTTACTCAGCAGGAAAAGCCCTATAAAGCATAGGTTTGGAGGCGGAGGCAACCAACAACCAAGATGGGTGCACTTTAGATCTGCTCTGTGATCTCACCAGAGATATTAAGCTACACAGGGATCTGAAAGAGCTTCTCAACCCCGGACTGCTTGTAGAGGAGTTTGCATCCCTTGATGCCATCTAGACAGCGAAACAAAACCCTCTCCTGGGGCCAGAACCCAATCAGCGCCCAAGGGATGTTATCTGCTGTATACACAAATTCCCAGAAAAAGTGCTTATCCTTCAGTAAAGATAACTGGATTCAGTTCTCTTTGAGGGGACTGAGATCCAAATATATAATGACCTGTACCCTTACACCAGCATAGGGCTCTGCTGCCTCTCACTGAACATCTGATCAAATATCGTTGGGGTTTCCCCTTTAATCTGCAGGCACAGAAGGATGAATTCATGGCCTACATCAGATCCATGGATGAAGCAGATACCTTTTGCTCTACGCTACAGATCCGACCTGTACCTTGTACCTCTGATGCTCCAGAGTGATCAAATTTCATCCCGCGTCAAGACCCGTTACCTCAACGTAGAAACAAGCCTCCTAGACCCCCAGACTGGCGTCTACGGCCAAGAAGTCAAGACCTAACCTTACAGACACTTGCACTGCGGGGAACCAAGCTGAGGACTGAATGCTATCCTACTCACAGAGATGTGGCCTTTCCATGCACAGCCCATAGGGCCTCAGGTACCGTTCCTTGGGAGGCTGTCCCCCTCTCCCTGAGTATAGACACCTGACTAGCGGGATAGACTTCTCACCTCTATTACTAACGACTGTGATGATCCCTCGTATGCCATTTCCCTCCCTCCTATCACAGTATACTTCTGATATGCCTACCTGATTGGTTATTGAGGGTATGGAGTTGTGGAAATAGTGTTGGACAATGTTTAGTTACTCCTATGTTTTGAGGGCCTCCTGCTGGCTGCCGCGGACTCATAAAATCTGGGAAGTTGACGAGGAGACCTACACTGTTGCAGGTATAATGCCTGGCCCATGGAGAGGAGGATTGGTGCTGGATCGGAGGGACGGAGATGGCCATATTACTGAATTCTGCCTCATCTTTGGTTTCCGCCCTCCGGTCCATGGTGTCTCCCCCATCTGAAATGGGCCACCCGCCCTCCTGGTCTCCATCGGCTGGCCTTTCCCCGGGCTGGGGGATGGTGTTGTCATTAAAGTCTGGTCCCTCTCTCATGGGATGTTCAGTTGAAGATGTGGGCGCCTAGGGATGTGGCCGTGGACCTTGGTAGCTACGCATCTGCGACCCGGGTGGCCCCACCTTAACCGCTGATTTGCAGACAGCTATTGTTGACCCCTTTCTTACTTGTTGTTGTTTAATCGAATATCTTTTTTTGCGGTGATGTCTCTGGTGAGACCATTGTTGGCCAAAGCCACTTATGTTTCTTTTGTTTCTATGCTGGATGTTTTTCTCTGCATGGTTTGGGTGGAGTACGCCCCTACTTCTCCCAAAAAGTTACTGCCTTTTGAAGTTTAAAGGGATAGTAATACTTAAAATGTAAAAAAAAATATGTTGTAGGGTTTATCCCCCTGAGTAAAACAAGGGTACTCCCACTCCTGAGAGGTGTTTCATTCAAAAGTTATTAATTGAATTTTTTAGGTGCAATATCACAGTGGCCTGAAATTGTCCAGTGACACTGTTGCTACACCATCCTATGGAGATTTATGGTCAATTGACCAGAGCTGTCCATAGGATCGTGTAGCAACAGCGCCACTGTACAATTTCAGGCCACTGTGATATTGCACCTAAAAAATTCAACTTTGAAAATTAATAACTGTTGAATGAAACACCTTTCAGCAGTGGGAGTACTCTTGTTTTACTCAGGGGGATAAACCCTACAACATATTTTTTTTTACATTTTAAGTATTACTATCCCTTTAAGTTCTCAGTGTGCATGTATATACTCTTTCCGCTCTTCTGTTCTGCCTGTTTCTTTGTTCTTTCCTTCTGGGTTCTCCCTCCTCTCCTTCTTATCTGTGCTTCTTCCTTTCTTCTTCCTTCAGGTGTCTGCACCTGATCCCCTTCTCCACTTCATTCCTCATTTTCTTTCCTCACTGGGTTTTCCAGTTTATGCACTGGACCATTCCCACATGGTCCTCTTCCATTATGATGCTGCTGAACCTAGGATATGCTTTGTATGTGACTTTTTTTGTATACGGAAGTTTCACACAGCACTTTGTCTCTCTGGTATTTGATATCAGGGAGATCACCTTCAGGGTAGTGTGATACATCTGCATAGGCCCTAGTTTATGTAACATGCCCTACTGGGTATTACTGCACATCCACACTGAATACTATCACTGTATGCTACAGCCTGAATTTATTCAATGAGGCTGAGGAACTAATCAGAACTGGAGAAATTCTGGTGCAAACCAATTGCACCATAGGTGACAACTAAAAATTCACTAAAATTCCATCAATTTAAATAGATCTTTGAGGCCTTTGAATGCTTGGTCTTTAATTCATTGCAAAGCAATATGTCAGAGATCTCTGTAGTATTCAAGGGGTTAAACAGGAAATTGTATTTGTCCCCTATAGTCCAGTTAGTTTGCCCCAGAATTACTCAAGGGGGAAGATCCTCTAAGGAGTAATAAAGGCATGAAAAAGAGGAGATAACTTCTACAGTGTGATGAACTCTCCAGTTCCTATGTTACTCTTTAGAGCCTGTGCACTAAGATCTCTTGAGTTGTACAGCTATTAGGGCATAGGCTTAATAGAATAACATGGGAATTGGAGAATTTATCTCACTGGGGATGACTCCTTACTGGAGATAAATGTATCTCCTCCTTATCACCTCTTTCTCACGCCCTAGTACATAACCCCCCCCCCCTTTTGTCCTTAGTACATCAGCCTCACTTTATTAAGGTTGATGTTTTAGCCACATAGTATGCCCATTTTATACTAAGATTTCAACTAAGCCAATGTCCTAATGTAGGCAAGCCCTAAACTTCATTATTTTGTTTTGTTTTGTGAGCTGACTCTTTTCTACTATCTTACTCTCTCTGGTGACTCCTGGTGACTCAGGTTCTCACTGTTAATTGCAGGGTATCTGGGGACAGAAGATGATTCTCCAGTTGTTGTGGTCCCTTCTAGCCCCACCAATTTCCAACTCGTCCTGCCTTCTCCTCGCCCAATTTACATACAAACCCCACCTTTTTCCTTAAGAAAACAATCTATCCAATTAAGAGCCACCCACCCACATAATGACTCAAATTCTGTCTATTGAACACTCCCACCTAAGCCCTAGTAAGGCCACCGTGGTCTGGAATAAACATGGTGCCCAGTTATTGCTAAGTGAATGACTCTTAAATCTTCAGCATGTTGACACTTTGACAGTATGCTGCAATTGTCAGAATATTCAAATAATACAATTTGCCTGATGTGAATGAGCATTTAAAGGATGAATAAAGAAAATTGCTTCAAAAGGTTTTTTTTGTTGTCTACCTGGATCAACAAGGGTGATTTAGTATGGAATGAACCTAATGGACCTATGTTTTTTTGAGCCTCATCAGCTATGTTACTATGTCTATGTTATTGCCAGCATGCAGGGTCACATAGAGCTGCACTTTCGAGCCTTGTCATCTCATGTAAAGCTTTATATAAAATATATATATGTGTGTGTGTGTGCGTATGTGTTTTGTTTTGGGGTTTTGGGTTGTTTTTTTTTTTGCTTCTGAGGAAGCGAGAGGTTTGCTCAGGAAATATGTCGAGCTTTTGAGCTTTCATATACATGTTAAATATTTTTATTATAAGGTATTGCTGTGAATACAATTAGTCCTGCTGGCCTTTGATCTTCCTTCATAAGACAATGCTGGAAACTGGAGCTCTACATGAGGCTGAAATCCAGGAATACTCAAGTGAGGCTGGGATCATTGGCTCATATGCTATTTTAGGTGACATTCAGTGACCACTGTTGTGCTGCCATAAAAAAAAGGTGAGCACATTTCTTTAGAAATCTAAATTAATCTGTGGATGACTATATTACCCTATGTGGCACACCTCCTATGTTTTATGTAATTCCCCATTTACTTCTGATAATGCTGATCATCAAAAGTGAGCAGTCAACTAACCATTGGGAAGAAGTCTGAAAGGGGACAGGTCTGATCTTCCTACATACTGTGTTAAATGAACCAATCCATCATTGCCTGGTTGACAATAATTTTGTGAGCATCCATTTTCAGAATGAAGGTATTCAGAATAAGGACTGTTTAAAATGCTGCACTATAATTCTCTCATAGTTTTTCTTTTTTCTTTGCTGTAAAATTTGCAGTTATATGTGTAAAAGTTCCATATATTATTAGAGTTTTCAATATATTTTATTGCATAACTAACAATGTGGGACGGCGCTGCCCGTCAGGCTATATAGGGAATTAATGCACACACGGATGCAAGACACACACACACAGAGACACACACGCATGTACTGAGATGTATAAAGACTAGCGACACCGTCATATGGGTGTGAGTGTGTGTGAGTGAGTGGCATTCATTCATGTACTTGAAATGCATGTGGTAATTGCACATACTATGGTGGAAGGTGGATTGTGCTGGCTCCCGGGGTGTGAGTGTGAGTGAGACTATGGTGGAAGGTGGATCGTGTTGGGTCCCAGGGTGTAAGTGAGTAAGTGTGAGTGATTGCGTGTGTGAGTGATTGCGTGTGTGAGTGTGAGTGATTGAGTGAGAGTGTGTGTGTGATGGAGTGTGTGTGTGTGTGTGTGAGTGAATGAGTGTGTTTGTGTCTGTGGTGTAGGAGCGAGTGGCAGCCATTTTGTTTTTTCAGTCACTTGGATAGTGGTGGGCGGGCTGGATAGTGGGGGCAGGCAAACTCCCTGCATGATTTAAATCACTCCCCCATTGAATCACCCAGTGGGAGCAGTAACTCCTCCTGAGGTAACATAGCAATATAACACACAGTGGCTCTTCAGTTGAGGCAACGTAGCAATATGCTGAGGGAACAAATAGAAAGTGGTGTTTGAGACTAGCCCTCTGTAACATACAGCAAAGCATCTCTCTCCCTTTAAGGAGAAAGGGCGGGAATCGGGAAGCAGGAAGTGGAGGAGTGACAGTTGAAAATAGACAGTTAGTGAGGTTAACTGAAGAGATGAAAAGAGTTAAATAAAAGAGTTGCTATTAAGTTTATCCCTCAGTGTTTGTATTTTATGGAAACATTACACCCTTGTACTGAAACAGAGTGTATGGAGGGTTACATTTATCTGTGGGAGGTGAACCAGTGTGTTTGTGGGGTCATGATCCTGAGTGAGAGTGTGTGTGGACCGGGAGAAGTTACTGATATCCCCTACTTCAGGAGCGAGTGGCAGCTATATTTTTTTTTTGTCAGTTGGATAGTGGTGGGCGGGCTGGAGGGGGCGGGCCAACTCCCTATATGATAAACATGCCCCCATTGAATCACCCAATGGGAGCAGTAACTTCCCCACTGATTCACCCAATGGGAGTTGTGTCTCCTAATGAGACATAAATTATATAATGAGGCATTCTGTTCAATGTGTGTATGTTTTCTGAGGAGACATAAATTATGTTCTGTGTGTGAGGTACCATAAATTATGCAATGAGGCTTATTCTTTTATATATATAGATAGATAATGCATGTGTGGCTTTTTCATCTCACACGCACACACTATCTGACACACGCACCAGTGTTTTTAGAGATGTGAGTCATGGTACTGGAAACCCAAAAGAAGAATTAGCAACTTGTCCCATTAGTGTACATGATCTTTGACAAAGGTCCCAGGTTATAGCGTTTTCTGGAAGAAATAATAAATACGAGGAGACGTTCTAGAACCCAGTTAAGGTTACACAGTATCCATAAGAGATGAGCAGGAAGGTTGCTCTTCCAAACTCTGAGAGGTAAGTTGTTTAACAGATAACATTCAAAAAGGAATTTTTACAAGGAAACATTGTAATCACCAAGAGTGTCAAGAATAGCACAGTGAGCGCTTAAGTTTGTCCTCAAACAAAATGAATTTGCATACTTTGCAGGGAATTAACATACATAACAAATAAAGGTTTATTTTTCAAAAATGATTTATTGTAGAGAAAATTACTAGAAAAGACATAACTAGAATGTACTTCTCTGTAACAAACTACTGCCTGGATTGCATTACTTTATCAAAGGCATTATCTACAAATTTCCCCATACACGTCTGAGAATCTGCTTGATAAAACCAGAGATAACAGGTACCAACTGAAATGGACACAAGGCCTAAATTTGTCTTATAGGAAAACTAAAGCCTAAACATGATGCAGGGTTATATACATTTAAATATCTTCCTTCTGGGGCCTCTGGCTCCAGATGTTGATCTGGTGGGGAAAATGGCCACACCACTTGTCACTCTCTCCACTAGCCGGCGGAGATGAGAATAGGAAAATCACAAAAGATGTAGGCAGAACATCACTAAAGTGAGTGACTGAACATCACTAAAGTGAGGGAAGCCTGAGAGACCTTCCCACTTCATCAGGGGTATCAAACAGCATCAACTGAACTGTGGTCATCTACAGCAATATTAGAAACATGCTGTTAAGGGAACATTTCTGGTAACCAAAAATGTGTATCCATATTCCATCATAGCCTTTCTCCAAAGCTGTGTCTAATGGAGATATTCGCATGCACCATGATTTCAACTAATCCAAATTTTTCAAAGGAAGAAAACTTTTCTCTAGCTTTAGATATTTAAAATCAGTCTTATACTAGCCATATATGCAAATAAACATAAAATACTGTTTCGGTATTGTTATTGCATATTTATTTTTGTTTTTGGAAACTTTCTTTGAAAATTCTGGGTTTGCCCTTGAAACTTGTTCCAATATTTGAATGAGAAGGAAGGGGATTCTAAGGTGGAGGTGAAAGACATGCAAATAGTCAATATATCAAAATTCATATAGTATAATAACATCTATAAACAAGCATATTGCTCAGGACCCAATGTATGATGGAAAACAAAGTAGAATATGTCCTAGCTTTATCCTGCTTGCACAGTTATACTACTACTAGCAGTGTGGGACGGCGTTGCCTGTCTGTTTTTGTTTATGAAAGTTCAGTAAAATGCATGTGATCACGTTCTGTTTTAGCTGTCCGCCCCCCCCCCCAGCTGACTTGAACTGCCATAGTGTCCCCATAGTGAGAGACACACACATCCCGTACTGAGACAAACATACACCTATGATTCTAATCGATAGGTGGAGGCGCACTAGTCTATATCGAACAGTTCTTATTCTAAACCAAGAACCTCTGGTCTAGAATTGTCTGGGTTTAGGGAAATGGTCCTGCAGCCACAAGCCACGCGGGTTCAACCACTCCCGCTTCTCCTCCTCCTTCTCACCGCTATAAATATCCAAAGGCTTGGCGCTGACCCCTCTCCAAAGAAACCCAACCTTCAAGTAAGAAAATAATATAATCAGGCAGATATAGTGTCCTTATATTGCACATAAATATGTATATACTAAAAGTAAATGTAACCATGTATAAAATAATATCTATACACAAAAATTCATATATAAAAAATACTTTATTTAAAAATATGACATAAGATCATCCAAAATAGGAAAATATCAACACTTACATCTATAAAGTAAAATCGGAACACCACCGTATGTAAGATCCTGGCCAGGAACAAACGCTTCCAATACAATACAACGCGTTTCACACCAAAAGGTGCTTTATCAAGCAAATGTTTAAGGAAGGCTCCACTTGGTGTGTATCCCTTAACGGCTATATAAATAGTCTCTAATTGATAGTTAATTGCTTCCCATTTCGACAGCTTGCTACTGTATCTCATAAAGGTCAAAAAAGGAAAGCTCGGTCACAGCCGATCATCTAAACACAAAACAAAAACACGTGTAGCGCTTCCCCAATCGCCGACATAGTTATACACACATCTATCCGTACTCCCAATGAACTCCACGAGCCAACAAAAACAATACAAAGCAAAAGGCTCATGGGAAAGGAAGTCCCAAGGATACAGGTGTATTCCAAAAATCATCGGCAGAAAAGAGAAGCGGCACACATATAAAACATCCACATATAGCAACATAATCATTCAAAGAAACGATGCCAGTTCTATATTTTCATTCAATCCACCCGGATATAAAGTCCCCAGCGTGTATATCCAAAAGGCTTCCTTTTTATTCAACATAACATTGAGATCTCCCTTTCTGATGTCCAAAGCTACTTGATCAAAAGCAAAACCTCTAAGTGATTTTGCATCTTGGTGGTGTTTCTCAAAAAAATGTCGGGAGACTGAATGTCCCTGGAATCCCAGGGATATATTTCTTTTATGTTCGTATAAACGTTTCTTAAATGCTCTCTTAGTACGTCCAATATATTTAAGTCCACATGGACATTCTAACATGTATATCACATTCATGCTGTTGCAGGTAAGGAAATGTTTTATTTCATACATTTTATTTTTAATATCTCTAAAATCCACAGCCTTTTTAGGGCAGTTGGCATCTACGGAACATTTCCCGCAATAATGCCAACCACTAACCGGTGTTTGAACTCCAAAAAGGCTCTGGGTCTTTACAATTGACATAATATTCCTATTTTTATATTTATTATTATTATAATTTTTCCTATGTCTTTTTAAAGTTGTAGGTGCCAAAATATTTCTTAGATTTTGATTTTTTCTACAAATAATTTTCACACATGAAGGGAGTTTTTTTCGTAAGATTTTATCTTCCATCAAAATATGCCAGTATTTCATAATAATTCCTTTAATCATTGGTACATGGTCTGAAAATGTAGTACTAAAGCACAAATTAAAATCTTTATTCTCATAATCTGTATCTATTTTATTCCATAATTCCTCATTGGTCTTATTAATTCTATATTTTTTATATTTTTTATTGTTTGAGTTATTATTATTATATGATTTTGTATTACTATGACCCTTTCTTGACCTATTAACATTATCAGGATCCATTATATTAAAACATATCCTTTTTTGTTTTAATCTTCGTTTCTCCAAATTTTGAATCTTTTTCATAGTTCTCTGAAAAAAGTTATATTTAATATCTTCAATCTTTTGATGTTTTATTATCTTATTTCCCTTATCTGCATCAGCATTATCATCCCTGTTTTCCCAAAAATTGGACTCCAAAGAGAGAATTTTGTGTTCCACTTGAGTCATCATTTCCTTTGGTAATTCTCTGCTTGTATCAGTGGCCCCACTTAAAGAAGGACCCCCTGACTCAAATAGAGAAGAACGATCACTTTGTAAAACAGACATAAAATCTTCAGATAACTTTTTAAAGGGATACCCTCGTTCCATAAATCTCTTAAACAGAAATATACCTTGTTCACAAAAAAACATACACCTATACTGAGACATACAGAGCAGGTCAGGGTATTTCTCCCCTCAGCAAAAACAGGTTTTGGTTCCTCCCAACTTCCTGTATAGTGGAGGAGGTAGGGTGGTTGCTAGGCAACCAGCAGACAAGGCTCTGGGCAGGTAGGAAAGTTTGTTGGGAGGGGAATCAAGTGAAGTAAGAGTTTTTTGGCTGTTATTTTGTTGGAGGAGATCACACTGTGTGGTGTAAACCTGTAGTCATTAGTAGGAGTGCAGCAGTATGTCAGTAGGGAAGCAGAAACACAGTGACAGCCTTAACCCTTTGACTGCCAGAAAGGAATCCCATGCATTGGGTTGCAATGTATGGGATGCCTTTATGGCACTGTGTGTTTGGTGCTGTGTGTGTTTGGTGCTGTGTGTGTTTGGTGGTATGTGTATTTTTTTGGTGCTGTGTGAGTGGAGCATGTGTGTATTAGGGTGGTGTAGGAGCAAGTGCCAGCCATTTTGTTTTTGTCCTCAGTTGAATAGTGGTGGGCGGGCTGGAGAGTGGGGGCAGGCCAGCTCCCTGCAGTACTGCAACTCCTGTGAAAATCACGGCCCCATTGAATTACCCAATGGGAGCTGTAACTCCTCCTTATTGCCACCCCTGGGTGTGTGTGTCTCCTGAGGAGACATAAATTATGCAATGAGCCTTTCTCTTTTATAAATATAGATTTCAAGTTTGATAGAACTTAAATTTACTTAACGGGATAGTAATACTTCGTTTTATCTTTGTTTTATTTTTTAAGCATTAAAAAAACATGAACGATATAAGTTATCTCTCAAAACTTTATGGTTTGAGAGATATTCACAAGTAAAGTTTCCCCCTCCCGCCCCTTTTACCTAGTGTCAGCCATCTCTTCTCAGATGTGGAATGCAGTCCATAGACCAGACAGATAACAGCAGGGGACAATCTTCTTCCTATGAGAACAATGAAAGCCCTGCCCCCCTTGACAAGTTTTTCAGGTTTTTCCCTTATCTTAATTGAAGATTGTCCCTCTCTGCAGTCTACCTGGGCACCTACCTTCTGCTCTGGCTGAACAGTGTTACATTAGTAAAAGGAGCGGGAGGGGAATACTTTGTCATTGAATTACTCTTGAACTACAACTCTGACAGTATTGAAATAACACTCTCCAAAGTCCAAATACTATGAAGATTAATTAGAGCTGCTTTTATTATGAAATATTACTATTACTATCACTTGGAATGGCATGAGGTGATTGTATCAATTCCCTTGTGCAACTCCTCTTGGATTAGCCTGTAACTCCAGTGGTTGCACTAATTGGAATGTATTGCAGTGTATAATCGCTGTAGTGCATGCCAGCAGAAAATCCCCAAGCCCATCATGACTTTAGTGCCAGTAAACACTGTACCCTTGCTCCATAGCATGTATGGGGAGTGGCATAAAATCACAACACTTTCTCCATGTCTTATATGACATGTAGCATCACACAAGAATAAAGAAACCCTCAAAACACCCATAGACTGCTATATTGTCCTCTCCTTGGCTCAAGGGTTAAGGAAAGGAATTTTGGTGGATGTAGCTTAGTAAATTGATGTTAACCATGTGTAAGTTCTAAAAAATTGCTTCCAGTACTTTATTTAGTGAGGAATTGCTGTTGCACATTCATCCCATGGTCTCCAGTGATATTCTGTCTTCATGGTTGACATGGTCTACAGTACTGACATGGCCCAGAAATTTGAAAAAACAATATTCCTTTATTGATTCACTTAAAACATATTAAAACAGCATACTGCCGGATTCGTCCGACGTTTCAGTCCACTCTTGGACTTTCATCAGGGACCATTGCTTTACAGAGCTCAGCGTATGCTATTGTTTAAATACCCAGTCTTAGCGCTTGGCGCCGAAAAGGCGCACCACCGTTGTCAAGGCAACCATGGACGCATTCCCCAGCCACAGCCGCGTCGGGTATTTAAACAATAGCATACGCTGAGCTCTGTAAAGCAATGGTCCCTGATGAAAGTCCCAGAGTGGACTGAAACGTCGGACGAATCCGGCAGTATGCTGTTTTAATATGTTTTAAGTGAATCAATAAAGGAATATTGTTTTATCAAAGGGAGCTCGGCTTGCACATGTTTGTGGATGTTCGGCAATTTTGCAAGCCTAGAGGTACCCGATTAAGAGGAAGCGTGTGCAACGGTAACTTTAGGTAATAGATATCCAGAAATTTGAAAGCCAAAGCTTTATTAAACAACTTAATGCGATAGTAATGTTTCACAAAAAACAGCAGCTCCAATTAATCTTCATAGTATTTGAGCCATAGAGAGAGTGTTATTTCAATACTGTTAGAGTTGTAGTTCAAGAGTAATTGAATGATAAAGTTTCCCTCTTCTGCCCCTTTTACCTAGTGTAAGCCACCTCCCTTCTGATGTGGAATCTGGTCTTGAGACCAGGCAGCTCACAGCAAGGGACAATCTTCTTATTGTGAACATAGGAAAAACCTACCCCTCTTGACATGTTTTTCCTTATGCTCACTGAAGATTGTACCTCTCTGTGATCCATCCAGACATTCTTGTTGCTCTGATGTGAGCAGTGTTACATCAGTAAAAGGGGCAGGAGGAGGATACTTTATTATTCAATTTCTTTTGAACTACAACTCTGACAGTATTGAAATAACACTCTCCGTGGACCAAATACTATGAAGACTGATTGGAGCTACTTTTATTGTGAAACATTACTATCCCTTTAATGTATTTCCATACCTAGTTAAATTTGATCTTTAGGTGGAAGGAGTTGCATTATCTATCTGCCTGTCACAGAGCCATATGCACAAAATAAGAGAGGAGCAGTTCTGGGACAAACCAACGGCATCATATAGAACAAAAATAATGTTCTTTTTATCTCCTTGAATGCCATGGTGGTCTCAAACCAAACTGAAAAGCAAAGAGTTGGAGATCTCTAGCATTCAATGGGTTAAATAGCCTATTTAAATCAATAGGTGTTTTTTTTCTCCAGTACGGGAGAGTTGGTTTATCCCAAAATCGCACTGCTTTTCTTTTTGCATTCACAGATTTCAGTCTCAGTACCACAGTGTATTTATAAAGCTGCTAAAAGTCTGAAATAATATTTGACCTTGGATGTTGCCAGTAGCCACCACAATCCAGTACTATTAAGGTCATTCTCATTCTGGTAAAGTCTCTGTGTGGGAAATATGATGATAGTGGCCTTGTATGTTGTCATATCCAACTGCAACAAATGGCACTTAAAGGGATAGTAATACTTAAGTATTACTAATCCCTATATTAAAGTCCTATTAAAAATAAATGTATTGCCCCCAGTGTCATCTCTCAAACCTTTATGGTTTGAGAGATGATCGTTCCTAAAGTTGCCCTCCCCCCCCCTTCCCTGTAGTCAGCATTCTAGCTGACTGCAGGGAAGCCAGTCATACGACTTTCAGGTGGCTCTCCAGCACAGCCGCAATCGCATTAATAAAAAAGAAAACTTTCACTGAAATGGTCTTCTACGTGTGCTTGGTTTGCAAGCACACGTAGAAGACTGTTTTAGTGAAAGATTTTTTTTTTTTAATTAACGCGAGATGATCTATGACATGATTTCCCTTCAGCCAGCTACAACGCTGACTTCGGGGAAGGGGGAGGGCAACTTTAGGACTGAGTGAAGATGTTATCTTTTGATCCAAGTAGGAAGAAAAAAATCCATAGGGGCCATTAAGATTTTCTGGCCATAGGAAGGTAAGTGGGGAATTATTATTAGGCATTTTTAGTTCTCCTTTAATAACAAATAATACCTTTTCATTAACTCATGTAAAATGGATCATAACGAAGGCACAAACTAAATACAATGAGTGCAATTTCAAGGAATACCAGTGTTTTAACCCCTTAACGACTCTTGAAGGTTCTGGCACGTCATGGGTAGATTTGCGTTAAGGACCCATGACATGCCAGGACCTTCATGGAATTCAGGGCTCCACGCACGGCTGCACACCGTTCGGGGAGCCCTGAACTGGATGCGACAAAAAACAAAATGGTTCGTGGTCCTTAAGTGATGGCCGCATGTGCGTTCGGCCGTCCTTATGGGGTTAATGAAAATATATGAACTGTGGGGATGTTCCTGTGGAGTAGAACAAGGACTACAAGGGATAGACTTCGACCCAAGCCAGGCCACAAAAATATTTTTTCTTTTATAATTTTTTTTGTAGAACATCTGGTTATAGACCACAGTTCTCCATAGAAAACAACACCAGTAGTGCCACCTACTGGTAACATAATAACATACAATAGTTGATGCAGCTGAAAAAACATGATTCCATCAAGTTTAGCCCACACCATATCACTCTTGACCCAGAAAAACGCAAAATAACTCCATTGAAGCCCAAGCAGGTGAAAACAAATTCCTTCTTGACGTCAAAAGTCAGTCACATATTTCCCTGGATTAACATCCTATCTGCTTTGACACAAACAGTCAGCATTTTCAATATTGTTATGAGCTAGAAAGTTATCCTTTACTTTTTCAAAACAACTAAAGCCAGCATTTGGAGACAAATAATTCTTTAACTTTACTACCCTTAATCTAAAAAATATCTGCCTTTGTTTTAGTCAAAGTATATTTCCTCTAGTCTTAAAGGATGACCGCTCTTTAAGAAAATTGTTAAGTAGCTCTTTTTGTATTGATCTTGAATATATTTGTAAACACATATACATCTTTGAAGTCTCTTCTCTAATGTAAACAAACCCAGTTTGGCTAGTCTGTTTTTATAAATCAGATCCTCCATATTCTAGATGAGACCTTTCTAAGGAATTTTCATAAACTGTATTTTGCCATTTATATATGTTTGTTTTTTATAATAAAACATTACTATTCCTTTAAATCCATTTCTCCGGAGTGCAAGAGGTTAATAGTATACTGATGTGGCAGTGAAATTAGAACACCTTTTCCTCATATGCCCCAAACAAAGATTTTGAATACCATACCAATAGTGGACTACAGCAACAAGTCCAGCATTACCTATACACATAACATAATTAATCATGATTACCTACTACAAAAATCAGGTGCTGCAAAATGCCCAACATCCATACTAGCACAGAACTTCCCTGCACCCACATGTAAGAACTTAGACATTCTCTGTGTATACTGAACAGTTAAAGGCCTGACAACACATAGCAGTGATGTGCACGGAATGGTCACAGACTTAATAATTATATTTTAATTGATGGCATGACATTTTTCTGTCCTGTTAAGAAAATAACATTACAGTGAAGGTCTGTGCCTAAGTTTCTCTCTCTCTCTGTTACTTACCTGCATAATTAGCCCAACAGATCTCTGTTTTCCTTCAGGGCTGAAAAAAGTAGCAAAATGCTCAAGTTTTTTTAAATGTACAAAGGCACAAAAAAAGTACCATACCTCCTGAAAGGTGTATTTGAAGGTTATGCAGTGGGGTTGCTCCAGAATTTCTCCTCTATTGCTTTCTTTATAAGGCCCTGCAAAATGAATATTCTCCCCTACCTAACGAGGACATGCTGAGGCTGATGTACTATAAAGATCTGGGGGAAACCAACTGCGTCATAGCGATCAAATAAAAATTCACCAAATTTTCATTGATTTAAAGGGGAACTTTCACCTCCTTATGATCATGGTTGTATCCCTTCCTTTGTGTCCCCTGTGTACATTGCTGTGTTTCTTTTTGCCTAAAAATCTGTTTAAATGAAGCAAAAAGATACTTGAATTTTGTACCTGATGACGTTAGCAGCCGCACAGCCGCGCACCGTATGGTGCAGAAGACACTCCCACAGGGCTTGGCAGTGAATCTTCCATCCAGCACAGTCTCAGCTCCTTTCACTTGCCCCAGCATCCTCCGATGACGGAGGCATTCTGTTAGTAAGCTGGAGAGAGATCTCATTGGCAGAGATCGATATCTAGCCAATGAGATCTCTCCAGCTTACTAACAGAACGCCTCCGTCATCGGGGGATGCCGGGGCAAGTGAAAGGAGTTGAGGCTGTGCTGGATGGACGATTCACTGCCAAGCCCTGTGGGAGTGTCTTCTGCACCATACGGTGCGCGGCTGTGCGGCTGCTAACGTCATCAGGTACAAAATTCAAGTATCTTTTTGCTTCATTTAAACAGATTTTTAGGCAAAAAGAAACACAGCAATGTACACAGGGGACACAAAGGAAGGGATACAACCATGATCATGAGGAGGTGAAAGTTCCCCTTTAAAGGTGAATATTAACTCCTTTTTAAACTGTATTCCTTTGAATGTCAGAAGGTTATGCAATTCATTGCAAAGCAATGCAGTATGCACTAGTCTGGTCAAGTCAAAGGTCAAGCAAAGCACTAAGTTTTTACTGATCCCAGTATGGTACATTACCAGCCATAAGAGTCGTGCATTTAACAACCTAAATATGGCCTGAAGGTTCCACTTTCCGTCACCCTGGCCCAAGTCAGAGTTGATTGAATCCAGAAACCAGACCTGATTACAGTTTACAAGCCACCAGGCAATCTCCACTTATCAGAAATACCATTGTCTGAGCTTATGCACTGGCCCTCACGTTGATGCTGTGCCGATATGATTTTGTCAATGTGCTCAAATCACTTTGACATTTCGATGTACACACATACACATCAACATATTCACTACAATTTACGGATGAAAAGGGAAGGGTGAAGAAGGTCCCTATTAGCATACAGGATTGTTGAAGTGCTGTCGATATGGAAGGGGTTTCCTCCCTTGCACATCACCAGCATTACGACAATCTCTGCTTTTCATGAATGAATGAATCACCTGACTTGTTGTGAAGGACCAGGTTCAATAGGGGGAGTCCTACTAAAAGAGCAGCAGGCTCGAGTAGAAGCAGAGGAAGTCAGTAATAGCCTTTCTGGTCATTGCATTGATTCACTGATCACCTATCCTATTGGATAGGTGATCAATGCTGGGAGGGGGCCATCAGGAGAGGTCCGATGCCCCCCCACGAGGTATGAATTGACATATTTTGTTAAAATATAGCCAAACATTATGCGGCTGCATATGTTGCCTATTAAACCCCAAAGCAATGTGTTGCGTACCCCTCTGACACTCAAAGGGTTAACTGTGTGGGGGCAGTATATGTTGGATTTAGCTGGAGGGGCAACATGTTGTATTTAAATGGCACTATATGTCATATTTAGCTTAGGGGGGGCAGCATGACAGATTTATAGAATGTTGGGCAGCATGGGGAAAATCACCATTGTGTGTTATCCCAACATACACTGCCTGCCACCCCCCTGACATCCCATGGAGATTTGTGGCCAAGCAGTGTATATGGGGTTCTATGGCTATCAGTGGGCAAGGTAACAAGGCTGGGGGGCAAATGGTAACCAGAAATCCCCATAGATGCAGCCTTGGAAATGCACAACATGTACCACATATGATACAGAGCTAAGGGGATAATTGTGTTGTGCTTGGTGTACTTGTTTTAACCCTTTGAGTGCCACAGGGGTGAGCAATGCACATCCCTATGGCACTCAAAGGGATAAGGGAGCGATGCTCTCCATGAAGCTGAAAGTGTTCTCCATTCCCCTAGTGACCAAGTGGGGCAGCAGACAGAATGCTCTTAAACGTCAGAATTGTCGTAGTGAGGAAATCCCTTCCATGTCCACAACAGGTCACAACCCTCCTTGCTTGTGATTTATTGAGAGCTGTTACTATATATGAAAGTACAGGCAGATCCCAAATTCACCAACCTCAGGTAGGCAAAGTTGAGACTGTGAACTCCGACAGCAGAGGCTACTGTCGTAGTATAGTGAATGTGTCAAAGTGCCATATTAACATACCAACATACCCCCTGCACACAAAACTGTCTCATCCTGCATTTCCAAATGTAAATGAGTCGTTTTCCATATGGAAATAGGCCATTGTCGAAGTGATGAGTGAAAATTCATAAACCTGTCGAATGGATGTCGATGTGGCCAGATTTTTGTTGGACTGATGGTGATGTGATGTCAAAGACACTTTATTGAATACTGTTGGTGTGCCTTTGACACTGCTCTGATGGGACATCGATATTTTCAGCCCTCTTTAAACTTTAGTGAATCTAGGCCCTTGAATCACATCATTGGCTGACTCGGATCTCCCAGGGTGCAACTCACCTGTGGACTGGACACTCAGGCCTCTGGGAGGTAGAGGGGTTTGAGCTCAGGCTTGTGGCCGGGTTAGAGCTACAGAATTATGTGTCCATTGTTCTTGTGCGGGATTTGTGGGGTGGGTACAAGCTTCGGCTATACTAAAACATCCCATGCTGTTATTATTTCTGATGAGTAATCTGTTTTTGCTCTTGAATATCAGCCCAATCTGGAGTTCTTATTGGTACCAGTCCCTGTTTTAGTAAGTGACTTTTGTCACATAGAGGCAGAAGAAGGGTCATACAAAGTGCAATATTAAAAAGTTAAATAAACTTGTGCATCAAGATGCATCTTAGAAATACATAATTAAAAGGTGGATGAACAAACATGCATTGCTATAAAATAAGTGCAAATGATTACTTATTGTTTTGGGGGTTATTATTTCAGATGACTTGGAGATAGAGAATGCAGTAAAGCTGTGGGAAAAGCTACCAGGATTCTAGAAGAGACATTAACAGCAGGAAGAGTGAGATATTAATGCCACTCTATACATCACTTTTAAGGCCTCCCCTGAAGTACTGTATACATTTATGTAGGCTAAATCTCAAGAAAGACATTGATACTTTTGAAAGCAGTTCAAAGAAGAGCCACTAAAATGGGGTCTTCATGACAAAAGGTACCAGGATATACAAACCGTCACTTTGTAACAACTAAATGATTTTGAAAAAGCTTCCAAAAACAAACTCTATTTTTCTTAGGCATTGTTATGTAGCAGCAGTTTATAAGAAGCCAGTGTAAAAGCCTGTGTACACAGGCCAAAGTGAATGGCACTAAATGTGTTAACACTTTGAGTGCCAGAGGGGTATGCAACGCATTGCAGAGCAATATGTTGCGTACCCCTCTGGCACAAAGGGTTAAGATAGTCGTGCACCCGCCAGTCCCTGCACCTGCCGACTCAGTAACAGCAGAGCGTGAGGTACCAGGAGAGGGAGCGCGCCTCTACCTCGTCAGTCTCGGGTGTGCGTGCGGGAGCGCGCCTTGATCCAGAGCAGGGGTTCATGAATGCGCCTTGCACCTCCGGGCTCAGCTAGACACGCTCAACCAGGGCCAGTGCTCCCTCACATACTGGGACGGACATGGCTGGGAGAGCGGCTGGGGAGATGGCGTGTTTTGTCCATCTCTACTGCACATGACTGCATCTGATAAATATACATCTGGCCTTTTATATAATAGAGGATGTAGTTTTATTTATTTCTCAGTTAGCGAAAGTCCTCCAGGCAAAGGACTCAAAAAATCCATGTAACTGCATTACCAGCTGCCACTTCTTCCAGGATATGAAGCTAAATATCTCAGAAACTATTGTTTGAAATAAAAAATGACTAACACAGTAAATATGGGTGATTTTGGACATACTTTTCAAAATCAACTGTTTATTACAAAGTGACAGTTCCACTTTAATATTTATAGCTTGAAAGAGAGAAAGGAGAAGGGTGAGATGATATAAACCTTTAAATATAATTATGGAAAACCCAGTAGTAGTGCACTTACTGTTTTACAGAAAGGGTGGTAGAATCATGGAACAACCTTCCAGCAGAGACAGTAGAGATTTGTAGCATAAAGAAATTCAAAAATGCCTGGGATGAACATGTCTATTCTTAGAAACGTGTAATTATGCTTTGTAATTAGATAGGAAAGAATGTACGAGCCAGTTAGTTTTCATCTGCTGTCACGATCTGTTGGTGCATTGCTCCTGGGTGATATTTATGAACTATGCTAGTTGCATTTAAAAAAAGGCCCGATTGTCCCATTTGAGCTAAGGAGCGGGCAGTGTGGGAGTGTAAGGTTACTTCATGGTGTGAGTTCGTAAGGTACAAACAGCGAGCAGAAGAATGCAGCAGAAGATTCCTGATTGTCCTTACTACTCTATAACAGTCGAGTGCCAGAGGGGTTTGCAATGCGCAGCATATCCCTCTGGCACTCAAGGGGTTAAGGTCTTGTTTGCACTGGGGATGTTTTGTTTGCAGGTATAGACTAAGTTGCCCGTGCATAAACACAGGTACAGGCTCCCCATTAGGAAAGTAATATATATACAAGCAGCACAAAAAAACTGTGCTGGCAGATTGTTACTTTCCCCATGTATAGTTCACTTTTTATTGTTAATAAATAGACGCACACTGTGAGCTGACCTACCAATCACAGAACATTAAACTAATGAGGGATCATGGTCTGCCAAATCATTATGATGTTTGTATGCTTCTTGGAGCCATATTCATGAAGATAAAGAAAAGTTTTTTTGGAAGAAATCAGCTGCACTACAGAGCAATAATAATGATCTCCATTTCAACCCTTTGAGTGCCAGAGGGCTATCTGATGCATTGTGAAGCACTCAGATGGTTAAATTGGGCTTGTAACCCCTTGAAAGCGAGAGAGAGGTTTCCAATATGTTGCTTTTCTATGATGTGGAGAGTTCTTTATAATTCAGTGGGCTAAAAAACCCATTTAATCTAACAAAACTTTTGGAAATGTATGTTAGTCCCCTATGGTGCAGTTGGCTTGCTCCAGAATTGCACCTCATTAGCTTACTGAGTGCATCCCTTCATTTTTAAAGGTCTAATGTAGGCCAGAACATTTAACAGAAGTGACTAAACCATTCTCTACCACAAGGGCATTGTAACCAACAGCAAAGCAAGGAATTAGAGAAATGGATTGCAAGCGCACATAAATGCTGAATCATGAATGTGACTGACATTAGTAAATCTCTACAAAAAGTGAAGCTAAAACCCTTGATAAAGGAATCAAATGCAATGTAAACCAAACTTTAGGCAGGCATGTAAAACATGTAGGCCGTGGGCCGCTAATGTGTGGCCCATGGTCCTGGGGCCAAAGAATTCCATTGGGCTGCCAAAGATTCTTTTTGTGGTGGGCCTCACATTTGCAGCCCACAGGATGTATTTTGGCCCTTGGGCTGCAGGCCGCCAATGTAAGGCCCTTCACAGAGAGAATATTTTTAAATGACCTGCTCTTGCCTGGCCTGCCTTACCTCACCTGTTGTTGAATGCTAGAGTAGGGTTGCCACCTTTTCTTCAAAAAAATACCGGCCAA
Source organism: Rhinophrynus dorsalis (assembly GCA_037306005.1). NCBI lineage: Eukaryota > Metazoa > Chordata > Amphibia > Anura > Rhinophrynidae > Rhinophrynus > Rhinophrynus dorsalis. The sequence goes on from CM074722.1 coordinate 339,805,456, forward strand.
GGCATTCCCTCCATAGACTTAACATTGGAAGGAAGCCAATTTTTTACCGGCCTGCCGGTAAAATACCGGCTGGGTGGCAACCCTATGCTAGAGAGGTCTTCAACACGTTGCAGAGTAATGCATTGGTCTCTTAACTAGCATTCAATGGGTTAAAATCCCAGTTTAAAGCAATGGGATTTTATTTGTTGCTTATGGTGCACTTGGTATGCCCCAGAATTGCACCACTTTTGGCTATTACATCAGCTTTCATTCTCCTCAAAACATGAAGCTAAGGGCAAGCAAGGAAAGGAAATTAAAATACTGCAAATTCCCATTGATTTAAATGGGACTTTTAAACCCTGAATGCTAGAACAGTCTCCACTGCATTGTAAAGCATTGGGGTTTAAAGTATTATTTCAATCAATGAGAATTTTTATTTAATCCCTATGATGCAGTTGGTTTTCGGAGAATTGCTCCATTCTTTCTTAGTCCATGTCTAACATGGTACCTTAGCACATGATGAGGAGCCGACTTGTTTTGTTTTCCTTTCGTCTCTATGTAATGTGATTCTGTGGTTGGATAACTTTCTGTTATGGAGTCCCCAGAGAGGACTCCTCTGGTGCAGCTGGGGGATATAAATGAAGTAAATCTCATCAAAAAGAGGTGGGGCTTACCCACAAGTGGGGTCGGGGCCTAACAAAAACATCACAGAAGTGGAGGAATAGGCTGGGTAAGGAGGAGAAGTGGGAAGGAAATGTAAGGAACAGTCTGGGAAGGAGCAGAAGTGTGAAGAGATTCAGTAGACACTCCCCACATCTGGAGAATCAGCCTCGTCCCCGGAGACCCAGTAATGCCGTGTCAAAACTGGAGTCTCTGGGGGAAATACAGAGAGTTCCCAGGTAGTTGGTGTTGGGAGGATGTTTGTAGTGGAAAAAATCTGTTGGGGGGGTCACATGTGATTCTAGGGACAGGGGAACCTGCAAAGATTTAGAATGATTTTTGTATGTTTATTGGTTTGTGAGGGCAGGGAAAGGGAAAGCCTTGCTAGAGCAAAAGTCGGGAGGAACATGTCTTTGACATAGGTAAAGGGTGGTAACATGTTAATCATCATACTCATGGAACTTTTTGCTGTGCACTCCCAGGAGAAGTTGAGAAAAATGACGAGATTTGCATCAAAAAGGGGCACGCTTAATTGTGAGTGGGGCGGAGCTTATAAAATGAGTATAATGAATAGGCTGGGGAAGGAGGAGGAGTGGGTGGGGAGTGGGAGGAACACACTGGGATGTAATAGAAGTGGGCAGAGTTTCATAGATAACTCCCCACATCCAGAGAAATAGCCTCTGCCCAGGAGACCTGATAATGCAAAGTCAAACACCATAGTCTCTAGGGCAAATCCAGAGAGTTTCCAGTTATTTTTATCATAGAAAAAGCAGTCTTGTGTCTGTGTGTGGGCGGGGTAAGGGAAGAGACTTGTGGGGGGATGAAGAAGTGAATACACAAAGGTAGATGGCCAAGGAGAGAAGTGTCACTAAAAAAAGTCAAACAAGGCTGAGTGTCAGATGGAGCATGTATCATTCAGTTACTACCAGAAGGACAAGAATGGAGAAGCATGCAGTGCAAGTATGGGTGGTATTCTGGATACCAGTAGACAGATGGAAAAGGCTGGAGTGTCAGACATTATTCCATATATCCTAATATTAACAGTTCTGTAGCAGGAGGGAATATTCTTTTTAATCTGTCTTCAGTGTATAGTATTGTCTGGAACTTTTTTGAAATTTTGCACAGTATCTCAAGCTGTGGATTACAGTATCCAGAAAGTTAATTTGTGAAACCACAACATCTAGGGCACATTCACTGGCAGCTCATGTAATGTTGTTTACCTCATCATGTGTGTGAAATGTTTCCAAACAGGACTATATGTAGGTGAGCAGGACAAACCCTACGAATAAGGATGAATTATCATAGGTCCAGTGCCCAGTGGGTCAACACTTTTGCAAAACTAATCATATAATTAATTATCAAAATGTGACTGTATTCGTGGGAAACTTTAGGACACAGAGAGACAGAAAGACACCTGCACATACATATGTATTAAAAAATTATATTTGGCCAAGCGGATACCAGCTCATACCTATATATGAACAAATACATGCAGCAAATCAACAACGCCTGATGATTTTCTAAAATAGTATATACACACATTTATATTTACACTATTGTGTACATATATATATATATATATATATATATATATATATATATATACACATACATACATACACACATGGGTGTTGTGACCCTCCTTAGAGGACACTGTAGAGTTAGTGCCCCTTGACTATATTTAAGTTTGAAATGCCTGCCTTAGGGTATATAATAGCACTCTGTGCATTAGGATTTTGTAGTTTGTTGTGTCTTTGGCCAGTACAGAGATGGAGAAATAGCTAGACACAGTGTACATTGATTTTTCAGTTAGATTGTGGTCTGTACATAATGAAATGCTGTTTAAATTATACAAAGATCTATACTTTAACTAAAAACAGGCACAGATGAATATAATAGTGCTTAAGCAATGTTAATAATAATATAGTGCTCTCTAGAACTCAAAAGACATCTATCAACACTAATACAGAAAGGAAGAGGAAGGAGAACAAGAAAATACATTTCCTCCCACCAATTCCCCCTAAAAGGGAGTTCTATTCCGGAAGCACTCAAATAAGCACATTCACTGTAAGTGAAAAATATAAATCTTTATTGGTAAATAGAAAAATATAAAGTGATAAAACCGAAAAGGCTGATGATTTTCCTGAAAATTTGGCTGCTTCAAACAGATCTTCAGTAATAGAGGCACTGGCTTCCATAACGCCAGCCAGAAAAATCAGCATGTCCTCCCTAGGAACTTCAGAATGCATAGCTTCAGATAGCTATTTATCCATACAGCAACAGCCCTGTTGACACAGACAGAGGCAAAAATAGGCCTCAACGCTACCACAGTGGCAGCAAAGTTGGCCTTAAGCAAAGAATCAAGCTGCTTATCACCCTGATCCTTGAGCCCTGCAGCATCCACAAGGGGAACGGCAGTATTCTTTCACAAGCGTGAGATAGAGGGGTCAGCATCACCCCAGCTTTAAATGGTACCGTTTTGTGAACTGTTTATTAAGGAAAAGCCTATTGTCTGGAGTTTTCCATTCTTCCAGAAGGATCTAATCATGAGGGTTATTGGGAGAAAGACAGGAGAGTCTTTCTTGCTCCTCTTGAAAATTTCCAGAGAAGTGGACTCCCCATCAGTGACCTCAGAGACCTGAAGAGTCTCTAAGAATGCTTTGATGAGCACCACATCAGCAGGGACAGGGTCATAGTTTCATAAGCTTCATAGGTGTCTCCAAAGGAGAAGGAAGTGTCCATATCCTCATCATCCTCTGCGTCCATTTACTCCTCAGAAGATGCTTCTGAGTATAACCCTTAAAGTCAGGTTCAACCTGCTTAAAACTAGGTAAAGGTTTCCAACAATGGGGAACCCTCTAAATTAAAGAAGGGATAGCTGTTACTGAGGATAGCACAATTTTTACGCAAGCTGGTTTGTGGTCAGTGTGTTGGATGGCCCTGGCAGGTAGGTAGAGGCCACAGCATATAAAGGGAATAGAGACCCAGAATATTCCCTTGGAATCTCAGAAATGTATAAGGAACATTGGGTGAGGGGAGTAAGGGAAGCCTCTGAATCCTTAGCCTTGAATTTCCCCATATTCCCCTTAGGGTCAGACATGTCCAGGAGAAAGTGTCTAAAACTAGTAGAAACTAGTTAAAATATCCCCTATTTAAAGAAAAGCCCCCAAAGGGTTAAACTGTAGAGGAGAGCAGGAGAGTTAGTCTCTGCTTAGGATAAGCAAGGAAGAAGCATGTTGGCTACCAGAAAAGGCACCAGCCAATCGGAAAAAGGCCAGGGAACTGGGGTGGGGAGGTTATGGGAAATGTAGTCTTCTTCCTTGTTTGTTGCCTAGCAATATATGGTTCTCTACTGAGGGCCACTGTGTACTCTGTGGACATTCATAAAGTGGACCATGAGATAGCCCATGAAGAGACTAGAAGAAAGTGCACAATCTGACCATTCTAGCGCAAATGGTTGCAGGGTATGTACCACAAAAGTTTCTCCCATTTAAGTCAAGAGAGCAAAGATGGCTGGGGGGCTCTTGTTCTTAAAGGAAGTGTATCTTTAAAACCAGACTACAAGTTAAAATCAATAAAAAGTCCCAAACCCTCTAGGGGGACTGTGGGGAAGGGGGTAAAATAAAGAATAACTGGTAGTAGAAATAAGCCCCCAAAAGCACCATAGACCCATATATTACCTTAGTATTGCTTAATAGTAGAGAAAGGAGTAACCTACAACTTTACACTACAGCCAACTGTACTCCCAGACTAATGAGGAGACAAGCTATGCATGAGTGCACAATACAGAAAACATGTGTGAGAAAGCTCATGATGGCACATAAGGTGGACTAAGGTACTCAAAGAGTTACTCACCAATTTTCTGTATCTCGGCTCCCATCTAGAGAGGGCAGAATCTCTAGTAGACGCAGCCATGAGGAATAGACTTGTCATAAAGTCAACCTCCACATGGAACACGGTCCACAAATCACCTGTAAAATAAACAATCCAACTCCAGGAAGCCTGCCTAATGGGGGATTATACAGCACCATAGCTAAAGATAAAATGGCCACTGCACTCCTTTCTGCTTCACAGGACACATGAATCTGGAAGTTGGTAGGTAGGGGATTGAGCTAGAGGAAGAAGAAGGAGTCTCCACTCCACAAACCCTGTCTTTTGGAATGTGCCCTGCTCTCCTGGGTGAGGAACTCAACCTATATGGTCCTGTGTTCCATACTGAAGGTTTACTTTCGCTTTAAAGAAATGTTTGTAAGGTATACTCTAAAACATCAATATACAATAATCACACTTTAATACTAGAACCAAAGAGTGGTCTCAATGACTGTCATACCTCCCTCTGTTCTCCGCTTTTGGCACCTGTTGTGTTTGTCCCCTTTGGTGCCACTCACTCCGGTCCTTCTTCCTTCCTGTTAGGCGGCACGGCGTTATGATGCACCATTCTTTTTGTCTCCTCTCTTCAGGGAGCATGCACAGCTGGTGTTACCGGTTCTGGACCTCCAGCCTTGCCTCTTCCGCTTTGCTCCTCTACTTAGTATCCTGTGTTTGACCTTGCTAGCCTGACTCTTCTAGATCTTCTATCCTGTGCATGACCCTGGCCTTGTCTGAACCAGCTACTCTCTAGTTTCTTGTGTCCTGCAGATCTCGGTGTAAGACCTGGCCTGTTCCTTGACTACTCTCCTGCGCATCGTCTTGTACCCTGCCTGTCTCTACTGTGTATGACCCGGCCTGGCATCCTGACTAAGCTCTAGCCTGCTGCACTTGTTCTTGTTCCTGATTCTCCTGTGTATTACCCGGCTTGGCTGACCATTCTTCGGTAGCCAAGAAAGGACCTCTAGCGTGCTCGCCTGACCATCTGAGTGAGTATTTGTTTCTGTTGGAGTATGTTTTCTCCCTGGGGATAGCGGTAGTATAGCTTGTCTGGAGGGGGTTATCGGGGGACCCCTTTGGCTCAACAGAAGGGGGCCAATCTAGCTTTGTGGCTAGCACATTTATACGGCCTAAGCCGTAGCATGACTCTCTTCAGGCAACCACCACTCGATAGCTTCATACCCTGGCTTCACTCCCTAGCTCCTTGCTCCTCTATCTCTTGTTGGAGGAGTCTGACCTTCCTCTACTACTCGGGTTGGTTGGAGGACTCTGCATTGGTCCCATTCCCCACATGGGGTTCATCACAATGACTCTCTAGAGCAGTGGTTCTCAAAGCTATCCTCAGGGACCACTACATGGTCATACCTTCAGATTTTTTCTGCTTCAACATACGTAAATCAAATAAAATGACTGTGCCTCATTAACTTAATTGTGTGCAAGCAGAGAAATCCTAAATAGCTGGCTTGTTAGGGTCCATGAGGAAAGGTTTGAGAACCACTGAGGAACTTGCGAGCTACATAGAATTAAAGGGATAGTAATATTTCATTATAAACGTAGCTCAGATCATGTAATAGAATGAATAGTACTGCTGCGTGATGATCTTATTGTTCAAAACTGTTCAGTTACAATGTATTTAGATGCTGAAGTTGATCCCTCACACCCCTTTTCATGTTATGAAGCCGCCTCCCCTCAGATCTGACAGCGGATCACAACGAGAGACAATCTATTGTATTCTTCATCAAGGAGGGCAGGTTTTTCCTTATACTGAAAGAGGAAAGATTGACCCTCATTGTGATCTGTCCGGTCAAGTGACCAGACTTCAGATCTGAATGACGGCAGCTTTTGGAGGGGAAAAGGGGGTGAGGGATCAAATTTAACATCTAAATACATTGTAACTGAACAGTTTTAAATAATAAGAGCATGACGCAGCAGTACTATTCATTATATTGAATGATTTGAACTGTGTTTATAAGAGGGGTTATGGGATAGCGCAAGGTATTAAATAGTAAGGGTATTTAAAATAGATATGAAAATGGTTAAATTTAACTAGGGACCTACAGACATTAACAAAAACGCTATGCCAACAGAGTGACTCAGATGTATATTACGAGCTATCATTAGTGCATTTCCAGCAGAGATCAATGTGGGGAGTTTTGTATGCATGGTCAAATGTTTTAATGCATAAACAGTCCCCTAAGACAAAATTACATTGCAAATTATAAAGCCACCCCTTCCCATGCCTCCCTGTCCAGCCATTTTCATCACCTGCCCGCATGGATAAGGGTATGGGGTTTAAGGCAATAGGAATGTCAAATATGAACAGGTGAGACAGCGACAGATGTGTCTAGCATCAGCGTAAGATTTTAAATATTTCAACAGTGACATACAGACTGAAATCATTGGAAATTATTTAGATCATTAGGGATTTGTATATTCAGGAAGTAGAGGAACATTTAAATTGGGATATCCATAGCAAAAGTGAGTTAGATGTGGGTGATACTCAGTACTGTGAGCAAGTAGTAGTGGGTCCAATGAGTGGGATTTTTATCATGACAGAATGAAAAACCCAAAGAACTATAGGGTTCTGGGAGCATTTCTCTAGTAAACCAGAAGATCAACCAGCTTTAAAATGTATACATCTCCTGAACCCAAGGAAAGAGAAATTATCCTTATAAGGGATAATTGTATTTGGCAGGCTCATATATAGTCTATATGGCATCCAGACGAAGGAAAGCCAGCTGCCCTGGGTTGAGTGAGTTAAACCACAACTCTGTGTGTCCAACCTTGTTGGACCAGGAAACAATTTAGCATAATATTCAGTTTCTTATCCAGGTAGATAAAGCCTGTCAGGACACTGCTGATAAACACATAGCAACCAGTACACAGTGAAAGCTTTAATGCGCCAGTTCACCCATCTCTACATAATAGGACTAGAGACTGAAACCTTTATATATTCTAGGGTGTGTGTATTGATGGTGCATGATTTGATTGTGAATCATATTTCCACATTTAACCTTTACTTGCCCTACTATAGGGTTATTATTATTATTCGTTGATTTAGAGATGCCAGTGTTAATGAATGAAGAAGAACTAGAGTAATTCAGAGCAAACCAACTGAACAATAGGGAACAATTAAAAATCCCCACTGATTTAAATGGGGCATTTTAACCTTGTGAATGCTTGAGAGTCAACACAATGCAAAACAATGTGTGGGAGACATCTCTGGCATTCAAGGGATTAAAAAATGTCACATTTAAATCAAAACAAAATTTAGGAAATGTTATTGTTCCCTTATGCTCAGCTGGTTTACTCCAGAATTTCTCTAGGACTTCTTAGTGCATCAGCCTCACAGTGTATACACAGTACATGTTAGGCTAATTACTCAAACAGCCTTCTTCAGTGGAGTAATTACAAATACTAAAGGCACAGCTGTTACATACCTCTTTTGGAGGGACTGCCTCTTCGAGACCCAAATCCTATTTTCTACCCTGTGTCCCTTTTTAGGAGATCAGACTGTGTGGTCTGTATATATGAGTATTACATTGATCCAAAGTAATGAAATTCACATTAATATTTGTTTAAACTTGTGTATGTTTCTATAAAAATAAATAAAGTAAATAAAATGATTTGGTCTTGTTCTAACTCAATTATTCAGTCACATAAAGAGCTGTCAATAGGACATGCATTAACTTAAAAATTCTTGGTAATGCCTTGCTCCTAGTCACATTACCTGCAACACTATTTAAAACAAAAGTTCATCCTTGCCATTTGAAATGTTGGGAGGTATGCTGCTATCATGCATGTCAGAAGTTTTGGATCTAGACAGAGCACACACATTAGGGACATTTTAATAGAACAGCAAGTGATGTTTGGCATAGAGGAGAGCAAATTAGTATACTGTGCAGGGATCCCACACCATCAAAAGAGAAAGATTAATTTATCAAAAACTATTTATTTTACAGAAAATGGATATAGGAAGAAGTTAATTCTCTTTAAAAAAATAAACTTGTCTTGAGATGACAGGCCGACTTTTTTCCAAAATCTGGTTGTGCCACAATCTGGAGATAACCAAGTCTAAAAGTGGAGGTAAAGGTTTTAACAAAAGCCAACTTCTTGGATAAGAGCGTCAATCTTTTTCCAGAACTCACAGAACAGTTTCAATATATGTGAATAAAGGAGCATCAGGCATTACAGTTTTTCCATCAAAGTGGAGAGATTCAAGACATCTTCTGCAGAGAAGTGGGAACAAGAGGCTCTATTTATCAAGAGATGTCATTCTGGAGCAAGAGAACTGCATCATAGAGAGAAAAAAATAAAACTCACATTGATTTAAATGGAGAATTTAATCCTTTGAATACTAGAGTGGTCTCTAATGCATTGCTTTTCAATGCATTGCAGACATAGCATTGAAGGGGTAAAAAGTTCCTTTTAAGTCAATGGGATTTTGTATTTCCTCCTATGATGTTTCTAGGCATACTTTATTGGAGCAGTATAACCTAGTGAATCTGGCTTAATATTATGGAGAAAGGCATCACTGAATTTAGGCAGAAAACCACAGGAGTCACAAAAATTGAGATGAAGAACTGGATTAATCTCAAAAACCTCAATATTAATCCACTGAGGTGTGGAAAACCTTACAGGCAAGGCCATCTGAGAAGCTAGATACAATTTATTAAAATATGGAATACCAATGCACATATTGTACAGATGGTTAGAGCATGAATCTTGTTAGGGAGTTTACCTGGGACAATAAGTATAAGATACAAATGTCTAGGTAGGATCATCATTAATATGAATAGTGGTATAATGGGACCAGAATGCATCAGAGAAAAGTGACATCAGTTTTTTTTCCTGAGAGAGTATCGTCAAGGCTTTATTCCAGTTTTCATTAGTACAACTTCAGCAGATTAACAAACTGCCATCGTATTTCAAGTTTTTATATGACTCACTGCAGTGAGCAGATGCAGAATAGTGTATCAGATCGTCATATAGGTGAATTCTATTCCACTTAGTCCTAAAGTGTATTACCTCTGTAAAGGGATAGTAATACCTAATGTAAAGTTTATTTAATATTGTAAACAGAGGAGTGTTGGTACCGTGTTAGTCGTAGAAATACAGGAGGCAAATATAGCTGTTGATACCTTTATTAGCTAACTAAGCAGATTTAGAATGCAAGCTTTCAAGTCCTTGGGTCTCTTCCTCAGGCATGTTATACAGATAAATATGAAAACATCTCTCGTATATAAAAGTACACATTGCATTGTTTAGAATGGAACTCAGATAAGAGAACGCAGTCCAGGTCCAGATACTTTGATCAGTCAATGGTAAATTGCATTCTTCCTCTGAGGCTTTAGAGGTATTTGCGATCCCATTGGAGCTGTTGGAAAGGTCAATCTACAATGTAAAAATGTGACAAGAACTCTCTGTCTTTATTCAGACCATTATGAATAGCATTAAACTTCAATATTAACATAATTTCCCATACTTTTCTGTCCCTCTGAGTGCGGAACAGTCCCATTAGTACAGTTAATCTAATGTCTCTGACACTGCATCCATTTTGGCAAAAATGTTCTCCCACTGGTGTCTCTGTCTTTTTGTTGTTGACACTGGATATGTGGGAATTAAATCTTACATGTAGTGGTTGTCCAGTTTCACCCACATAAAGAGCTGTTGGGCATTTTGCACACATGATGAGGTATATTACATTGGATGATTTGCAAGTGAAGGTACCACTGATCTTAAGGTGTAACTGGGTGTTTGGTATGGGTACCTTGTCTGTGGTTTAAATGTGTGCACAGGTTTCACACCTCTTTTGTAGGCAGGGAGATGTGCCATTATTTGTATTCAGAACAAATGCGGTTGTATCTGATGGCCTGGCTGTATAAGATGGAGTTCTTTGTGCCTTTAGTATTGTATGCTTTAATATTCGCAACTAAATTTCCCCTCTCCGTGACGTCAGCACTCTAGCTGACAGATTTGGATTCTGGTCCCACCAGGAGTGGGAGGGATCAACTTCAACATATTATTATACTGTAACTAGCAAGTTCTGAAGCAGAGGAGCATTATTATTACATATGCTCAGCGTTCTGGGCTATGTAGCATATGAAACATTAATATCCATTTAATGGTAATTGGATCTGGATGATCTCAAAAGTGTAGCAGTTTATTGAACAATTAAAATACAAATAAATAAGTACTATACTTACAACAGCTCTTCTTGGGCTTCATGCATGTCAAGATGGGTTTCTCTCCCTTGTAGCCAAGGAGCTGTGTCCTCCTGCCTGCCGATTCAGTATGTCGTCCTTCTTGATGGAATCCTCAGTTCATCCAGATCCAATTTCTCATGTACAGTGGACAAGGATTACATCATCTCCCAGCGCTCTGCATTATTGGAGAGCTCCGTGTGGGAGCACCAGGTCTTCATAGAGGTCTGTTGGGGGCAATGTGAAGAGGAGGACATTGGGGGCAATGTGGAGAGTTGGGGGCAATGTGGAGAGGAGGATATTGGGGGCAATGTGGAGAGGAGGATATTGGGGGCAGTGTGGAGAGGTGGCTATTGGGGGCAATGTGGAGAGGAGGACATTGGGGGCAATGTGGAGAGGTGGACATTGGGGGCAGTGTGGAGATACCCAATTGGGTCAATGTGGTTGAGGGGACCCGTGGTAATTTTTGCACCAGGGCCCAGTGACATCTAGTTACGCCTCTGCCTAGGTAAGTGTTTCTGGACCAGAAAGGTAAACAGCCCACTGCATAACAAAAAAGTTGTACACTCTTCTGGCCCTATGTTTAAAACAAAACTGGAGTAACTCTAGATTAACTATCTGCACTATCCTAACAGTGATTTGTTAGAGAGTTCTCCAATCTGTTGTCTGCTCTAACATTCAAGGGGATTAAAGCCCCATTTAAACCAGTTGGAATTTGGTGAGTTTGTACCCTTGCAATTGGTTTACCCTAGAATTATCCCAGTTTTATTTTGAAGACAAAGGCCCTTAGAGACACTTATTCCAAGTGCATAGTTCCCTCTTTCTGATGCTCCAGTTCGGTATGCTGCATTGGCAGTGATACTTAATCCTGGTCAGTATGTCTACCTAGCAATTATCCTATGAGATGCTTCTATCTATTATTCTCAAAACATCTGATCACCTCACCAGAGGCTGGATTCAGATGCAGGAGATAAATGTTACCTCCCGTTTTATCAAAAATGTTCCTATTGAAGTCTATGGGGATACCTGGAGATAAAAACAGAGATAAAATTAGCACCTGCATTTGAATCCAGTACCACACAAGTAGGAGACAAACTCTGACTAAACTACAACCTGAGGGAAAACAGGCATCCAGACCAGCAACATACCTCATTAAGATAGTAATACATTAAATTATATGAATGTGGGTCATGCAATGACTGATCCATGCCCAGGCTCAAAGCAGGTCAAATGACACGCAGCAAACAGAAAGGAGAGGAAGTATAAGGCCACAGCTTTTAGACAGTCAGTACTAAACCATGGGATTTTAATAGCGTGCTTGCAGCACATCTGTGGTCTAGGAGGCACAGTTCTTAACTGGTTTAAATCTTTCCTCACTGATAGATCACAGAGAGTAACATCAGGATCTTGCTCATCGGCACCAACAGAATTAGCTTGCTGAGTTCCACAAGGTTCCATCTTGTTTTCTATGCTATTCGCAATTTACTTACTACCACTGGGAGACATCATCAGAAGACACTGCCTAAGATACCATTGTTACGCAGATGACACACAGCTCTACTTCTCCTTTGCTCCAGATACTAAAGACCCAACATGCCTCATCAACAGTTGCTTAGCAGACCTCATACAGTGGATAAATGCTAGTTGTCTTAAAGTGAACCCTGACAAAACAGAGTTACTCTTGGTGAGGGGACCCCGGGCAACAAGAATATCTCAGGATCCCCCAACTGGCCTGGAACTTGGAGGCTCTGAACTCATTAGCTCAACAGAGGTACGAAGTCTCGGAGTGATGATTGACTCTGGACTGTCATTTAAACAGCAGATCTCTTCTGTAATAAAATCTGCCTTCTTTCACCAGAGAAACATATCCAGGATACAACACTTAATTCCACCAGATGATATGCCAACATTATTGCATGCATTTGTGTCTTCTCGTCTAGATCACTGTAATGCACTTTACTTGGGCCTCCCAGAAAAAGAACTTCATCGCCTTCAGACAGTACAAAATGCAGCAGCCAAACTACTGACCAATAAAACCCGCTCATGTCACATAACACCGGTTATCCACTCCCTGCACTGGCTTCCAATTAAATGACGAACATATTTTAAAATTGGCCTGCTGACCTTCAAAGCCTTAAATAATCAAGGCCCACAGTACCTGAAAGAGCTCCTGACACCCTATATTCAATCCCGCTCACTGCGGTCAGCCAACAGATTCTGCCTGTCAGTACCCAGAATAAAGACAACCTTGGGTTCCCGGGCATTCAGCCACGCTGCCCCCACATTCTGGAACTCTTTACTGTGCTCAATCAGAGAGGCACCATCATTACAGACTTTTAAAAAAAAGCTAAAGACCCATCTCTTTTATCAGGCATTCAGTCAACTCATGTGACCATAAGGAACCCTTAAATGTTATGTCTGTTTATAGATCTGTAAAGCGTTTTGAGTCTCACAGGGAGAAAAGCACTATAAAAATCACAAATTATTATTATTATTGCTCCATGCCAGTTAACCATAATATAAACAGTAACATAACATCTTTAGAAGTAGTAACGCCAGCTCCCCTTGTAAATCCAGGGAGTGCATCCCACCCACTCCATGCCAGTGACAGCCAGTCCACCTCAGAGTGGTCAACATATTCTACAACCAACAAACGTCAACCACTTGCCTCCCCAGCCCCCATCATCGTGTCACCTCCAGCCTTGACATTGTTTATTAAGTTGTATTACAAACAGCAGCAAAACTTCACTATACAATAAAAACTGGTTAAAAGAGCCTAAGCGGAATTAATTACTGTAAATACAATTTATGAAAAAAGAAAAAAGCTCATATTCACCTGCAAATGAAAATCATCACACACAAGGAATAGAGGAACACACACAAAAAAAAGGAGAAAGGCTAGATGGGATGCTGTCATTAATCTTGCTGACTCCAAAGAGTGGAGCCCACCAAAAATATAAGCCCCAACACTGTCGCCCTTCCACAACCCCACTCAGTCTATCAAAGCTTACCATTAATGTCCACCCTATACATGAACATGAAAAAAAAAAATTATATTATATATATATATCCAATATGTATAGGCAATTTAACTTTACATATTATGTACTTGCAGAAAATGTAAAGGGTTACTATTTTTTAAAACAAACAATACCTGCAGGTTTTGCCTAAATATAGAACCCTTTCACCCCTTGCTCATAGATAAAAACCAGACTCCTGTACACTCACCCCATTCCTTAAAGGAGCATAATTTTTTTTAATGAAAACATATGTTATAGATATTTTCATGCAGAGTAAAACTAGGGTACCTCCACTGTTGTAAGTTATTTTATTCAAATGTTTTACCATTCAAATAAGGAGGAAGAGGATTTACTGTGTGTTTACTTCCTAAAATTTCAAACTGACAATATGACTCAGTAGTTTCTATCACATTCTATGAAGAACTGTTTGTCAGTGACTTTCCTTTCAAATAGAATGTAACAGAATAACTAATTTGAATTTTACCACTAGAGGGCACTGTTAATGTAAAAAAAATACAAACATGGGTTTAAACTGTAATAACTATGGAAATATGCATCTCTCAGCAGTGGAAATACCCCTATTTTTCTCATCAGGAAAAGCTCTACAATACATACGTTTTCATAATAAAAGCTTACTGCGCCTTTAACATACTCATACAACATATAGTTGGTCACCAAATCCCTTACCAAGTTACTTCATGAAACCGAGGATCAAAGAGAAATCTGGGAAAGAACATCCCAGTCCCCACCTGCACTCCAACTTCCAGAATTCTGTCCTCTGAAAATGAGGTACAGCATCAACAATACTATTCTTCACCCCAGAACATGCTTTGCCCTGACACTTATGTTTCTCTCCAAGCAGCACAATACCAGGTGCCTAAGCAAAATCACAGCTGACAACAGTGATGATATCATGTAATTAATTGTTTAAACCAACCCAAAATTACTAGGGATGGGTGAACATTTTCGCCTCAAACCAAAATTGTTGAATAATGGCTCTCTTTCTGCTTGGTGAACAATTTCCCATGAAAAGTGCCATTTTTCTGCTGTTTTCACCTAGCTCACTCCACTGAAATCATTGAGAACATTAAATTAACACACAACACATAGCAAATGTTATTGTATTTCCCAAAGGCATAGTATAAAATGGGTATAAAGATGCCTGTGTTGGTGGAGGGTGGGGAAACAATCAGTTGAACAGGGATTTTTTTTTTTTGGGGGGGTGGGGTGGATTTGTTGACTGGGTTTGGGGGGGACATTTAATAAAAAAAAATATACATAAAAAATCCCATAAGACATGATATAAATTGGGCCTGAGGAGGGTGCATGTGGCCTGTGTTGGTGGGTGGAGTCTTGGGAAAGAATCAGTTGAACAGGGAATTTATTTTTGGGGGGGTTCCTCGACTGGTATTTAGAGGAAAAATTAATAAATAAAAAAATTAAATAAAATGAGAAATTGGTACGTAACGTGACAGAGACAGGGACCCCCTGACTTAAGATATGACTGGGGCAGACTGTTACTTCACAGGATAGAGTATTTTATAGAGGATTATTTGTATGATTTGTTGTTAGAGGCACAAGCCCTGAGAAAACATTGATTAGTTGTAGGAAATTAGACTTGTGTTAGTCCCAAGGCCTGAGGAAACATTCATTAGTTGTAGGAAATTAGACTTGTGTTAGTCCGAAGCCCTGAGGAAACATTGATTTGTAGAACTTAGATGAGGTAGATCGCCAGAAGATGTAGTTACTCTAGATCAAGAAGGTGATGGTGAGCTCGCCATCAAACTTTCAGGCTCTGGCTGGGTTTCTCTGTTCTTCCTCCTCTTTGATTTCTACCTCTCCTCTTCTTGCCTTTGGAGAGAGTCAGGGGGTACAGCAACAGTGGTGCCCGACTTCTTTGTTGGGAGTTTCGGCTTTAACATGTTTCACATAAGTGTCTATGTTTCATGTGTGTTATCAGGGTGGTTGTGCCAAGGTGTTTTCCCTTCTTTCTCCTTTTCACTGACTTGTCATAAATTGTGCATAGTGCTGTTGTTGATGATGACTACACTGTACCTGCTCCAATAGAAAAATAGTACCGCACCCAGGACCTCAAGGGGGAGGGGAGAGGTGAAAAAGAATGGCCTCTTTCTTCTTCTCCACATTCCCCTTCACTGGCTGGGGAAGAGAATGATATTGCTTCTGTTGCTGTTACTGCCTCAGAATCAGCACTGCAACTAAGACCAGGAGTATTGCTGCGGGTAAGTGGAACCTGTCCTAGTCCCACATCACTGGACTCCATTTCCACATGGTCCACAGTCGTTTGTGGCATACTTGTCTGCTCCACAGAATCCTGCTGCCCTTGCAACTCAGGGGCAGCAAGAATTACAGCAGCAGCAAACTCAGAAAATTCCAAAAGCTCACTGTTGGTGGTGGTATGCCTATCCCCATCCCTGTCTCCCATTCCTTCTTGTTTGGGCTAAAAAGGCCATTAATGTCTCTTCCACCCCAGCTTCTCCACCATCATCATTATCACCACCAGTCCCTCCTTGCTGCTGCTGCTCTATTACAGATAGGTGATGAGAAATGTGACAGAGGGACCCCTAATGTCACATTTGCCATCTCTTGTTGACCTGAAGAAGGCAGACTTTCACCACTAGCAGCTGGCACAGACAGCCGATCTGTGCTCATGGTGGTGGTGGTATTATTGTTGCTAGGTAACAATTATTTCTTCTTCAGGATCATGTTCCATCTAGACAATGCCATGGGGGAAGGGGACTCCCAGGGCCAGGGGAATGTTGTGGGCTACCTTGACCACTAGTCTGGCCACTCTGCATTACTTCCCCTACCACTCCCCTAACGCTAGTCCCACCAGCTGCTTGACCATCACTATTACTACTAACACCAACCACATCAATTTCAGTCCCTGAGTCTTCCTCCTCACCAGTAGTATGGACACTCCTTCCCTCACTCCTAACACTCTGAATCTGTACAAACTGTTGCACAGTCTTAGTAGTAGAAGTACTAGTGGGGGGCCTGCTTGGGGATGGCAAGTGTGACTTATGGTCCCCTGAGGTCACACTTGGCATCATCTCCTTCCCCCCTCCTGAGAATCACAAGGCACCCTGACAGGTGCAGCCCTGGCAGCAGGCACAGGTAGCTGACCTGTCCTGCTCACATGAATACCCTCTTCTTTCACCTGTGACACAAATTTCCCCAAGATCCCTAGGGGTGATGCAGGGGGACTGGCCATCATTGAGTCTGGATCAGGGCATCCAGACCCTTTCATGTCGGTAGTGGTCACTTCCTCCTCCTCGGACTCACTGGACATATAACGGTCCTTCCAGCTCCTCCTTTTATTATTATTCAACGTGCTCACAGTGATAGCATTCACTATAGGCTTCTCCTGCCTCAATTTTGCTATTAACTGCCAGCACAACAGCCTAGCACCTCTCTCTTTCTCTCTCTCTCTGTAACGGCTTGTATTGTGTTTCACTTCCTGGAAAACATCACACATTTAGAAAAAAAAGGTGAAAAACATGTCATTAAAGGGGAAAAAAGTTTGTAGCCATAGGATATTTTTGGCAATGGGCTAAAGTGGTGAAGATTTTAATCCCTATATTTAAAGTGGATTTTCCTGAGAAAAAGCAGACAACCACGTGGTTTTTGCAAATTTTTCCACAGGAATACAAGTGAACCTTTCGCTCACCACTAAAAATTACCCAGTCAGAAGAAGACAGCCTTCCTGTGGGCCACAAAAACCAACCATAACTCAATTTCCAACAGGATAGAAAAGTGGAACTAACACTTCATAATAGGGTGACCAGACCTCACCTTTAACCAGGGACACATGTGAAAAATGCATAGTGCAGGGCTACTTTGATTTTCGTGCAGTCCTGAAATATGCCTAGTCCCCAGTTAAAGGTGATGTCTGGTCAGCCTACTTCATAATGACGTCATTGATTTTGAAACAACTTTCAAAATCACCCAATGTTAATGTTAGCCAGTTATTTAAAACTAGTGTTTACAAGATACTTAGCTTTATTTATTTGATGGTTTATGCACATTATGCAGTACTGGTTGGAATAGCCAGGCGTAACAGGAAGTACTGGATAATGTGCATAAACTGATAAAAAAATAAAGCTAAATATCTCATAAATTATTGTTTTAAATAAAGAATTACTGATATAAATATAGGTGATTTTGGAAGCCCTCCTTGGTGGTGATGGGAGTTGTAGTTCCCAATAGATGGAGGTCAAACAAAAAAAAAACACATTTATCGAACACTACAATATCTCTGTTGAACATAGGTGATTGTTGAACATAGGTTATAGGCAGGAGCCATACAAAACATATACTTACAGCACCTATTTTAGAGAGGAAGCACAAATCCACAAACTCCATAGCTGCTTCAAAGTAAAATGTATTAGATGCAAATGTAACAGAAATTGAATCCAGCTGGGCCGATGCCACTTAGAAAACATGCTGAAACTCACATCATATCAAGGAACACCTGTGAGAATGAGTTATCTGACAATCACAGGTGTTTATCTAAATAAAAGACTTTAGCAATTATACTGGCTATTGAAAAACTCATTGCCAGCATTTTGAATATCATTGTTGATAGGGTACAGAGTCATATGAAAAAGAAAAATTGGAGAGATTCTTAGGAAACCCAACTTCATCAGAATTACTAAAATTCCAGGTGATTTAAATGGACACATATAATAATAATTCATTATTTTATATAGCGCACACAGATTCTGCAGTGCTTTACACTAATATTGGTCCCTGTCCCCATTGGGGCTCACAATCTAAATCCACCTATCAGTATGTTTTTTGGAGTGTGGGAGGAAACCAAGTACCTGGAGAAAACCCACACAAGCACATGAGAACATACAAACTCATTGCAGAGGTTGTCCTTGGTGGGATTTGAACCTAGGACCCCAGTGCTGCAAGGCAACAGTGCTAACCACTGAGCCACCGTGACTCCTCTAGCACATAGGCGATAAAATCCTCATTGAAGTAAATGGAGATTTTTATTTGTCCTCAATGATGAAGCTGGCCTGAGAATTGCCTCAGTTTTTTAAGCATGTGAAATAAATACGTCATTGAATGGAAGTTAACCCATAACTCTGGAACGGTGGTGTAGCTTGGATTGATTATTTTCATTCAACAAAATAAAGCTTGGTCAGTGGGCCTATATCCAAACTGAATGGGCCATGACTCATTACTGCCCATCTGTGGCTATGCCACAGCTCTTGGATTTAGGGAAATCATCTCACAGAAAGTATCACAGAATGTACATGATACTACAGGCCACATTCATGAATCAAAAGATGAACAATTCAGTATCAACAACTGCACCATAGGTGACAAATAAAAATGACTAGAATTCCCAATGATTTCAATTGGGGCTCAGTCTGAATACTTGAGAGGTCTACAATGCACTGGAAAACGCTTTGGCATTCAAGGGATTAAAAGCCCCATTTATGTAAATGGGGATTTTCTTTAGTCCCCTACAGATGAGTTGGTTTGCTCCAGGTGATGTATTAAGAAGAACTGAAACAATTATGGGATGACCCAAAGGATACAAACAGAAATCCCCCAAATCCCACTGACTAAAAGGGGGCTTTTAACCACTGGAATATTCAAGGTCTCCAATGCATTGCTTCTTAAGCATTCAAGGAGTTAAATGCTTAATTCAAATCATTGTGAATGTTTACTTGTCCACTATTGTGCAGTTAGTTTGTTCCAGAATGTACTTTTTCTTTGTTTCGGAATACAGTTCTGAAAAAAAGTGTACTGCTTCTTTAAGAGGACTTTTGTGGTAGTAGAAAAGCAGAATGTACATGAAACTACAGGTCACATTCATGACTCAAAAGAGGAACAATTCAGTATCAACAACTGCACCATAGGTGACAAAAATAACTAGAATTCCCAATTATTTCAGTGGGGCTCAGTCTGAATACTTACATACCTCCCAACATTTCAAATTGCAAAAGAGGGACACTTGTGTTTTAGGGGGGTGTGGCTGGTGGGCGGGACATTACCGAGAATTTTTAGGCTATTTCATGACCTATCGACACCTCCTTGTGTAACCTAATAAATGACTTATAACAAGTTCATAGTATTTTATTTACACAGACTAATTTATAAACACATATACTGTCATTTAAACAAAGATTAATTTGAGTTTTATTGCTGTAGAGCAATGTGATACACTTATATACACACCACACTGTCTGATGTCCTAAAAAGAGGGACATCAGGGTGGGAAAGAGGGATTTGGGTCTAAAAGAGGGACTGTCCCTCCTAAAGAGGGACACTTAGGAAGTATGTACTTGAGAGGTCTACAATGCACTGGAAAACTCTTTGGCATTCAAGGGATTAAAAGCTCCATTTATGTAAATGGGGATTTTCTTTAGTCCCTTACAGATGAGTTGGTTTGCTCCAGGTGATGTATTAAGAAGAACTGAAACAATTATGGGATGACCCAAAGGATACAAACAGAAATCCCACTGACTAAAAGGGGGCTTTTAACCCCTGGAATATTCAAGGTCTCCAATGCATTGCTTCTCAAGCATTCAAGGAGTTAAATGCTTAATTCAAATCATAGTGGATGTTTACTTGTCCCCTATTGTGCAGTTAGTTTGTTCCAGAATAGACTTTTTCTCTGTTTCGCAATACAGTTCTGAAAAAAAAGTATACTGCTTCTTTAAGAGGACTTTTGTGGCAGTAGAAAAGCAGTGTTAATCTTGTTAGTTATTTTTGCTGATTTATCTTTTTAAAAGGATAAGATTGAGTCTTGGCCTACAGCAGAGCTGAGACAAATGTTATACTCATTTTTATTGGTTTGGCAGGCTTTACAAAATAATGTGTGGTTGAACTGGTGTAGCAAGTTTTGACTGATATGTCATGGGGATGATAGGAGACCTGTTTTTGACTGTTTGTTTGGATGAATCACATGTTGTTGTTTTAATGCTTATTTGTCTGTCAGTTTATAACAAAGTAATGGTGAAGAAGTATGTTCTCCTGTGGTACTCAATGGTTAATCAACAGAAAAAGCACAATAACCTTTATTGGTCATACAATTACATACTTTACCATTTAGGATATAAGCCCATTTTAACTATTACATGTTGATGAATCTTTTGTTTTAATAATATTGCCTTCCTAAAGGTGTATCCATTTAGCAGCTTTTATAATGACCTTGCAATTTCTACAGTTTGGGTATAGAAAGTGTCCCTCCTAGGGGTTTGTAAAATTCCTGGCCTGTAAGATATTCTTGAATCCTCTATAGACACAAAACGGGTTCAGAAAAAAAGAATTTGCCAAACACTTTGTCCTGTTGCCTTACTGGCAAATACTCCAGTACTATATTTTCTCTTTTTTTCTTTTTCTTTTCTTTTCTTTCTTTCTTTCTTTCTTTCTTTCTTTCTTTCTTTCTTTCTTTCTTAAGATATAATGTTTAGGGTTGATGACTTGCTAATTTTCTAGCAGTCTGTCAGGAGCAGTGAAAGCAGGCATAGTAATAGAATTTAACGCTATCCCTGAAGCAGAAGAGATAGCTACAAAGTGCTCTGCCTCCAGTCTAATCTATTATTTTAAGCATATGGAGAACAATTCAGTGCCCTGTATGCTGTATAGTTTTTACCATTGGTGGACATGGCTTCGTAGTTTCAGGTGGGAGGTTGTTCTGGTGTTGTACATGAGACAGCCATATACAGCTACCTGACACTGTTATGTTTCCACTGTGTATGAGACACAATCACATGACCATACTATAATATTCTAATTCAAGGTATGTATGAGTTTATTCCCATAATGCTCCACTGTTAGGGTTGCCACCTTTTCTTCGAAAAAATACCGGCCAAGGCATTCCCTCCATAGACTTAACATTGGAAGGAAGCCAATTTTTTACCGGCCTGCCGGTAAAATACCGGCTGGGCGGCAACCCTACCCACTGTGAGCAGATCACAGGAACTGTTTTAGGTGGGGTCTGGTCAGGTGAGCAGGTACAAGGGGTGGTAACATATGACTGCTTGACACCCTTACGGTATATTTCCACACGACTGGATGTTGTGTTAAGCATTTCAACTTATCTCAATAAAGTTACAGCATACTGCATTGGGTTACAACCTGAAAGGATAATGACCTGTGTTGACAGTCTAATCCAACAGCAATGTCGCCCTATCACATTACGACTAGCATAGTGATCTCATTGCTGCACTAAAGCTGTCCATATGAACTAGGCCTTAATGACAAGCATTTAACTTTTAAGTAATCAGACTAAAGATGTGCAAAACTGCACTATACAGTTGAAATGAAAATTCAGCAACATTCCAATTTATGTAAATTAGGCTTTTAGCCCCTTGAATGCTAGAGAGATGTCCATTGCATTGCAAAACAATGCACTAGAAACTCTTCCAGCATTCAAGAAGTTAAAAGTCCTACTTAAATGAATGAGAACTTTTATTGCTACCCTATGGTGCAGTTGGTTTGCTTTAGAATTGAACCACCAGGAATGTGGGTGAAATATCAATAATAATTAAACAAGGACAAATTCCTGGACCGCATATTCCTGGGACAAGGAACTCAAATTAGGTCTTGTACTTGGAAATCGAGAACAACTGGCTGGTATGGCTAAACTTAAATAATTAAATCGATTCTATTTATAAATCACCAATGTATTCCACTGTGAGACACAATGAGGAACTGACCAATCAGAGGGTTCTGATAACACTCATTAGGAAAATTAGTAGAGCTGAAGACACTACTCACTATAGTGTACAATCTAATATGGTCTGGATAGGGGACAAATAAATATAATTAATTTAAATGGCCCTTGTTTTGACCCTTGAATGGTAGAGAAGCCATCAATGCATTGCTTTGTAATGCTTTGTCGACATCTCTAACACTCAAGTTATTTAAATCAAAGGGCATTTTTATTTGTCCCCTATCATGGAGTCAGTTTGCTCCAGAGCAACTTCAATTCTTGGTACGTTAGCTTCAGTGCCTGTCAATCAATAGCACTCACTTGCAATTTGTCTTGCAGTAACATTTTCTCCATAATTCAACTATCACTCACTTTGCACACTCTCTCTCTCTCTCTCTCTCTCTCTCTCTCTCTCTCTCTCTCTCTCTCCATATTGCTCTCTCTCCTGTATCCTCTCACATGCTCTGTCTCATGTTCTGACTCTAGTACTCAATCTATCTCTCTCTCCATATTGCACTCTCTCTTGTATCCTCTCATGTTCTGATTCTAGTAATCATTCTCTCTCTCTCTCCATATTGCACTCTCTCTTGTATCCTCTCACATGCTCTGTCTCATGTTCTGACTCTATTACTCATCCTATCTCTCTCTCTCTCCATATTGCACTCTGTCTTGTATCCTCTCACATGCTCTGTCTCATGTTCTGACTCTAGTACTTTCTCTCTCTCTCTCCATATTGCACTCTCTCTTGTATCCTCTCATGTTCTGATTCTAGTACTCATTCTCTCTGTCACTCTCTCTCTCTCTATCTCTCTCCATATTGCACTGTCTAACCTCATAGATTTTTGTGACTGGGTAACTAAAATAATAGATCAAGGGGGAGCAGTAGATATAGCTTATCTAGATTTCAGTAAAGCATTTGACAATATCCCTCATAGAAGACTCATAAATAAATTGCAGTGTTTGGGTCTAGATGTAAAAATAGTGAAATGGATAAGGCAATGGCTGAGTGACAGGAGACAGAGGGTGGTAGTCAATGGAGAATAATCGGACGAAAGGAGTGTGACTAGTGGAGTACCTCAGGGATCTGTACTGGGGCCCATTCTTTTTAATATTTTTATTAGTTATATTGCAAAAGGTCTTCAAGGAAAGGTATGCCTTTTAGCAGATGATACCAAGATCTGCAATAAGGTAGACATTCCAGGGGGAATAAGCCAAATGACAAATGATTTAGGTAAATTAGAATGGACAAGAGTGTGGCAGATGCAGTTTAACATTGATAAATGTAACATAATGCACTTGGGACACAAAAATCCAAAGGAAAAATATACTATTAAGGTTACTGTGCTGTCAGAGACAACAGATGAAAGGGATTTGGGAGTAATTATTTCTAATTACTTAAAGGTAGGCAGGCAATGTAATAAAGCAGTGGGGAATGCAAGCAGGGTACTGGGTTGTATAGCTAGGGGCATTAGTACCAGAAAAAGGGAAATGGTCATGCCACTCTACAGATCTCTAGTAAGACCTCACCTATTGTGTCCAGTACTGGAGACCCCATCTCCAGAAGGATATAGATACTATAGAGAAAATTCAAAGAAGGGCTACTAAAATGGTGACTAATTTACAGGAAAAGAAATATCAGGATAGACTAAAGGATCTGAACATGTATAGCTTGGAGGAGAGAAGGGAGAGAGGGGGTATGATTGAAACATTCAAATACATGAAGGGATTCAACAAAGTGCAAGATGGAAGTCTATTTCAAAGGAGTAGAAATGTTAGGACAAGAGACCATAGTCTAAACTAGAGGGACACAGGTTTAAACGTAATGTAAGAAAGTTTTACTTCACTGAGAGGGTAGTAGATAAGTGGAATAGCCTACCAGCAGTAGTGGTAGAAGTTAATACAGTGACAGAATTTAAGCATGCATGGGATAGGCAACAGGCTGTCCTTAAGGTAAGAAAAAACCAAGGACCAAAAAAGGTTTGAGGTTTTTTACAGTAGGAAAATGGGCAGACTAGATGGGCCGAATGGTTCTTATCTGTTGTCAAATTCTATGTTTCTATTGTAACCCTGTGAATCCGCCACCAATCTGACTCAAACCTCCAACACCACCATGAATCCGCCAAGCCTTCGTCGAGTTTATGATTTTGTTCAGCAATGGTTCATTTGCATAAATTAAGTGCAATGAGCCTTTGTTGTATTTGTGGGTATGTTTATATGTTAATGTGGCTGTTTGCCACATGCACTAAGCTCCAATAGCAGCCTTTGCTGTCAGAGTTCACAGTCCCGACATTGCCTGAGGTTGGTGATATTGAAGTCTCCCTGTAGCTTTATATGGATCTAGAGGACAGTTTGCTGTATCTGCTAAAAAGTGGAGACAGCAGCCCCCCTCTTATAACCCTTTCAGTGCCATAGGGACCTGCATTGCATACCACTGTGGTGCTGCAAGGAGTAAAAAGTTGTATACAAATTTGTATTACAAGAGTGTTGCTTTAACCCCTTTAGTCATGCAGTATGCATATTTCACAAGCTTCACAATTAACCCCTTTGGTGCCAGAGTGCTCTCCAATGCATATAATATTTTCAGTATACCAGAGAAGGCAATAAAGTGTCATTTCTGAAGCACAACAAATCCTACCACAGGTAAAGAGGGGAAGCTGAAGTTACTTGCTGTTGCAGGGAGTGTGGGTGTCATTTGTTCCAGAACAGCCAGTTAAAGAAAAAAATAATAACAATAAAAAAAAAATTGAATTGATGGTATAGAGAGACAGATCATGTTAGCCAAGAGTGACAGTGAGAGATTGAGACATACATTATTTTCAGACAGATAAAACGTCATTCCACATGGTAAAATCTGTGGTATACTTTACAGTAAAAAGACCAGTATCATTATGTCATAGTAAAAAACTCCTGCACCAACTTTATATTAGCATCTTTCCACCTCTATGTTAGCTTCCGTTATTAATTTTAATGTGCCCTCAAGAATTAATATTTACCAATGTTTGAAATAACTACAAACATAGATTCCTGGTCAAAAGCCACACATCTGGGTACAGAAATGAAAACTTAACTTTTTTTAAAATCTTTAAAAATGAAATAAAAAAGGAAAAACTCACTCTGCACTCAGTTTGCACCTATTAAGAGGGAAAATTTGATCCGTAGCTCAGAATTGGGCAGATTATTATATTAAGAACTTGTCTATAATAGTTGCTCCTAACCTCCCACTTTATCTACAGTGGTTGAGTTGATAGGTAATATACACAATCTACCAGAAACTACTTTATCTATAGTGGCATTAGGGACAGGAAAATCATCCTCTGACACAGTCTAAGGCAGTGGTTCTCAACTCCTGTCCTCAGGACCCACTAACAGGTCAGGATTTGATGATTTCCTTGTTAGAGCACAGGTGAGTTAATCAATGTGAATGAACCTCTGATCACCACACCTGTGCTCTAGCAGAGAAATCCCTAAGTCCTGGCCTGTTAGTGGGTCCTGAGGACAGGAGTTGAGGACCACTGGTCTAAGGTATTCACTAGTCCTCCTAATTGTGTAATCCTAACATAGGGCATTTATCTAATTGAGATACTGACTCGGTGGCATGGTGATCGGAGTCACATCAACCAGATGATAATAGTATATGTAACTTAAAGCACTGCACCCAAATAACTATTGTATGAATAGTGATATAACTATCCTCTAACTTATTATTACTTGTAGCCAGTGAATACTACACAGCTCAGATTTATCTGCTATAAACTTAGTCAAATCTGAATCAAGGGAGGCAGATACAAGTTAAATGTATCTTAGACAATTAGATGGAAAGTTCACTTATTCATTGTACAGGTCAACATTGTTCTATGACGTATTGCTAAGATAACTCAGTTGGTTAATGCACCAACTGCATAATCTATTCAAACTGCAAGGCCTCAAGTCCCATTCCTGGCTTTTAACTCAGTTTTTCATGCTTCTGAGGTTAGAAACTGCTCAATATTTGAGTCTTTCAAATTAAGGGCTCATGAATCAATCTTGAATTGAGATTGATAGACGTTATTCTAGGAAATCTATAAAAAGGTCTACAAATAGAGTATTAAGAGGTAAACTAAGAACAACCAAAACAGAAGAAAGATTATTTCATTGCACCACACTTAATAAATACTTACAATAACCAGTGCCCTGTGTAACCCCACATCCAAGCCAACGGGAGCGTGGGAACAATTTTGAGCAGAGTCTGGCTTTTTTATATACTGTTCAAAAGTCCCTCGGTTTGGATCTGTCACAGGAACCACTGGGCCTGGACTGGAAGCGGCCATTTGGCCATACAGAATCATGGGCCAAACTACAAAATGGAGAAGGGTGTCAGCCAGACTCCAGGGTGGCACTAGGCCTGAGACCCTATTATGTATTGGGGGTGGGGCAGTGACTACCTGGGACAGTATCTGGAGACTGGGAGTCAAATGTCCTCTTGCCTCACCCATTGTGTGCTGTGTTATTGTTTAAATGCAAAGTAGGTTTCCTGGGGTTATGTGGTTCCATTTGTTGGTTTGTGAAACTGATTGTATTATGTCAGTCACTGATGTAATTACCTGAGCAGACCTGATAGAGGGCTGTGTGTTTTGTATTCTATTGTGTGTTAATGTATTTAAGTCTCAGCAAGACTGGTGGTGTTGTGAATCTTATTTGCTATTGGTTGACTGTGATCACAAACCTGTATATAAACCCTGTTTGTGTCCAAATAAAGCAGTTCTTGTTTTAACCTACACAAGTGTTGTCTGGTGAGGTTAAGCTGCTGGTATGCTGGGAGAGTTCTTGTTATCCTGACACTAGTCCTGCCTGGCGATTGGGATACCTTGGGAGAAGCTGGTGGAGTTTTCCTGTTCCAGAGCGAGGGAAGCGGCGACTAACGGAGTCACCCAAGGCTGGGTGGCAGCGGTATCCGTTACATTGGTGGCAAGCGACGGGATCTTACTTTTTCACGGAAAACCGCAACTGGGACCAGCATCCAGGGGGAGATACAGCCACGGGCTTGACCCCGGTCCCAGCAACATAACGGAGGCCAGCATCCAGGGGGAGATACAGTCGCTGACTTGACCCCGGCCTCCGCAACGTAGGGTATGGTGGATGGAGCAGGGCTACAGCCAGCTAAAGCGTAGCACCCTGAAGGATCTACTGGAAGCCCGGGGCCAAGCGGCCAGCAACAAAAGCAAGGCTACCCTTATCGTAGAGCTAATGAAGGAGGATCGTTTCGCCTCAAACAGATAAAGTCAAGGAACTAAGCTAAAACCAGCATCCAGGGGGAGATACAGCCGCTGGCTTCACCCCGGTTTCAGCAACAGTTCAGGGGAGCAGTGGAAGCAACAACTGACTCACCATGCCGAGGCGAGCTAAGTCTGATTCAGCGGCCAAGAAAGCAGCGACTCAGACCCAGAGGAAGGGAGACCGAAGCGGTAGCTCTCCACCGGCCACCTCCAACATGTCAGAGGCTGAGATAGAGGCTATGCTTTGCCAAGCCCTATGCAGCTACGAACAACAGAGGGCCGCGCTAGAGACAGAGGGATACTCTTTCTCCTCCAAGGGCTTCATCCCTTATGCAGAGAGGCACAAGAGGGAGAGACAGCAGTGGAGCCCCTGCATCCTCGGGCCGAATCCGGACCGCCGGACAAGCGAAGTGCTGGCATCCTGGATTGGTGATATTATTTTCCTTGATCTCCGGTATGGGGCTTTCCACGACGTGACCGGATTTGAGTGGTTTGGGTTCCCCGCAACTCCTCTCCCATGCTGCGGCTTTGCCTACCAGGGTCCCAGCTCGCTGTGGTATGCCAAGGCTGAGGAGCCAGACTTTGGGAGCCGCAGCGAAAGCCGATTCTGGGAGATCCGTGACAAGCGAGCCGTTCAGCTGGGGGTTTCCGAAATACCAGAGGTATGGAGAGAGCTGGAGGATATCGTAGCCCAAGAGTGGGGACTTGAGATTGAGTGTCGGGACCTCCAGGAAGGGGTTATGTACACTTCTTCCCAACAGCAAATTGGTATGGATGTTGAAGGTGCAGTGGATGAGAATGCGGTCACCACAAGCACCTTGTCCGTGGAAGAGGGGGCTCTTCCTGAGGCTGACTTCAGCGACCTGTTATGGTCTAGTCAGCGGGTAGCAGGCGAAGCTACGGCCACCGCTAACCCGTTTGGTAGGGATGTCCCCACAGCAGAGAGGTGCTGTATTTCGGGAGTGGATGCGATTGGCGTCACTCCCCAGCGGCTGTTCATATTACAGGGAGAGGAGGTAGCTGACCCCTCTCCCCAGCGGCAGATGGCTTGTGTAACTGGGGGTGTGTGGATGAGATTGCGGTCGCCACAAGCACCCTACCAGTGGAAGAGTGGACCCTTCCCGAGGCTGACCCCAGCGACCTGTTATGGTCTGGTCAGCGGGTAGCAGGTGAGACTACGGCCGCCGCTACCCCTTCACTTAAGACTGTTTCAGCGGTAAGGAGCTGGGTTCTAGGAGGGGATGCAGTTGACGTCACTCCTCAGCGGCTGACGGAGGTACAGGGAGCAGAGGTAGTTGATCTCTCTCCCCAGCGGCAGATTTGTATGGGCACTGAGGGTGCCATGGATGAGACTGCGGCCGCCACGGGCACCCTGCAAGCAGAAGAGTGGACTCTTCCTACGGCTGACCCCAGCAACCTGTTACAGTCTGGTCATCCGGTAGCAGGTGAAGCTACGGCCACCGCTACCCCTTTCATTGAGACTGACTCCAGTGAGCTGTTACAGTCAGGTCAGCAGGTAGCAGGTGAAGCTATGGCTGCTGCTACCCCTTCCTTTAAGGATGTCCCAGCATCAAGTTGCAGTGTTCCAAGGGATGGTGCAGTCAGTCCCTCACAGCAGCAGCTGTGCCTGGTCTTGGGAGTAGAGGTTGCAGTCCTCCCTCCCCAGCGGGAGATTTGTGTTTTCAGAGGGGAGGTAGTTAACCTCTCTTCCCAGCGGCAGGTTAAAGCACCCAAGGTGCCACCAGGAGAAAGATACCCAGCGGAAGAGCTGGCAACAGGGCAGAGCGCCGCTGGCCTCTGTCCATCTGAGCAATTGCCCCAGGGAGCGGGTGCTGGCTGCACCACTACCCTACAGCAGAGCGAGATCCAGGAGGAGATGGAGTGTTGTGTACTCTCACCCCAGTATCCAGAGCAACTCTACCACCCACTCTCATCATCCTCAGCCAGCAGCGGAGATTCCGGTAATGTGCTGACTGGGAGGGCACTGTTGTTTGGGCGGGGGTTTTTACTGGGTCATAGACTCCTGTGTACCGGATCCTGGGCTGGATGGCCTCTCCGGCTCAAGGCATCTTATGTCTAAGTCACCCTGTACCTGGAGGTGCAGGGTGCAAAGCTGGACAAACCCCAGGACTATAGGGGCTGGCTGGGGACAAGTACTGTGCGGACATTGCACTAGCAGACTATGTGTCCACTCCAGACAGCAGCGAGATGACCCGTGTGGATCATGCTGTGGCTGTCGGAGGTGGACAAGGGGGAGAAATGTCACAGGAACCACTGGGCCTGGACTGGAAGCGGCCATTTGGCCATACAGAATCATGGGCCAAACTACAAAATGGAGAAGGGTGTCAGCCAGACTCCAGGGTGGCACTAGGCCTGAGACCCTATTATGTATTGGGGGTGGGGCAGTGACTACCTGGGACAGTATCTGGAGACTGGGAGTCAAATGTCCTATTGCCTCACCCATTGTGTGCTGTGTTATTGTTTAAATGCAAAGTAGGTTTCCTGGGGTTATGTGGTTCCATTTGTTGGTTTGTGAAACTGATTGTATTATGTCAGTCACTGATGTAATTACCTGAGCAGACCTGATAGAGGGCTGTGTGTTTTGTATTCTATTGTGTGTTAATGTATTTAAGTCTCAGCAGGACTGGCGGTGTTGTGAATCTTATTTGCTATTGGTTGACTGTGATCACAAACCTGTATATAAACCCTGTTTGTGTCCAAATAAAGCAGTTCTTGTTTTAACCTACACAAGTGTTGTCTGGTGAGGTTAAGCTGCTGGTATGCTGGGAGAGTTCTTGTTATCCTGACACTAGTCCTGCCTGGCGATTGGGATACCTTGGGAGAAGCTGGTGGAGTTTTCCTGTTCCAGAGCGAGGGAAGCGGCGACTAACGGAGTCACCCAAGGCTGGGTGGCAGCGGTATCCGTTACATTACCAGTGCCCTGTGTAACCCCACATCCAAGCCAACGGGAGCGTGGGAACAATTTTGAGCAGAGTCTGGCTTTTTTATATACTGTTCAAAAGTCCCTCAGTTTGGATCGAACAATGGCCGGAAAGGTACCTCTACAGGAGCTTTTTGTTTGTTTGTCCTGTAAGAGGCAGCAGAGAAAATTTTAATAGGGGGCATTGAATTCAATGCTTATTCTTCTTTTATAGGGACACAAAGATGAAGAAAGAAGAAGAGGGTTAGTATTTGTAACCTTTATTCTTGATGTTAGGTGTTGTGTAAGCCCAAGGGTAGGTTAGTGTTTCGGAGGTGGTGGGAGTTGACTGCGTTTTTAGGGCATGCTCGATGTTTGGCACTGTCTCAAACATCGGTCGTTAGCTAATTTCCTTTGATGTTCCCATTCTTCACACTATTTGGAATGCATTGTGGGAATAAACAGTTACAACAAACATTGGACCACAAGTTAGGTTCTGTTGGCCAACGCTCGTCTTAGTTCATATTGGTAGATCAGTTCATTTCCAATGGTACAATTGTGTGGGTACTGG
Source organism: Rhinophrynus dorsalis (assembly GCA_037306005.1). Taxonomy (NCBI): domain Eukaryota; kingdom Metazoa; phylum Chordata; class Amphibia; order Anura; family Rhinophrynidae; genus Rhinophrynus; species Rhinophrynus dorsalis. The sequence continues at coordinate 339,836,626 of CM074722.1, forward strand.
CCAGAACTCATTTTTGTCCTACCTTTGGTTTTATGGGCTCAAATTGAATTGAGCCTCAAGTTGTCTTGAAAGTTTGCATCCTAGAGCCATTCAGTTAGCCAATAAAGGTATAATTTTTACTCTTCTAGTCTGCTGCATTTTATATGGCTAACACGATACCACGTTTTACCCTGATGTAAAGCACAGGGAAAATAATTTTAACAAGCTGCAGAAGAGCACCAAATCTTAAAGACATACTAGTTCATAGTCACTTTGGAACCAGTAAAAGGAATACAAAAATCAAGGGGTTATATAAATCTGGTGTGTGAACTGTCATTTTTTTAATTAAAAAAAAAAGAAAAATACAGCAGTACATTAAATGTGAGAGTGAAGCCTACTACATATAGAAGTTCTTTCCATGTACATTGGTATAAATCATGAATGTTCTTCAATACCATTTCAGTGATTTGTTCCCGTGTAACCTTTAAATCGGTTCCCTCCTCTGCCACCAGCTCCAAAAGGAATTCTTCTACATTTTGCAGCACTTCCATGTGTTCCGGACTCCCATTTTGTCGGGAAAGTAAATCAAGGTCCTCTCACCTTAAAATAAAATGCTGCTTCAAAGTAAGCTTACGTATATATATTGGTGGAGATCTACAAATAGTTCTCAACGGTTGAGGCCAGATGGTGCTAACTTATGTCCTTTTTTAAGAAGTTGCAACTCCTTTATATTTAGTGACTAACTTAAGAAGTTGATTAGTGGTGGTCGCTGGGTCGGATTCTTTTGTTTGGTTGATCTGTTTTCCACCTCTATGTCCTCTTCTAAGTCTTTTGTCCTTTTTCCTTCTGTGGGGTGGTTTGGCCTGATTGTTTTGATAATTCTTCTACTCATGTCTTATCCAGAGGTGGAGTGGCTGGAACAAAAAATATCCTTCACTATTATTCTTTGGTCATGCACGCGACTCAGATCTCTTTCCTTTCTGTCCAATCTTTGTGGTATACTATGGGTATTTCTTCCTGTTGTTACCTATTTTGTATTAGGGAGTAGTTGTAATATGGTCTAATGTTCAATTGTTAGTTTAGTGCTATTTTTCCAATATTGGTGATTCACATGGTGCTCGTTTCTCTTCCATTGACTGATTCTGTTTCCCCATAGTCCTCTTCACCCCGTTTAAATTTCTTTTGTTTTCTAATAACCACATCCTTTTCAAATTTTTGCACATTTCAGGGTATTTGTGAGAGTTAAGTTCAATCATAATTTTATCAACCACCTCATTTAAAGTGGAACTTTCAGATCTTACTAAGTTACCATGCATTCAATAAACGCATGGCGACTAGCTTGGAAATAGAGTGTAAAGGAATCCTTCCTGTTTGGAGACCAGAACCCAGGCTACAGTGCAGACATCTTGTCTTCGCGCCTGCGCCGTCAGTCCCGTCTCCATTGAGTAGCACTGCAGTGCGCCATATGGTTACCGGAAGGGACTGATGGCGCAGGCACACAGACCACACTAACCTGCCCGACAGTCCCCAAATGGGAAGGATTTCTTTACACTCTGCTATTTTTTCAAGGTAAGACATCTATTTCCAAGCTAGTCGCCATGCGTTTAATGAATGCATGGTAACTTAGTAAGATCTGAAAGTTCTGCTTTAAATTGTCCAGATTTTGTTCTCTGTGGTACTGTTAGTACTTCTGCTACTTTCTTTCCACTGTAGTAGCAGAAGCAGTAGTCTCCCAAGAACCACTCAATCTATGAAATTTCCAGTGTGTAGATATTTCGCTCATGAGTCAAAAGCTGAACATCTTGTTATCTGTTTTCTCTGTAAAAACACATGTGAGCAGGGGGAAAGCGGATCACATTTAGGTATATTCTCACTGAGATTCCACTTGAAGCACAAACATAGGTTTGATTGAGAGATACACCTACCGCATGTGGTGACTTTGCACATGCTAGGAAATGGATGGGGGTACGATGCATAGCAGCAGTAGTAGCACTCTTAAAAGTTCACAGTGGCAAGGGGCACATAATAGTTGTGTTGTAGAAGTCTCAGAGAGTGGGGCAACATTTTCCTCAGTAACAATAACAGCCTTGTCTACTACTACTGTTCTACAAATGCAAATCATGGTGGAAGATGACTTATTTGAAGGTGACAAGTGTCACAGAGTTCCCTCACCTAACTCTACTGCCACTAATCATGTTTTTAAAAGTTACACAGTTCTTTTTCTCTGTGCTGCCAACACACACAAGAAGTACAAAATGCACAAAAATAATGAAAAAGTACACTTGTGCAATGGCAAACGAAAACTTTGGAGGCTGACATAATGTCCTATTCTTTGGTTCAAAACAGAGGATTTAAAGAACTGATGTTGTGTGTTGCACCCACTGTTATATCGCAAGCCTTGGTTATTTTTCAAGGACAGACTATGCCAGAATTGTACAAACAGGTTGCTATTGTCATGGGCAAATGGATGGAGATATCGTACAGCAAAATTTGTCGAAAATGTTAAATTATCTTCCAAGATCAGGAACTGAGCTTATGTTGCCGTAGACCTCAACCTGCTAAAAAACCATTTCAAGGCTTATGTTGATGTAAGACTCACTCTGTTAACAGTTTTTTCAAGGCTTGTATTGCCTTACATTTGCCTTTGCAAGAGCATAACCACTTTTCTTCTCACCGTCAAGGCTTATGTTGCCATAGGACTTCTGAGCCTGCTAACAAGGCTTATGTGCTGTAGACCTCAGCCTGCTAACACATCGTTCAATGCTTGTGCCTCTATAGAACTCAGTCTTCTAACAACTTTTACTTTCAAGTTGTGGATTTCTCCACTTCAGCATTCAGCATCTGTAGTATTCTCACAGGAATTTTCTTGGCCACAGCTAAAAGGAGTAAATTTTGTGTTTTTTCGATGTGCAGGAATTTCACTGGAAAAAGTGGTAAATTGTGTTTTTCAGCAAACATTCCAGCAAAAATTAACTTTTCATCCAAACCTAGTTAAAATCATTTAGGAGTTTTTATATATCTCTTATGGAGCAATTAGTTTTCTCTAGAATTGCTCCTCTACTGTCCTTATACTTATAAGCAGATAACAGGCTCCTCTATCCCTTTGATCATAGAGCTAGTGAGGGTTAGTGTTCATTTGCTCTCACTTCTTATCAGTAGCTGATGCATGCACTTGGCATCTGCACACGCCAAGACCACCAAAGAAAGAGTTGGTTTGATATAAACAAAAAAAACACAGAATGACACAGTATATCATAAACGCTATCTTCAAAATTAGTCAAGTAAAAAAATCTTGAAATACTATTAAAAATGTTACAGTAGCCACTATTCCCTTGGTGAAAATAGTGACAGTAGAACAGGTGGAGTAATTCATACCCATATTGACTATTTGTTGGATTCAGAGATTAGCCACTAACAGATGTCTCGGATATAGCCAGAAAGATGACAAAAGAATAATCAATGGGATATAATATGATTTTAAAAACACAAAACTTTTAAACTAGAATAAAATAATATATCATTCAGTCAAGGCATTTCATTACTCCTCACAATTATTTCATCACACAATATAGCAACAACTGATTTCTAGAATTCAAAGGGTTTAAAGCTTCATTGAAATTAACGGGATTTTATGGACTTGTATTTGTCCCCCTTGATGCAGCTGGTTATGCCCAAGAATTGCTCCAGTTTGTCTTATGGTGTCTTACTCTAGCTTGCATTCTCTCTCTCTCTCTCTCTCTCTCTCTGTGTCACACATACTTGCACACACTCTCTGTCCAGAAAAGTAAAAATTTGGTATGATGTTTGTAAAGTTACGTTAGGGCTGAGATAAACACCCGAGGCACTCCAGTTATTATTAAACTACAACTCCCGTCAACGTTTCCTGACTATTAGCTGGCATTCTTCCAATTCTTCAAAGGGTGCGAGTTTATTGGATAAGTCCTCAGTCTCATTTTCCATTTCTTTGAGGTTAACTAGGATGGGTAAAATATTTTGCATCAATAGAGAAACAGGAAAAAAACTGCACTTTTTGCCAAGTAGAAAAATTTTGCGAAAGTTTGATTTTTCCCTTTTTCCTTCTCCCCATCATGTGGCAAGTTTCTCTTCTTTTCCCGCAAGCATAGTATAAAAGGAGTGTCAGGTTCCCATAGCATGCCATTCCGTGTTTGTGAGAGGAAGAGAAAAAAGCACATTTTTGAACTAGAGAAGAGAGGCTAATAAAGTGGAGTTGAAGCTTAGTTTAAAGGGATAGTAATACTTCGTTTTAACTTTATTTTATTTTGTAGGCATTAAAAAAACATGAAGAATGATATAAGTCTTATCTCTCAAACCTTTATGGTTTAAGAGATATTCACAAGCAAAGTCTTCCCCTCCCGCCCCTTTTTCCTAGTGTAAGCCATCTCTTCTCAGATGTAAGGCAACACGGGTAAGGCAACCGTGAGATGACATGTACCGGTTCTACCGGCCTTACCAATACCGGGCAAGGCAGCCCAAAGGAGTACTGAGTGTAGGCTCTACCGGCCCTGCCAATACCGGGTAAGGCAACCTTAGGATGGCAACAAGAACAGGTTCTACCGGCCTCACCAATACCAGGCAGGGCAGCCTGAGGAAACACTGATAATAGGCTCTACCGGCCCTGCCTATACTGGGTAAGGCAACCTTAAAGATGTAAACTTACTTAGGTTCTACTGGCCTTACCAATACCGGGCAGGGCAGCCCAAGAGGAGACCTTGCTGTCAGGTGACAATGACAGTAGTGTGGAGAGGAACAATGGTCTCACTCAGTAGAAGTCTTTAGCCAGAGAATACCAGACAACTGCGTAAGGAATTGGACAGCAACCTGTCCTCCGTAGATGAGTAGTCAAGGAGGAAACCAACGTCCGCACGCTGGAACCAACAGCAATATAAGTCACCAGGTATAATGGAGTAAACCAGCGTCGACACGCTGGGACCAACAGTAATGAGCGCAACCAGGTTAATGGAGTAAACCAGCGTCCGCACGCTGGGACCAACAGAGTGAGCGCAGCCAGATAAATGGAGTAAACCAGCGTCCGCACGCTGGGACCAACAGAGTGAGCGCAACCAGGTTAATGGAGTAAACCAGCGTCCGCACGCTGGGACCAACAGGGTGATCGCAACCAGATAAATGGAGTGAACCAGCATCCGCACGCTGGGACCAACAGAGTGAGCGCAACCAGATTAATGGAGTAAACCAGCGTCCGCACGCTGGGACCAACAGAGTGAGCGCAACCAGGTTAATGGAGTAAACCAGCGTCCGCATGCTGGGACCAACAGGGTGATCGCAACCAGGTATAATGGAGTAAACCAGCGTCCGCACGCTGGGACCAACAGAGTGAGCGCAACCAGATATAATGGAGTAAACCAGCGTCCGCACGCTGGGACCAACAGAGTGAGCACAATCAGGTTAATGGAGTAAACCAGCATCTGTTCGCTGGGCCCAACAGTATAGGTCGCCGGAGTGGGAATGAACAATGTCGCCTAAGCGACAGCAGGTAGAGCGAGAGCCCAGAGATCAAGCGGAGGATACACCGGAGCGAGCACCGCTGCACTGACAGATGACCGGAACTGCTGGAGCCACGGAGGAGACCAGAACCGGCTGGAGAGACTAGCAGGCAGGAGACTCTGAAACGCAGGAATGATCAACCGGCTAGGTACTGGAACACAGGAGCACAGGAACACCGGAACAACGGAGTACTGGAACACAGGAACACCGGAACAACAGAGTACTGGAACTCTGGTATATCAGGCCCAAAAGCCTGACAAGTAAGTCAGGTAAAGTGATGTCAGAAACACCACGAAAGGGCAACCTGGGAGTGCCCAAACTGGGTTTAAATAGGCAGTGTGAGGAGGGCTGATAGCAGACAGCCAATGAGGAATTCCAACAAGTGATAGACACAGGATAGCACGAATCACGGACACCGTGATAGTACCCCCCTTTCAAAGACCCCCTCTCCTAGAGTAGGGTCTGGGCTTCTGAGGGTATTTGGTATGAAAAATTCGTAGTAACTTGGGTGCATGAAGGTCCTTACTATCTACCCAAGAACGATCCTCAGGACCATAACCTTTCCAATGTACCAGATACTGTACCCCTCCTCTGCGCCTACGGGAATCAATAATACTTTGTACTTCGTACTCCTCCTGCCCCTCGACCTCAACAGGACCTGGCATCACAGGTGTAGTAGTGTAACGGTTACAAACAAGAGGCTTAAGGAGAGACACATGGAATACATTATGAATGCGCATGGATGCAGGTAATTCCAAAGCATAGGAAACGGGGTTAATCTTGCGAATAATTCTGTAGGGACCAATAAACCGAGGTGCCAGTTTATTAGATGAGACCTTGAGCTTCAGATTCTTAGAGGACAACCATACTCTATCCCCAACTTGGAAGGAAACCGCTGGAAGCCTTCTACGATTAGCATGACGCTGATGTCGCTGAAAAGACTGGCCCAGTGCCCTCTGAACTTGTGCCCATGTGGAATGGAGTTGCTCTATATGCTCATCCAGAGCTGGAATCTGCTGTGACTGAAAGGAATCCGAGAGCAGACAGGGTTGGAACCCATAATTGATCAAAAACGGAGAGCTCCCGGAGGAGGAATTAACTGCACAGTTCCTGGCGAACTCCGCCCAAGGCAACAAGTCGGCCCAATTATCATGATGGTCAGTCACAAAACAGCGCAGAAACTGTTCCAAACCTTGATTGGCCCTCTCAGCGGCCCCATTAGTCTGGGGATGATAAGCAGAAGAGAATGATAGCTGTATGCCCATCTGTTCGCAAAATGCCTTCCAGAATCTGGACACAAACTGGCTCCCCCTGTCGGACACCAGTACCCTGGGTATTCCATGCAACCGAAACACCTCTCGAGCAAATACCATTGCCAGTTCTTTAGCTGAAGGAAGACCAGGGAGAGGTACGAAGTGAGCCATTTTAGAAAACATGTCTACCACAATCAATATGAAGGAATACCCTCTATACCTGGGCAATTCTCCCATAAAGTCGATAGAGACATGAGACCAAGGGCGTTCACCATTAGGTACCGGCTGAAGCAAGCCCACTGGGAGATGTCTAGGGGTCTTGGCACGGGCGCAGGTAGCACAGGCATTCGTAAAATTGGCACAATCTGCTCTCATAGAAGGCCACCAGAATAACTGAGAAAGGGACCAAAACAATTGATCTCTACCAATAAGTCCCGCAGCCTTAGAGGAGTGGAAGGTTTCAAGTAATCGAGTACGGAAAGGTTCAGCGACAAAACATTTGCCCGCTGGAGTTTCATGGGGAGCAGAGGCTTGGGAAGCCAAAATCTCTTCCCCTAGTGGTGAAGTGATACTAGTACGTATGGTGGCCAATATTCAATCAGGTTGAATGATAGGTGCTGGTGCTTCTTCCCTGTCAACCTCTGCTTCAAATTGTCTAGACAGAGCATCAGCCCTAACATTCGTTGATCCTGGCAGGTATGTGTCACGGTTTATTATGACTCTCAGACACAAGTTTTAGGTAAAAATCAATTTTATTGAAATAATAAATTGATAACGTAGGATGGCAATCACATACATACAGATATATTCAGAATATAACAAGACAGAAGGCAGACTCTACCGGTCCTGTCAATATACCGGACAGGACAGTCTGAAGTAATAGAATGTTAGGCTCTACCGGCCTTGCCAATACCGGGTAAGGCAACCTGCAGATGGAATCGCATAACGGTTCTACCGGCCTTACCAAATTACCGGGCAAGGCAGCCTCAATAGATTCATAATGTAGGCTCTACCGGCCCTGCCAATACCGGGTAAGGCAACCTCAGATGGAATGTGGCAAAAGGTTCTACCGGCCTTACCAATACCGGGCAGGGCAGCCCAGAGATAGTAGCAGCAGTCAGATGGTAATGGCAAATTGACAGGATCGTAAGCAACCCAGTGTACACACACTGAGACTAACAGGGGAATCGTAAAGCCGCAAGGCTTTGGAGCAAACCAGCGTCCGCACGCTGGGACCAACACTGAATTGTATAGCCGATAGGCTTAGGAGCAAACCAGTGACCGCACACTGGTGTAACAAGCGAGTTAGTATAGCCGTAAGGCTTAGGAGCAAACCAGCGTCCGCACGCTGGGACCAACACAGAATTGTATAGCTGATAGGCTTTGGAGCAAACCAGTGACCGCACACTGGTGTAACAAGCGAGTTTGTATAGCCGCAAGGCTTTGGAGCAAACCAGCGTCCACACGCTGGGACCAACACAGGATAGTACAGCCGATAGGCTTTGGAGCAAACCAGTGACCGCACACTGGTGTAATAAGTGAGTTTGTCTAGCCGCAAGGCTTAGGAGCAAACCAGTGTCCGCACGCTGGGACCAACACAGAATTGTATAGCTGATAGGCTTTGGAGCAAACCAGTGACCGCACACTGGTGTAACAAGCGAGTTTGTATAGCCGCAAGGCTTTGGAGCAAACCAGCGTCCGCACGCTGGGACCAACACAGAATTGTATAGCTGATAGGCTTTGGAGCAAACCAGTGACCGCACACTGGTGTAACAAGCGAGTCTGTATAGCCGCAAGGCTTTGGAGAAAACCAGCGTCCGCACGCTGGGACCAACACAGGAAGTACAGCCGATAGGCTTTGGAGCAAACCAGTGACCGCACACTGGGACCAACACAGAATTGTATAGCCGATAGGCTGTGGAGCAAACCAGTGACCGCACACTGGAGTAACAAGCAATGTCGCCGACGCGACCAGGCAGGAGGTCGCCAGGATACAGGAGACAGGCGATGCGATGACAGGAACCAGCAATGATCAGTCAGGTCAGGAAACAGCAGAGAAGAAGTTCAGCAGGAACTGCAACACCAGAGACTAGGCCGGAACCAGGACTGGAAGTACTTCAGCATGCAGGAAACACTGGAACAGTAGAGATCAGGAACTCAGGAACACATGAGATCAGGAACTCAGGAACACTGGAACAGAGGCCCAGCTATCACTGGCATAGTGATAGCAAGAAGGTCAGAAACAACACCAAAGGGCAACCAAAGGGTGCCCAATCCAGGTTTAAATAGGCAATGAAAGGCGTGCTATCTGCAGACAGCCAATAGCAGCCCCCTACTGGTGACAGACAAGGAACTGCAGCAATCACGGGCACCGTGATAGTATGATACAATGAAATTGTATCGGGATAGAAACAGTGCCCATCTGGCCTGGCGAGAAGACAATCTCTTGGCCTCAGAAAGATACGTCAGATTCTTGTGATCAGTTAGAATCAAAACGGGTTTTTTTGTGTCTTCAAGTAAATGACGCCATTCTTTGAGAGCGAGGATAATGGCCAGTAATTCTCGATCACCAATCTCGCAATGACTTTGATCACTGGTCAGTTTTTTTGAGAAGAATCCACAGGGTCTGAGTGTACCGCCTTTAACCTGTCGCTGAGAGAGCACCGCCCTGACCCCAATATCTGAGGCATCAACTTCCAAAGTAAAGGGGAGTATTGGATTAGGGTGGGACAACACAGGCGCTTCAGCAAAGGCTACCTTCAACTTCTCAAAGGCCTCTTCAGCAGCCACCGGCCAGAGGGATGGGTTAGCGCCCTTGTGTGTGAGGTCAGACAGAGGTTTCACGATAGAGGAGAAGTTTTTAATAAACTTCCTGTAATAATTGGCGAAGCCCAGAAATCGTTGGATGGCTTTGAGGCTCTTGGGTTTAGGCCATTGTAAGACTGCCGTCAATTTCTCTTTATCCATGGCAATGCCGTCTTTGCCAATTATAAACCCCAGAAACGGTACACTGGTTTTGTGGAACTCGCATTTCTCCAGTTTACAGAATAATTTATTTTTTCGTAAGCGCAGCAAGACTTCAGACACATCCTTGATGTGTTGTGACAGGTCTTTGGAGTGGATAAGTATGTCGTCAAGATAGACTACAACACAAGATTGTAACATATCTCTAAGAACATCATTGATCAGTTCTTGAAAAACTGCAGGAGCATTACATAGACCAAATGGCATGACTAGGTATTTATAATGCCCAGATCTCGTATTGAAGGCAGTTTTCCACTCATCACCGGCTCTGATACGTATCAAATTGTAGGCTGCCCTTAGGTCCAATTTGGTGAAAATCGAGGACCCCTTAAGTCTTTCAAACAGCTCGGTGATGAGTGGTATTGGGTAGGCATTTTTTGCCATCAGCTTATTCAGCCCACGATAGTCTATGCAAGGTCGCAGTTCGCCACTTTTTTTCTTAACAAAAAAGAACCCGGCACTGGCTGGAGAAGTAGATTTCCTTATGATCCCTCTACTGAGGGCATCTGCTATGTATTCCTCCATAGCTTGGTTCTCCTCACAAGACAATGGATACGTGCGTCCCCTCGGTGGTACTGCTCCAGGACTCAGTTCTATGCCACAATCGTATGGTCTGTGCTGAGGTAGGGTGCCAGCCTCTCCCTTACTGAAAACGTCGCTAAACTGCTGGTAGGCATCAGGTAGTGAAGGGGAAGTGCACAAGACCTTAACAGGATGGGTAACGCACTTATCCATACAGAACTGAGACCAAGCAGCAATCTCAAATTTCTGCCAATCAAATTGTGGGTTGTGCAACTGTAACCAAGGAAAGCCCAAAATCACGGCATGGTGAGGAGAATTAATCAATTGGAACTGCTGCTCTTCCTTGTGAAGAGCCCCAGTAGTCATGGACAAGGGCATCGTTTCAAAAGTAACTTGGGCGGGTTCCAAAGGTCTGCCATCAATTGTTTCAATAGCAAGAGGGGTTTCTCTCTGAATCCGTGGTACCCCATGCAATTCAGCAAAGGTATTGTCCATAAAATACCCAGCTGCACCAGAATCAACCAAGGCCAAAACCTCAACCAAGCGTTGTGCCCATGACAATACCACCTGTATGGTGGGTTTAAGTGTGTCCAACAATGGGGACGATTGGACACCACCTAGGGCCTGTCCCCCAAGGTACTCTAGGTGTGTTCGTTTCCCGGACGTACCGGACAAGATCTTAACAGGTGACCATCTTTACCGCAGTACAGACATAATCCTTGTGTCTTGCGATACCTTCTAAGCTCCTTAGTTAACCTAGTGAAACCCACCTGCATAGGTTCACTTGGTTCCGAAATAGGTTCACTAGGTTTGGATGCAGAGGGAGGGTTGGGTGGGCAAAATATGCTACTGGACCCATTATTCTTTAACTGTACTCGTCGCTCTCTGGCGGTTAATCTTTCACGTATTCTGGAGTCAATTAGAATCACGTATTCGATATAGTCGTCTAGGTCAGTAGGTAACTCTTTTGCTGCAATCTCATCTTTAATCTGGTCACTCAATCCTTGAGCAAAGGCCGCCAACAGGGCCTCGTTATTCCACCCAACCTCTGCTGCCAAGGTGCGGAATTCAATGGCATAATCACCAACAGTGCGCCTGCCCTGTTGTATCTCCATGAGACGTTTAGCAGCAGAGGTAGTTCTACCAGGAGGCTCAAATACTCTCCGAAAGGATTGCACAAAATCACAGAAATTCTTTGTGCAAGGTTTAGCGTTTTCCCAAAGTGGGTTGGCCCAGGCCAATGCTCTGCCAGTCAGCAGGGATATCATGAACCCAACCTTGCTGCGATCACTAGGAAATGCATGTGCCGTCAATTCCATAAATATTTCAAGCTGATTAATAAACCCTCTGCATAATTGAGGGTCCCCGTCATATCTCAGCGGCAAGGGTGCAGAAGCCGTTAACCCTTTGACTGCAGCCCCTGAGGGCTTAGACTCATTCTCCGGTGTCGGAATTGGCAGGACCACCGGGTTAGCACCGGACTTATCCGCAAGTACCGTGCGTTCAAGAATAGTTTGGATAGCAACCGTTAGCTGATCCAAACGTTGCTCGTGCATATCCATCCTCCAATGGATATTCTGTGCGTTACCGTCACTCTTAGTGTCTGAGGTCATGGCCCTTTCGTACTGTCACGGTTTTTGAAGACTCTCAGACTTAAGGTTTGGTAAAATAACTTAACTTTATTAAAAGTTAAAGGCAGTCCCCGAAGGGTAAACATACATAACAATACAACAGTAATATAACATATAATAGGTTCTACCAGCCTTGCCTAAATACCGGGCAAGGCAACCCAAGTGACAGTTTTAATGACAGGCTCTACCGGCCTTGCCTATACCGGGTAAGGCAACCGTGAGATGACATATACCGGTTCTACCGGCCTTACCAATACCGAGCAAGGCAGCCCCCACGGAATGCTGAATGTAGGCTCTACCGGCCCTGCCAATACCGGGTAAGGCAACCTTAAAGATGGTGAATTACAAGGTTCTACCGGCCTTACCAATACCGGGCAGGGCAGCCCAAAGGAGTACTGGAGTAGGCTGTACCGGCCCTGCCAATACCGGGTGAGGCAACCTACAGGATGGTATCGTCAAGGTTCTACCGGCCTCACCAATACCGGGCAGGGCAGCCTGAGCGAGTAGACCAGCTGTCAGGTGACTAAGACAGCATAGAGCATAAGTATAGAGGTCTTACTCAGCAGGAGTCTATTGCCAGGGATACTCAGACAACTGCAAGGAAGTGGACAGCGACTGACCACAGTACTGGATGTTCAGGAGCAAACCAACGTCCGCACGTTGGGACTAATGGTAATAGCGCCACCAGGTTTAATGGAGCAAACCAGCGACCGCACGCTGGAACCAACAATGTATATCGCAACCAGGTTTAGTGGAGTAAACCAGCGTCCGCACACTGGGACCAACAACGTATATCGCAACCAGGTTTAGTGGAGCAAACCAGCGTCCGCACGCTGGAGCCAATAATGTATCTCGCAACCAGTTTAGTGGAGTAAACCAGCGTCCGCACGCTGGGACCAACAATGTATATAGCAACCAGGTTTAGTGGAGTAAACCAGCGTCCGCATGCTGGGACCAACAATGTATATCGCCACCAGGTTTAGTGGAGTAAACCAGCGTCCGCACGCTGGGACCAACAATGTATATTGCAACCAGGTTTAGTGGAGTAAACCAGCGTCCGCACGCTGGGACCAACAATGTATATTGCAACCAGGTTTAGTGGAGTAAACCAGCGTCCGCACGCTGGGACCAACAATGTATATCGCCACCAGGAACCAACAAGGTATGATCAGCAGCGAGAAGAACAATGTTGCCAGAGCGACGGCTGGAGCAGGAGATTCAGGAACTCAGTAAGATTAACCCGCGAGGTGCTGGAACACAGGGACACTGGAACTCTGGAACACAGGAACACTAGCATACAGGAACACTGGAACACAGGATCAGCAAGTACAGCAGGAACAGGCCCAGAAGCCTGACAAGCAGGTCAGGCAGAGTGAAGTCAGAAACACCACGAAAGGGCAACCTAGAAGTGCTCAGCCTGGGTTTAAAAAGGCTGTGTGAGGAGGGCTAATCACAGACAGCCAATCATGATACTCAGCAAGTGACTGACACTGAACAGCACCAATCACGGGCACCGTGATACTCTCTCTCTTTCTTTCTATATATATATATGTGTATATGTATATATATATATATATATATATATATATATATATATATATATAATAGAAGACTTGTGTGTGCCTGGCACACACGCCCAGGGGTGGCAGTAAGGAGGAGATATTCAAATCTCCTCCATACTGCCTGTCCTGAGGATACTGAGGGGCAAAACCCTGTCAAAATCTCTGCGTTCCCTCAACATCCACCTGAACAAACAAGAAAACATGGCTGACACACATGCATACACACACACAACACGCACAAACATGCACATGTAAGACACTCTCTCCGTGCTACAGTGTGTTCTGTGTCCGGGATATGGAAGTGCATTCTGTTACAACTTGGACTAAGTACCCTCCCCCCTGTGCTGCTGCTGTCGTGTCCTGTGTGCCACATTTTCTACAAAATTAAACAATTGCCATCAGGGCCTGATTTGCCATAAGGCAGAGTAGGCATCTGCCTGCAGGCGCACCCCACAGAGGGGCGCCTGTCATTGAAATCAATTATTTTTATTTTTTTTTTAAATATTTTAATTCACCCTACCCGCTGCCTGCCTGCACCCAGTGAGATCCTGCTGTTGCTCCCTCGGTGGCTCTTTAGTAATGTAGAGTGCTGGGAGATGACATCATCTCCCAGCCCTCTGCATTCCTAAAGAGAAGACCGTGCGGGAGCAATGGGAGCTACAGTTCTGTGCAGAAGCAGGCACAGACTCTTCCTGCCGCTGGACCACCAAGGAGGTAGAAAACGGGACAATGTGGAGCTGATTGTGCAAGTTGGAGATGATGGGGGTAATGTGAGTGCACGTTGAAGCTGATGGGGGCAGTGTGGAGCTGATGGGGGTAATGTGAGGGCAAGTTGGAGCTGATGGGGGCAACTTGGAGCTGATGGGGGCAATGCGGAGATGATGGGGGTAATGTGAGGGCAAGCTGGAGCTGATGGGGGGCAATGTGAGGGCAATATGGATATGGGGGGTAATGTGGAGATTTGGAGCATTGTGGAGGTGTCCAGTGGAGATGGCCAATGGGGGGGGCGCTTCAGATTTCTGTGCCTACAGGCTCCTGAGATGTAAATCCGGCCCTGATTGCCATATTACACCATTTATTAACCCCTTGAGTGCCAGAGGGGTAAGCAATGCATTGCTGAGCACCCAATGGCTTAATGAAGTCATGTCACCTTAAATATGTAAAAGGTGCATACACTGGATGACTTCATTTTTCTGTCATTATTTTTTCTTAACCAATTCTTAACCCTGTGAGAGAGAGAGAGAGGTACGTAATGCGTTCCCTAACCCTCTGGCACTCAAAGGGTTAATGCATTAATATACATTATATATACACTCCTGTCTCACTAACCCTCACATTAAATATCTGAGTGCCAAATGTGTCCTCAGTGAATTGGAATGCATTGCGTACCCCTCTGCTAATCAAAGGGTTAAGCATTGCTTAAAAAAGGACCAAAGAGACGGGCAAAGCAGTCCCCACTGTTATTGATATAATATAATCGGAAATACAGCGATGTTGCCATTAGGAAGGTAACAGATCAAAAGTACACATTATATGAAGGGATCCTAGCTGCAATGTTAAGAAAACATTACTAACCATTTAACCTCATAGTTCCTGTGTTCCTCAGTGGACAAAAGAGAAATATTTTCTATAGCATGACTACTGCCACCATAATCATTGGCTGTGCTTGGGGCTTTTTTTTATTGGAGGGAAGGCTGTCACCTGGCCCTCATTATTCTCCTATGTTTGTCCCAGAATTGCCCCAGTACTGGTAAATATTGTAATTCCAATCAGTGCTCTGTATGATACTGAAGGTTCTGCACTGTAGTTGTGCAATTCTGATCAAACCAACTGCAAAATAGGGAACAAATGTTTATTGATTTAAATGGGGCTATGAACCCTTTGCATATTAGAGATGCCTCCAACACAATGTTCACTTCTATAGCATTCAGGGAAATTGAATGCCACATGTAATCCTTTGTTTGCCAATTGTGTTGGGACATCCCTCTGGCACTAAAAGCATACTTTCCAAGAGAACCTCTTCAGGAGGAACTTCCCTCTTTGAAGCCTGAATCCCTCTGTCTCTCTTTCCCACTCTGGTGTCCAGGTGTATATAAAAGTGTGTTGCATTTCCCCATGGCAATACAATTAATATGAATGTTTGTTTTAACTTCACTATATGTGTTTATAGATTAGTCTGTGTAAATAGAATAATTTGGTCTTACTGTAAATCATTTATTTTTTAGTTACATAAAAATATGTCAATAGGTCATGAAAGAAACTAAAACTGTTTGGCGATGCCCCACCCCTAGCAACAACACCTATAACAAAAGTGTCCCTTTTTTGCAATTCAAATTGTTGGGTGGTATGTATTGTTATTTTCCCTTATGACATAGCTGGGTTGCTTTAAGCGCCCTTAGCTTTGGCCATGGCCACACCCTTTTTTCCCTCATGACCCACCCACAATACATCCACTGTTCCTGAAGAAGAAAATACCCTTGGTCTGTAATAAGCAAGAATGCATTTGTCCTTAAATGGATAGTAATTCTGTAAAATAAATGTCCTGCTGATTAATCCTTTGAGTGCTAATCTTCATAGTTTTTTGTTCATGCACAGCATTATTACAATATTGTCTGATTTGTAGTTCAAGAGTTATTAAGTTATAAAGAGTACCCCCTTCCCATTTCACCTATGTAACGCAGTTTGCCTCATAACTTAATAACTCTTGAACTACAAATTGGACAATAATGTAATAACACTGTGCATGTACAAAAAACTATGAAGATTAATTGACTGGGCATTTATTTTACAACATTACTACTCCTTTAACCCAAGATCATTCCTGGGAACTCTATCTTCTGATGTGGTGCCCCATCCTGTATTATAATTCACTAGGATGTTTGTCAGAAGCCATCAGAGTGTGATTCCGTGAGAGGGCTACGAGACCTGCGCCTGGATGAATGTCCGTCATCTTGTGAACCATCCCGCCGAAGAATGCACCCAGGCCCTGCCAAAACCTGGCCACTAGGTCCAGCGTCTACACACACAGCTCTGGAAGAAGCACACACTTTGGAAGCCACAGCTGCCCGTCCAGAGCCGCTGCGCCGTTTGGAGCACCCCCGCTCATCAGGGCAACCGCGATAAGCTGAGGGATGAGGAAACACTGCAACCCGGTCAGGAGTCACAGAGGCAGAACAGACACGGGGAGAGGAGGTGGAAGGGCTGTATCTGGAAGGAGGCCTAGACTTCCGCAGCCGCGAAGCTGGTACCTCAGGTGTCAACATCTCAGCCTGACCGGGGACATTAACAGCCGTTGAAGGAGCTCCATCCAAAAGCTGTGCCAGCCATGCTCCGCAGTTGGATTCAGCAAGCGTTCTTACCCGGTCCAACAAGTCGGTAAGAGCCTCAGGATCCATTTTTAAAGATGCAGAACAAAATAGCGCAGCTGTCCTTCTGTTCCCCCTGAGGCTTACAGCTGCAAAAAATGGTGCCAAAGACCCAGGGGAAATATTTATATACAATCAACCCCCCTCCCCCGCCCGGGAAAAACAAACCAATACTAACGCCAAAAATCAAAATATTATAAAACTAGGGGCTCAACGGGCCATCCCGCAGTCATGCCCCCTTCCCTCACACTTTGGCTCAGGGAAAGGGGGCCCTTGACCGCAGCGCCGTCAGTGTTGGCTTGTGTACACGGGGTTTAAAACTAGTGAGGATATAAATTATTATTATTCTTTATATAGCACCAGCTAATTCCGCAGCACTGTACAATTGGGAATAGACATACAGAGGTATTAAATAGTACAATCAGATGTGGTGAACAGGAGGGCCCCGCTCGTGAGAGCTTACAGTCTGACACAATTTGCATCAAAAATAGGTGGGATTTTATCACAGAAGGAAGGGTGGAACAGGTTGGGGAAGGAGGAGAAGTGGGAGGGAAATGGGAGGAACAGTGTGGGAAAGAGCAGAAGTGGGCAGAGTTTCAAACTTCCCACCACAAGAGACTCTGCCTCTGTCCTCAGCCAGCCAGTAGTTTACTGCAAAAACCGGAGATTCAGAGGTGGATCTAGAGCTCCCAGGTATGACCACAGTTGCTATAGAAATCTGCAACGCATTGTGTAGCACTGTGGACGTTTCACTAGCACTTAAAGTGCTATTTAACCCCTTAAGGACCAGCGCCCGCACGCGCGGCCAGCACTTGCGGACCACGGGGCATTTTTTTTTTATTGGCGCTTCCAGTTCAGGACCTCCGGAGCGGCGTGCAGCCGCGACGGGAGCCCTGAATGCCATGCCGTGCCAGGACCATCATTGGTCCTTAAGTGACGGACCTGGCATGGCAATGGTCCTTAAGGGGTTAAATGACTATAAAACTGGTGCAGGGACCATGAGATTGCTCTGGCCACACATGATACAGAATATGGGTGCGTCCAGCACATCTAAGGCACCCGGCAAAATTTTGAACTCTAGGAAGTTGCTTACTCTGCCTATTGTGAAATCCAACCCTGTGTCAGATTGTCAGAGGGGTGTGCAAAGCCCCTTAACACTCAGACGGTTAATACATGGACAGGTAACCTTTGATTCTTCAGCGTTTGGTGAGGACAACTTTAGTCATCCCCAACCATCCTGCTTGTTAGTTCTCAACAACAGGAGAGCAAAAGGTTGCCTACCAATGTATTAGGCATAAGCGGTGCAATTCTTGGGCTAGGGTGACGGGCACTGTAGTTCCCAGCACGCGGATAGTGAAACGTTGACCACCTCTTAGTAAATCAGTTTTACTGTAAGCCACCTCCCGTAAGTGTGCAGGTACAAACTGCCAAACAGCTTGGTATGCGGCAACAGCAATCTCCGCCCAACAAGCCACGTGATGCCGGCAGGGCGGGGCAGAACTACAAGGAGAACTAGAGGGTTGAAGAAGAGGAGACTGGGAGTAAGTGTTAGGACTGAAGGGAGGAATAATAGAGTGCAGGTGGGGAAGAGGGAGAATCGGTAGGAAAGAGGGGCATTACATAGACCACGGTTAGAGCAGGAAGAAGGATTGGAAGAATACAAGAGGAGGAAGGAAGGTGGGATACAGCGAGAGGAAGAGGAGGAAAACAACGATGCGGGAGGACATCGGAAGAAACAGATCCCAGTGAGAAACATCTTGGCACAGCAGAAACCCTCAAAAGACATTTGTCTGGGTGCGAAGAGACAGACTCCAGAACAAAGCGACCGAGTCTCCGTGGGGTAAAGAGATTGAGACTGGCATGTGATGAGCAGATGTGACATTTCTAGCACAGTTTGCACATTGGCTTCACTTCAAAGGAACCACGGCACAAGCTCCTAGGGTCATTCAGGTAGTACATGCTAGGAAGTCACCACAGGACAGTCAGTGTTTGTCTTAATCCATGTGGTTTGACTACAGGTCCCATCATCCTCAGCTAGCCATTCGTTGACTGGGGAATGATGGGAACTGTGGTGCTCACAAAGCTGGAGAGCCACATGTTGCCTACTAATGCCCAAGAAGTTTCCCTATCAATTCTCATATGGTATTATCTCGTTGAGGATTTACTGAGAAACACTGGTACTTTAACCATAAGTGTTAAATTAACTCTTCCTTTGCAGGCTCTTGTTGTTATGTGTGAGAGGATACAGTGCTCTGTGTAGTGATGGATTATTAGATAGGAGTACAATATGTGGTCTGGGAGGCTGTTCTATCTGCCGGAAGCAGCTGGCTGTAGAACAAAGCTCGAATGGATAAACAGCCAGGACCTAGGTGAGAGGGGGAGGGAGGGCTGGAAAGTGGGTTTGGGGGGGGGGGAGAGAGAGAGGTGTTTTATTGCAACTTGTTTATCCCACGGTGATGTGTCAGCCCTGTTATTGCCTAACTGTCCCACTTGTACAATATAGCATGTGAATAAAAGCAGTTTACAGACCCTATCCACAAAAAAAAAAAAAAAAACTGGTACATTTCTGGAGCACATAAACAGTCCCATACCTGGGAACTCTCAGGGTTTTGACTCAAATCTCAGGGTGAAGGGCCAAATTCTCAGGGTGAGAGAGGTCTGTGTCACCTACTATATGAATTTCCCCAATTAAATGTTTCCTTAGCCTCTAAACTGGTGCCATTAGACCCAGAAAGACAGTGGGAGATGTCCTGCTTGTCTTGTTTGTGTTCAGGCAGTGAGTTATCCAAACTGTAGCATGTTAAAGGTCCCTCACACACTGACCGGAAAACCTCTGTGTTAGAGCAAGCAGGCACATATTGCATAAAATCTACATTATGGGAAGCTTTAAGGTGTAATATTTCAAATATCTCAGGGTCAGCTCGTCTTGAAAGTTCCCAGGTATGAACATTCCTATTGAGTTACCCCCTTGAATGCTAGCTAGGTCTCTAACGAGACCTCCCTTGCGTTCAAGGGGTTAAAAGTTTTAAAAGTATTAACCCGTTGAGTGCCAGAGGGGTACTGCGTTATATACTCCTCTGGCACTCAAAGGGTTAATCCTTGGAGAGTTTGGGATACAAATCCCTGTAGTCAGTGGTGCAATGTAAGGTGTCCATGTATCCCTTTATATCAGGGACGCTTATACAGTAACACACTCCAGGGTTGCACTGATTCCTTTGCAGTCCTGCAGAATTAAATTAGCATAAGCATTCTAGAATTAACTCTCTCAGTGCCAGAGGGGTACACAAAGCATTGCAAATCTGTGCGTTGCTTACTTACCTGGCACGCAAAGGTTTAAAGGGATATGTGGTCGTCTTATTGTGCTATTTCTTCTGTGAAAAAGATCCTCTGTGCCATGCTGTTGTGCTGAATGACTACAGTTTCCATTATCCCCTTAGATGCTACATATCTTCTCAATGAGTTGGAAATTTCTCTAGCATCCAAGGGGTTAAACAACAAATTACCCGGGTTTAATCAAATTTTTATTATGACCTGAATATTTTGTATATATGTCATGTGGAGGCGTCTGGTGTTTGGCGCACTGATGTCTGGTCCTTAATAGGTTAAATACAAGTGTGCAATGTATTACACATCCCTCTGGCCCATAAGGGGTTAAACAAGTAACCTCTGTTTAGCAGAGGATTGTGTATGTTGACATTGGAAGTGCTTTTTATGCTAAAATTACCACAAACTGTGCTATGAATAAATCTAGCAGAGCCCACACACTGGGGTCGTATCTTATAACACAGTGAGTGATGTTTGAGCACAAATAGAACTAGCAGTCTTGATACAGCTTTGCTCGTGCTTTATCCCTGTGAGTGGCACAGGGGCTTTGTAATGTGCTGAATACTTTTCTGACACTCAAAGGGTTAAATTTGGTCATTCTATTGATCCTGCAATGTACCAAAAAAAAAAAAACACACACACCTACTCAGACATATATCACAAACTAATTCATGTCCAGGCACAAATTACATCAGATCTTTTCAGACATGGAGAACTTCACTGACCTGCACTTCTAATCACCATGGCCCTGACCCCACCAACCCCTCTGGAGGCAAAGTGCGCCATGCTTGATCTGACAGCCGCTTTTCCCGCTGCTGTGTGTCTCCCTTGCAGGACTTCTTCAAATATACATACATTCCTGTTGTGTGAGGACCTTGAGGTCCTCCCAGGGAACTGCCATACTTTCAGTTCCCATATGTGTGCACATTGAAAGTATGCTAGTGCCCTGTTAGAATCTCAAGGTCCTCACACACAAAATAAGATCATTAGCACGAATCAACATGGCTTTATGAGTAATAGTTCATGCCAGACCAATCTTTTCAGCTTCTATGAGGAAGTAAGCAGCAACCTTGATAAGGGCAAGGCAGTAGATGTAGTATATCTAGACTTTGCAAAGGCATTTGATACAGTGCCACACAGAAGGCTGGGGTATAAAATAAGGAAATGGAGGCTAGGGGATGACCTTTGCAATTGGATACAAAACTGGTTGAAGGATAGGGAACAGTGTGTGGTTGTAAATGGAAAATTCTCCAATACAGTTAAGGTGGGGAGTGGAGTACCTCAGGGTTCAGTATTAGGTCCGCTGCTTTTTAACATGTTTATAAATTACCTGAAAATAGATATAGAAAGCAAAATATCAATATTTTCAGATGACACTAAATTATGCAGCGTAATTAAAGCAGAACTACCACCTCTTAAACACTTTAACTTCAATAACTCCCCATCTGGTGACTAGCAGCTTAGTAGCACTAGTTGCCAGAATTATTACCTTATTTAAAAGAAATATGCATTCTTACCGGGCTGACAGCAGCACGGAGCGCAGACATCTTTCCATAGTGGCGTCTGCGCGCAGGTGTGCAGGCATCACTGTGGCAAAATGTCCGTGCTCCGTGCTGCTGTCAGCCCGGTAAGAATGTATATTTCTTTTGAATAAGGTAATAATTCAGGCAACTAGTACTACTAAGCTCCTAGTCAACAGATAGGGAGTTATTGAAGTTAAATTGTTTAAGAGGTGGTAATTCTGCTTTAATTCAGAACAGGATATTTGCTGTCTACAGAGGTATTTACATAAAATGGCAGATTGGGCAAACAAATGGAATATGAAGTTTTATGTGGGAAACTGTAAAGTCATGCATTTGGGAGGAAATAATCCCAAGGTTACTTATGAACTTAATTAAATCATTTTAGGGGACTCATTGCTAGGAAAGACCTGGGTATACTTGTCAACTACAAACTTGGGAACAGTGACCAGTGTCAAATAGCAGTTGCAAACAAAATCCTGTCTTGCATAAAAAGAGGTATTGAAGCAAGAGTGGATAGCATTTTGCCATCATATAAATCATTGGTAAGATATCACCTTGAGTATGCAGTGCAGTTTTGGGCAAACTAGACAAACTTGGTTTATTTACTCTAGAGAAAAGATGACTAAGAGGAGACCTTATCACATTGTACAAGTATATGAGAGGTCAATACAAGGATCTCTGCTGTGAGCTATTTATTCCAAGGCCTGATCAGGTGACCAGGAGACACCCCTTGAGATTAGAGGAAAGGAGGTTTAGACTTCAACAGAGGAATGTTTTTTTTACGGTAAGGTCTGTTAAATTGTGGAATTCCTTGCCCAGTGAGGTGGTTATGGCAGATACAGTGGATACATTTAAGAGAAGATTAGCTACATTTCTTTCAAAAGGGAACATACAGAGTTATACTGTTTTTTTTTGTTTGTTTTGTTTTTTAGTAGGCAGATCAGGAAGGTCTGATAAAGACTAACTTATTTGGTAGCAGGAAAGATATAAAAGACTCAGTCACTGGGGTATGAGGCGAAGGTTGAACTTGATGGACTTATATCTTTATTCAACCTAATTTACTGTGTACTGTTACACACCAGGAATGCTTGTTGATTTCAAGATATCTTGCAAGAGAGACACATAGCAGCAGAGGAAGTGGCTCCCAATTCAAACATGGTGCACACTGCCTCTGGTGGAGGTGGGGGGTCAGGGCTGTGGTTATTAGAGGTGCAGGTCCGTGAAGTGCACCATGTCTGAAGAGGTCTGATCTATGCCCCCTGCCCACTCCTGTGAAAATTGTACCCCATGCTTACACCAATTGGACAGTGCATAGGAGATATGTGTAATGCCTCCTTATTGCCGCCCTTGGGATGTATTTAGCTTTGGACAAAGCTTATTGGTCACATGGTGTGTGTGTGCGCGCGTGTGTGTTTCTCTTGAGAAAGCTCCCTGTGAGGACCGAAATGTTGACCAATAAATGTCAAATTTTGCCTGCTGAAAGTCCCACTGATACTGCTCTCTTTATTTATCTTATCCTATGTAATAATTCGCTAATGTATGTTTGTCAGAAGCTGTCATGAGCAGTACAGATGGCTGCAGTACAGACTGCCCGTGCCACGGCTGATAACGGAGCGGGGTGCTCCGAATTCAGACCGTAGTCATGGCGTGGGCAGTCTCTACTGTGCATGACTGTACCACGGCCGTTGCTGCCTGGCACTGTGGCCCATGTACACGGGCTCGTCAACTAGTATTAAATATAATTAGGACATAAGAATTAGCATTAAGTTCCTCACTTTTCTAAGAAATGATAATACAGATTTAATTCAGTGGTTCTGAACCTTTTTTTTTTCTTCAAGGCACCGCTAACATACAATCTGGAACTTCCTGGGCACCCCTAACTTGTTTAATGTAATTTTTCTAGGATATAATAAAGGGTACAATCAATAAATATACAGATATTTTTAGGGCTCACAATCCTAGTAATAAAATTAAACATACTGTGCATAACAATTTCTACATTTAAAAGACAATATTCACATTTTTTGTCAGTCTTCATAGAAAACATGGGGCACCCTTGCATGATGTCCGCAGCAAACCAAAGTGTCACAGCACTCTGGTTGAGAATCACTGGTTTAATTATTCAAACAATTTAGCCTAACCTGGATAATATATTACTAATGTTGGACTTCCATCTGTTTGGGAGTACAACTCTATCATCCCCAACTAACCTGTAGTCAGACATGCATTTTATCTTCCTGTCTTCCATTTCCTGGTAGCATGAATTTTGTAACCTGTAAAAATAGTTTCTGCTTCTCATTGTATATTCTATTATATATAATATATAAAACACCCAGAGTCGTGTAAATGTATAAATACATAGAAGGAATATTTACCAGTGTTCCTACCTGCCACTATGGTGCACATGCTTTTAATGCAGTGGTTCTCAACCTGGGTGCTGTGGCACTTTGGTGTGCCCTGGGCACCAGCTTTTGGTGCAATTGTTTTTCTAAAAGATTCTGACAAAAATATGAACCCCGTATTCCAGTTGTATAATCTTGGAAAATGTTTTGCACAATATACTTGTTTCTGTCATAGTGATTGTAAGATCTAAGAATAAATATATATTTTCTTCAAAGTCATAGTTCAGTTCTCGCTCCTGCACAAAAATGGATAAATACAGGTTACTGTCTTCCAACTTAATACATGCCTCTATCTACGTTGTTGATAATATCAGACATGATCTCATTTACATCGCAGATGACATTATCAATGTATCAGT
This sequence comes from Rhinophrynus dorsalis, assembly GCA_037306005.1. NCBI lineage: Eukaryota > Metazoa > Chordata > Amphibia > Anura > Rhinophrynidae > Rhinophrynus > Rhinophrynus dorsalis. The sequence goes on from CM074722.1 coordinate 339,861,093, forward strand.
GGTGACTTCAGATTGGTAACCAAACAAATGATCTCATCTGTGACACTGACAGTTGCACTTTGGGACAGAACAGTTTTTATAAGTTGTAGTGTCTGTGATGGGTGAAGTTGAGCAGTGATCTTGAGTGATCAGTGAGTTATGATTTACAGAAATGTTATTATTTTAGTTCAGTTTTGCTATTGGGGAGCAAGATGCAGTGTTGTTAGATTAGAATTTTGTTGAAGTTTGTCCCTCCTGAATATCCTGTTGAATGGGGAAAATTCAGCTCACATTTGTTTGTTTATTTGTTTCTCACAATAAAACTTTACTGATCCTTTAACCCCTTAAGGACTGGCGTGCGCACGCTCGGCCAGCACTTGGTGACCACGGGGCTTTTATTTAATTTTTTTTTTTTTACTTCAGGTTCAGGGCTTCCGGAGCGGCGTGCAGCTGCACCGGGAGCCCAGAACACCATGATGTGCCAGGGCCGTCACTGGTCCTTAACCCCTTAAAGGGATAGTAATACTTAAGTATTACAAATCCCAATATTAAAGCCTTAGTAAAAAAAACAAACGTATTGCCCCCAGTGTAATCTCTCTTACCTTTATGGTTTGAGAGATGAACGCTTCTAAAGTTGCCCTCTCCCTCCCCCTTCCCTGTAGTCAGCATTTTAGCTGACTGCAGGGAACAGATTCTTATGACTTTCAGGCGGCTCTCCAGCACAGCCTGATCGCGTTAACTAAAAAAAAACTTTCACTGAAATGGTCTTCTACGTCTGCTTGGTTTGCAAGTTTTTGTTTTTTTTTAGTTAACGCGATTGCGGCTCTGCTGCAGAGCCGCCTGATGATCTCTAACCGGATTTACCTGAGTCAGCTAGAATGCTGACTACGGGGAAGGGGGAGGGTGAGGGCAACTTTAGAAGCATTCATCTCTCAAACCATAAAGGTTAGAGAGATTACACTGGGGGCAATACGTTTGTTTGTTTGTTTGTTTTTTTTGTTTTTTTTTTTAACTAGGGCTTTAATATTGGGATTTGTAATACTTAAGTATTACTATCCCTTTAAGGACTACATGATGTACTATGACCATCATGGTCCTTAAATACTTAAGGACCGATGACAGTCATAGTACGTCACATACTTTTTCCTTACAGCGCTCCACCGGGAGCGCTGTAAGTAAAAATGGGGCCTAAAATTGACTGCTCTGAAATTGGAGCAATCTCTGTCAGGCCCCAAAGCGGCACGCTGATACACGCAACAGGTCACATATACTGGCACGTCGGCAAAGATCAAAGAGGTCCTTAGGGGACGGAAACTCCCCAGGACCGCTGGCCCTTAAAGGGTTAAGTGCCGGACCTCTGTGATGGTCCTGGCATGTCAGGGGTTAAGAAGAGGTTGATTTTTTTTGTTTTGTTTAGTTTTTGTATTTTTGTGGGCAGCAGCATTTGACTTTATTATGAATGCATAATTGTTGTAAAACTTTATTGCACCTTTAAAAATCTTACCTGAAAGTTAAGAAGAGGTTAGCACTTTGTGTAAAATTCTGGCAGTGCTTGTGTTGCTAAGTTCCATGGGAGTTTGTTTGTTTACAACATAAAATAGTTGCTGTTTCAGGTGCTCTCCAGTGGACAATGGAATACTGTGTCAAGGTAGAGAGATGTGACTGTAAGTTTGTGTTGTAACTTTTTGGTATACTTCCTCTTGTTGTGTTGTTTTTTTTTTGTTTTTTTTGTGTGTGCAAAATTCCTCAGGAACTATGTAAATCATGATGATTTAAAAGTCTGGGGCTGTGAGGGTCATAAACCTAATGACACAGCCCAGAAGAATGTGGCTCTCTGTCACAAACTTTGTGAATTGCTTGCCCATGCCCTTAACCCTTTCAGTACCAGAAAGGTACATAAAGCATTGATCTGGCATTCAAGCGGTTAAGGGATCTTGAGTGTTGGGTTTGGAAGACCTTCACTAGGGTCTATGAAGAATGCATGTGCAATTTGACAAGACTTAAAGGGATAGGAATGCATAATATGTAGAAAAATATGTATTGTAGGGTTTATCTTCCTGAGTAAAACAAGGTCCTCATGCTGCTGTGAGGTGTTTTATTCAAAAGTTATTGCAGCTCAAACTTGAAATATTTAGGTACAGTATCTCAATGGCCTAAAATTGTATAGTGGTGCTGTTACTACACCATCCTGTGGACAACTCTTGTCAGTTGACTATAAATCTCCATAGGATGGTCTAGCAACAGCGCCACTGTACAATGTCAGGCCATTGAGATACTGTACCTAAATATTTCAAGTTTGAGCTGCAATAACTTTTCAGTAAAACACATCTCATTAGCTGTACCCTTGTTTTACTCAAGAGGACAAAGTCTGCGATGTGTGTGTTTTTTACATATTAAGTGTTCCTATCCCTTTAAGGGTCTCACAGTACAGCCCCCTCTTCCCTGAGGTCTGCTGTGGCTCACAGTGCAGGCCTATTAATTGCAGGTCTCCATCAAGGGCAGCATATCTGCTGCTAAGGCACTATCCTTGTGATAGTTGCCCTTTTAGTGTTTTTTGTCCTTTCATTTCTGAAAGGTTAAAAATCTCAAACGCAGCATTGGTGCTTGGAAATGAGATATTACAGAGGTGGGAATGCGCTAAAAAAAAAAGTGGGGGAAATGCTGGAGTATTACCTCCTCGGTGCTAAGGAGGTCTCCAGAGCAAGGAGTTAAATGTCTCATTTAAATCATTGTGGGTTTTTTTAACTTATTTGTTCCATGTGGGTGTTGGTTTGCTCCACTTTACTTGTATAGCCACCTTTTGTTGCTCTTAGGCAATAGTCTATAGATCTGCATAGTCAAAAGTATTGTATCACGTGTGGATTCACCACTGTTTACCACGCTCCATATTGGGAGACCTTCAAGAACTCATAAATATTGACACATTGTGATTGTGACTATAAAAGGAAAGGCAAAGTTCAAATGGGTGCAAGATAATATATCAGATGAGAAGGGTTAAGATTGGTGGACTAAATCCCTTCTTTTGGTTCTGTGTTTGTACAGGATATGCATTTAATAGATTTATAGTAATAAGGTTCCCCTGTGGCAGGTGTGCTCCCAGAGGAGCAGGTGTAACAAACTATCAGAGGCTTTGTTATGTATTTTAAAGGGATGGTAATGTTTCATAATAAAAGCGGTTCTAATTAATCATCATAGTATTTGGACTTTGGAGAGTGTTATTTCAATTCTGTCAGAGTTGTAGTTCAGGAGTAATTCAATGACAAAGTGTCCCCCTCCCGTCCCTTTTACTGATGTCACACTGCTCAGCCAGAGCAGAAGGTAGGTGCCCAGGTAGATTGCAGAGAGGGACAATCTTCAATTAAGATAAGGGAAAAACCTGAAAAACTTGTCAAGGGGGGCAGGGATTTCATTGTTCTCATAGGAAGAAGATTGTCCCCTGCTGTTATCTGTCTGGTCTATGGACTGCATTCCACATCTGAGAAGAGATGGCTTACATTAGGTAAAAGGGGCGGGAGGGGAAACTTTGCTTGTGAATATCTCATAAACCATAAAGGTTTGAGAGATATGACTTATATCGTTCTTCATGTTTTTTTAATGCCTACAAAATAAAATAAAGTTAAAACGAAGTATTACTATCCCTTTAACAGCTAATTCCGGGGTAAAAAAAAAATCCTGCCAGTCATCTTTCAATAAACAGTTTTTTTTATATATATGAGAAATACTTATAATGGAAAGCACGTGCTTCTTTTTGTCTAGCTACTCCCTCGAGACTTCCATAAATAATTATAATATTTATTATGTCTCTGTATTTGTGCAAACATGCAACTAGTTGCTGTAAACACTCCAGGACATATTTGAAAAAGAGAGAGATCTCAATGTATTCTTCCCGATAAAACATTTTCTAAATAAATAAGTAACACTTGATTACCTGACATCTCCTATTTATAGATGGATCAGATGATTGTGAAGGCTGCTGCCTCTTTATCAGTTAACTAGTTGAACAGCTCGTTACACGGGCCACAGTGACTCTGGCAGCCGGTCGCGTGGCAGTCACGCACAGTAGAGACTGCCCGCGCCACTGCTGATACGGAGCTGGACGCTCCTTCGGAGCGCCCAGCTCTGTATCAGCCGCGGCGCGGCCAGTCTGTACTGCGCATGACTGCCGCACGCGCAGCAGTGTCTACTGCGCATGTCGGGCGTTACACACAACTTAGCAAATTATTATATAGGATAGAGTTATGAGCAGGGTCAAATTTATTTTCTACTCAACCCTGCAGTACAACAAATGACTAATATGGGGATATGTGGATATTTCGCTGTCTGACCTGACTCTAGCAGTAACAAACTTCTGTTAGCAAAACTCATTCTTGGTTCCTTTCATGAGTTTCTAGTTAATATTACACAAGCAGCAGTTAAATGCCCAGAATTACCTTCACTTGCATAACTTATAAATCTGAAGTAGGAGAAAAGAAAAACAGGGGGCGCTTCTTAGCATATTAATCTTCTACAGATTCGGAAATCACCAGACCATCACCACTTGTTGAAATAATACTCACAAACAGATGGTTTAGATATGACCACCAACAATAGTGCTTTGGGGAAATAATTATACTGCTTCTCTTAAAGGGATAGTATTACTTCAAAATTACTATCCCTCATATTGTAGCCCTTAATAAACTGAGTTAAATGACACCAGCGGCATCTCTCAAACCTTTATGGTTTAAGAGATAGCCGCTTTCAAAGTTTCCTCTCCCCTGCTGTCAGCGTTCTGCTGCCAGCAGGGGAATCCGGTCCCGGGACAGGCGGAGGATCTTAAACAGAGCCGATATCTCGTTATGGAAGGAAAAATGATTCATTGACACAAACAGTCATCTACGTGTGCTTGGTAACCAAGCACACGTAGATGACTGTTTGTTTCAATTAATCATTTTTCCTTCCATAACGAGATATCGGCTCTACTGAAGAGCCTCCTCTTGATTCAGAGACCGGATTCTCCTGCTGACAGCAGGGGAGAGGAAACTTTGAAAGCGGCTATCTCTTAAACCATGAAGGTTTGAGAGATGCCGCTGGTGTCATTTAACTCCTTTTATTAAGGGCTACAATATGAGGGATAGTAATTTTGAAGTAATACTATCCCTTTAAGACAGATTAAAAAGGCCTCTCCTCTTCATGAAACATTGCATGAAGTAAAACTGGTAGAAAATAGAAAAAAATAGAAGGGGCGCCAGTGGTGCTTTATCACAAATAAAATAAATTACTTCACACCATACATTTGAAAAATAAGCGATTGAGCCATGAAACGCGCAGTGGACTGTGGTGTTTAAAGAGTGACTTTCAGATAGTACGAAGTCACCGTGCATTCATTAAGCGCATGGCGACTAGCTTTGAAATCCATGTCTTACATTTAAAAAAATAGCACATTCTAAAGAAATCCTTGCCTTTTGGAGATTGAAGGGCAGATTAGTGTTGTCTGCTCGCCTGCGCGTCAGTCCCTTCCGGTTACCTTGTGGTCACTGCAGTGCTACTCAAAGGAGAACGGGGCTGACAGTGCAGGCGCACAGACAAGATGTCCGTGCTGTAGCCTGGGTTCCGGTCTCCAAACGGCAAGGATTTCTTTAGAATGTGCTATTTTTTTTTTAAAGGTAAGACATGGATTTCCAAGCTAGTCGCCATGCGCTTAATGAATGCATGGCGACTTAGAATTATCTGAAAGTTTAATTTTGCAATAAATTGTTTTGGAGGAGCAGGGTTTCTTTATCATTTCAATTGTATCTTTATAACTTGAAAGTTCCTTTGGAGGAGTTCTCGAGCGGAGACGGGCTTGTGATCTCTGTCTGCCTGTATAGTTAGGGGCCGGTATATGCTGGCGTCTCAACCGTTAACAAATGTGAGTGCAATACCTTTTTACTATTTGTGTTTTTTGTGATAAAGCTCCATTGGCGCACCTTCTGTTTGTTTGTTTGTTTGTTTCTTTCTATTTTCTACATAAATCTAAGTAACTCAAACTAGTTTTCCAAATAAATACTTTTAATGGCTTATAAAAAAAATATATATGATATATGTGCTATTGAAAGCAGGTGCTAGTGGCCCTTTTTAATGTTTTTGTTACCTCAGAAATTATTTAACCAGATTTCTGTCTTTTGTATTCACTGTTCTCTCTTTAAAGTTTCAGGTTGCCTTTACAAACATCTGAGATGACCATGGAAGAACGAGAGAGTCAAGCTGTGCCCCTCAATTCTTCAAGTCCTGGGGAATCCCCAGATACTGCAAACAATTTTAAAGGACCTCAAGAGACCATGCAGCTTAAAAAGGAAATCTCCCTGCTTAATGGGGTTAGCCTCATTGTGGGCAACATGATTGGCTCAGGAATCTTTGTGTCTCCTAAGGGAGTCCTCATTTACTCTGCCTCCTATGGGCTGTCTCTAGTACTGTGGGTAATCGGTGGAATCTTCTCTGTTATTGGGGCTCTTTGTTATGCTGAGCTGGGTACCACTATAACAAAATCCGGAGCAAGCTATTCTTACATCCTTGAGGCCTTTGGAGGCTTTGTTGCTTTCATCCGGCTATGGACTTCTCTACTTATCATTGAGCCTACCAGCCAAGCTGTTATTGCAATTACCTTCGCCAACTACCTGGTGCAGCCCGTCTTTCCCTCTTGTAACCCTCCCTATGTGGCGTCCAGGCTCATTGCTGCTGCCTGCGTGTGTCAGTATAATTTTATGGAGTCCACATGTTTCATAGCACACTGCAGTGGTCATGAAATACGTTGGAGTGGGATGGGGGGAGAGTTAAGAGTGTTATACTCCACTAAGCATATGGTCTAGAAGTGTTGTAGTCTATCTAATGCTGGCGTTGAAAAAGCCCAGACTCCTACGTTTTGTCTGTTTCCAAAACATTGTAGCTATTCACTGGCTCCTAAAACTAAAGTTGGGCTTGTATGGGTATTATGTCTCTTGCTCTCTTACTCTCCACCCCTCTGCCATTATTATTTTTTTATAATAAACTATGATATGAAATCTGCTGTCAGTTGACATGTCATCACAACAAATGATAAGCTTCAAAAGATTAGAATGGTTAGTGTGGGTCTATTATCTAGATTGGATTGCAGACATAAATTGGCTAGCAGTAGACTAGAACAGAGCCCAAATAGAAAAATAAATAAAAGCTATACATTTAGGCTCTTGTTTCAGTAAAAAAGTTAAGTAATTCTTACTGAGGAAAACCAACTTTACTGTAGGGGAAACATTAAAGAAAAATGAATCACTGATATGAAATGTGAGGGTTTTTTTCTCACATGAATTGTGCAGCAATGCTTTGGAGACATCTCCTTCATTCAAGGGGTTAAATGTCTTCTTTCAGTTAATGTGAATTTTTTATTTTGTCCCCTCTGGTGCAGTTGGTGTGCTCTAGAACTATTCCACTTTTCTTTTGAACATACTATGGCCCATATTTATAAAAACTAGTTATTCTGGAGTAAACCAACAGCGCCATGGGGTACAAATAAAAATCACTGATATATTTAAATTGGGGTTTTAACCCCTTGAATGCTAGAGAGGTTTCCAGTGCAGGTTAAAAACCTTTCTTAAAGTGAATGCCTCATGACATTCAAGGAGTGAAAGGCACCATTCATATTTTTATTTGTCCCCCTATAATGCAGTTGGGTTTCTCCAGAATAACTGCAGTTTGCTTTTTTAAATATGAGTAATAGAGTCCTTAATTTCTGCATGAGGAACACCTGTGTAAATCCACTTGCTAAACAAATGAAGAGACACATTTCTTTGTTCTAGTTGTCTTTTAATGAGAGGAGACTTTCCATTATTGAAGTGGTCTCCTACCTGAGTGTGACCATCTGTGTCATGTCCTGGCTAGATTCCAAACACTCTTCCATGAAATCCGTAGGCAAACATATAAACAGAGCAGTGTTTTAGAAAAGGTGATTCCCCCTTTTAACAAACTGCATGTAAACGGAACATGTTTGTCATTTGAAGGTATCACATTTTAAAGGGATAGTAATATCCTAGATGGCTAAAAAGTAATATTTTAGATAAACTGAAAAGAAATTGTTTCGTGCAAATCCTATCTCTCAAACCTTCATGGTTTGAGAGATAGAACGTTTTAAAGTTCTCCCCTCCTTTCCCTGATGTCAGCTGTAAGCTAATATCAGGACATCCTAGTACTGGGACCGGCAGGTGGCTCTTCAGCAGAGCCGAGATAATGAAATCTAAAAAGAAATACTTCACTGGAACGGTCTGCAAAGTGTACTTGGAAACCAGGCACGCTTTGCAGATCTTTCCAATGAAGTATTTCTTTTTTAGATTTCGTTATCTCGGCTCCACTGAAGAGCTGCCTCAAGTCGGCCGACTCAAATCTCCTGTTGTCAGCTATACAGCTGACAGCAGGGAGATGGGAACTTTGAAACGTTCTATCTCTCAAACCATAAACGTTTGAGAGATTGGTGCATATCCTATTAATTTCTTCTTAATTTATCTACAATATTGCATTTTAGCAATCTAAGACATTACTAACCCTATAATACAAATAGATTTTATTTGGTGTTTAAAAGGCAGTTAAAGTGGAACTTTCACGTTAATTACATTGCCCCAGAATACATTACTAACCTAGCGATATTCAAAGTTATGCTAGCCTTAAGCACAGTAAGTCTGTGGTATTTCAGTAACAACTCATCTTCTGCAGGAACTAGAGGACAGACAGCACAGACATCTTGGAGCAAATATGCCTCTGAGTCTACACTGTCTGTCTCATTCACTGCCAGCATTGGTGGTGACGTTCCTTCATGCCTTAAGGCAAAGGAAAGGACTGACTGTGCAGGCGCACAGAGCTTCTCTTGAAAGCTCTGTGCAGCCCAATGCCTACAGAAGATGTGTTTTTACTGAACTACCACGGACTTATTGAGTTTAAGGCTAGGATAACTTTGCATATTGCTAGGTTATTACATTGTAGACCTACCTATTCTGGTGTTAGGGCTCTACTCTTTCCCCACTTGTATAGTTACATAATGAGTGAAATGATCTAAAACAGATAATTGATTAAAGAGAAGCTGTTGTTTTAAAGCAGAACTATCACCCCAAATAAAGTCCCCCCCCAATAATTATTCATATAGCGATAAGCTTAGAAATAGTACTATTATCCAGCATAAGTACAGCATTATTAAGAAATCCTAGTTCTTCTGAGACTGCCAGTCATCAGCACAGACATCTTGCCTTCGAGACATCTGCGCACGTGCGCTGTCTGTCTCCTCTAGGAGGAGTTGCATTGAACCTTAAGGTAACAGGAAGTGACTGACAGCGCAGGCATGCAGATGTCTTTAAAGCAAGAAGCCTGCCCGTCAATCTCAGATGAAGTAGGATTTCTTAATAACGCTGGACTTGTGCTGGTGAATACTACTATTTCTAAGCTTATTGCTATATGACTAATTATTGGGGGGGCCTTTTCTGGGGTGATACGCTTTAAACTGAAAAACAATTTGTGTATGGCAATGCTGTCTAATCCTGGTTTTATAACATGCTTTTTCATAAGTCAAATTTTAAAATTGCTGCTCGCTTACATGAGTAACAAGTGTTTATATAATACTGCTACTGCCTGGTGTCTGTGTAGTAATGATTCAGTGTGGCTGATCGTTTACAGCATGTCTTCCTCAGTGTGTGTTAGGATTTTCCATTTCTATATATTGAACTCCAGACAGTGTCTATTTCATCATACACATACTTTGTCCCATACATAGACACTCCTGTCTAGCCAAGTACTGGATTAACCTCTTGAGTGACAGGAATATGGCCTTCCTCTTGTGGTGTTTGAAAGGATATAGATGTCCCAGCACTCTCTTGTCTCATGTTAAGTGAAAAGTAATACAATGTAGTAATCTGTTTATTTTGTACATAACATACACACTATATAATACTGATTGGCTGCATTCAGGCCCGTTTGCTAAAGGGGCCCTAAAAGATTGCATGGGCTGAATTACAAAATCAGGAAAGACTGCAGAACCTTAACCCCTTGTGGACCAGTGGAGTGTGCAATGCTTTGCAATGTGTTGCACACCGCTCTGGTTCTCAAGGGGTTAGTAGTATAGCTTCAGCAATAGAAGGGGAGGAACGATATAGATGAAACCTTAAATTAATATATGGATTTAATAAAGTTCTGGAGGAATAATAATTTCATGATAAAACGAATAGTAGAAAAAGAGGATGTGTCCTAAATTGGAGGGTGAAAATGAAGAGAAACCATAAGAAAAAAAAAAACTGCTTTAATGAAAGGGTGATGGATATATGGAATAGCCCCAAGTAGAACTGGCTGAGGCTAAAACAATAAATTAATTTAAAGGGATAGTAATGTTTCACAATAAAAGCAGCTCCAATAAATCTTCATAGTATTTGGGCCATGGAGAGTGTTATTTCACTACTGTCAGAGTTGTAGTTCAAGAGTAAATGAATGATAAAGTATCCCCCCTCTGGCCCCTTTTACTGATATAACACTGCTCACCTTAGAGCAGCAAGACTGTCCGGATGGATTGCAGAGAGGGACAATCTTCAGTGAGCATAAGGAAAAAACTGTCGAGGGGCAGGGTTTTCCTTATGATCACAGTAAGAAGATTGTCCCTTGCTGTGAGCTGTCCAGTCCCAGGATCAGATTTCACATCTGAGGGGGAGGTGGCTTACACTAGGTAATAGGGGCCGGAGGGGGATATGTTATCTTTCAGTTACTCTTAAAGGGATAGTAATACTTTGTTTTAACTTTATTTTATTTTGTAGGCATTAAAAAAACATGAAGAATGATATAAGTCTTATCTCTCAAACCTTTATGGTTTATGAGATATTCACAAGCAAAGTTTCCTCTCCCCGCCCCTTTTACCTAGTGTAAGCCATCTCTTCTCAGATGTGAATCTGGTTGTATGACCAGTCAGATAACAGAAGGGGACAATCTTCTTTGTATGAAAACAATGAAAGCCCTCCCCCCCCCCCTTGACAAGTTTTTCAGTTTTTTCCCTTATCTTAATTGAAGATTGTCCCTCTCTGCAGTCTACCTGGGCACCTCCCTTCTGATCTGGTTGAACAGGGGGGGGTACTTTGTTTGTGAATATCTCTTAAACCATAAAGGTTTGAGAGATAAGACTTATATAGTTCTTCATGTTTTTTTAATGCCTACAAAATAAAATAAAGTTAAAACGAAGTATTACTATCCCTTTAAACTACAAGTCTGACAGTATTGAAATAACACTCTCCGTGACCCAAATACTATGAAGACTAATTGGAGCTTCTTTTTTTTGTGAAACATTACTATCCCTTTAAGAAAGTCTGAGTTTTTTAACTAGGTAAGGAAAAGGACAGATTAGATGGGGCAATGGGTTTTTATCTATCTAATTGTATGTTTTTTAATTTCAGAAACATAACAAATATTTGCTAATGAAAGCTGACCTGCCAAGTAAAAGCACATGTTTGTATATATAATATACACACATGTGAAAATGTTTTATATGGTGTTTAAGGAGATAAAAATGTGGTGTTTTGTTATTTACCAGAGTCTGTGGCTTTTTGAACTCCAGGTCTCATTACTTTTATAAACTGCGCATATGTGAAGTGGGGGACGCGGGTGCAGGATCTTTTCACTTATGCTAAAGTCATCGCACTAATTGCCATCATCATAACTGGCATCGTTAAACTGTGCCAAGGTGAGCCCTATACGTGAAACCTTCACTGCCCGGAGGGGAGAAAACTAAAAGGCCAATTGTTTGTGTATTTGTTTACGCCTTGGGTGCTAGACGCATTTCCATGTATTGCAGAGCAATGAGTGGAGATGCCTCTAGCTTCCAGTGGGCTAAGAGTAAATCCCAGAGTGTATCTGATGCCCATATCTTTTATTGTATACATTTTATAATTATAAGATATATGAAAGGTTTTTAGTCCCCTGGTGAGAAAGGTTGGCTGTTTAGTAGAAAAGGATGGTTATTATAAATATCTTCTCTCTCCAGGAAAAACCGAGAACTTTGAGGACTCGTTTGCGGGTTCATCCTGGGACGCTGGAGACATATCTCTGGGTCTATACTCTGCACTATTCTCTTATTCCGGCTGGGACACACTCAACTTCGTGACAGAAGAAATCAAGAACCCAGAAAGGTAACACTCTCTGATTAATGTCTGCAATATATGATAATGTGGGGCATATTTCTGAACGGAAGAATGGAGCAAATCTGAGGCAAACTGACTGACTGTACTATAAGGAACATTTCCAAAAGCCTTGTCGCCATGAATTCTGCTTTTAACTCCTTGAATGCCAGAGGTGCCCAATGCATTGCTGACAGTTACTGTAGTCCAGTAACAGCTGAAGGCTGTGTGATAGGAATTAAAGTACAATAACTGGAAAGTCATGGGTTGCCCATACTTTCTGTAGGGCTGTAATGGTCCTGTGCAGTAAATATCTGCTGTTAAAGAGATAAGGGGGCACCTATGGTTGTGTCCATCCTAGATCGTATGAATATATGTGGGGAGAGATGTTTTGCTGAATACAACAAGTGGGAAATGTTTTGATGTGATTACAGAAGCAGAATGTGTTGGGGCTGCTTCATGCTAGTGATTGGAATGCCATGTTCCAGTTGACCTTTTGGTTACCTGCACTGTCCCTGCATTCCAAATTATTTTGATACTAGCATGGTGTTATCGACAGCTGGCACACATCTGCAAACATGATTTGCATTATAAGCATACGAAATGTGAAAGGCTTCTGAGGACGAAAAACTGCACAATGGCCTGTTCTACGGCTAGTCACCGCTCAGAAGCATCACGTTTTAGCTCTGTAGTGCCATTACAGAGGACAAATTTCCACATACACGTTAGACTAATCCCACCCAAAAGGGCGGTCCTATTCCAAAATGACAGGCATGTCCCCTCTGCATGGGAACACCTTTTGTGCGGGATTAGTCTAATATGTACATGGAAATTTCTCCTCTATAATGGCACTAGAGAGCTAAAACCTGATGCTTCTGAGCAGTGACTAGCCATAGAACAAGCCATTGTGCTGTTGTTCATCCTCAGAAGCCTCTAACATTTTGTATAATTATGATTTGCATTATGCTTACTTTGGTCATAATTGATTTGGATTGCTGTGATGAGAATCACATCAATTAAATCTTTCATTTGTAGCATCTGCTCAGCAGGCTTGTAGGCTGCCAAGCTGATGTGATTTGCTACATCATGAGTGCATTCTTCTTTGAACTCATTGAAGATGCAGAACAGGCTGTGTAACATAAGCAGGTAGTTTACCTCTTGAACAGCCAGATTGGAGGCCAGCAATTCTGGTTTTGCAATTAGTGGCTTGTCAGAAACACTTTGCTAATGTAGCTCAAGTGAACAAGCCCTTTAAGAGAATGCATCATTTTGCTTGTCCTTAGAATGATTAAAAGAGAAGCTGTCAGACGACTAAATGGTTGTGATGGTTCAAGGGTAGTCATTACAGAAGATGCTAGTTTGGGTGATTATTACTGGTGGGCAATATTACAGAGAGATACATTTAGTGCTGTTTATATGAGAAGCTGTAATATGGGAGCTGGTTCATTTGCTCTTAACCCTTTGAGTGCCAGAGGGGTACACAATGCCTTGCTGGCACTCAAAGGGTTAAAATATGGAATTGAAGGAGTGGGTTTGTATTGGTGGGTGCTTCCTCCTTTTTATGATCCAACTTGCTTGATTTCAGGAACCTGCCACTGGCTATCGGGATTTCTATGCCACTGGTCACCATTATATATATTTTGACCAATGTGGCATATTATACAGTTCTGGATTTCAATGCGGTTGTTGCTAGTGAAGCTGTTGCAGTGGTGAGTAGATCCACTTTATATAAAGTCCAAAACACACACACACACACACTCTAGACCAGGGCTGGGCAACCTGAGGCCTTTCAGGTATTGTGGACTGGAACTACCATCACCAGATGGCTGTCTGGCATTGATGGGAGTTGTAATCCACAGGTGGGGGGGTATAGGGTTACCCAGCACTACCCTAAACACAGAAAGGTTCATGTACTAAGAAGGACTGGAGAAATTCTGGGGAAAACCAACTTTACCATGCGGCAAATTAAGGAAAAAAAATCGAATTAATTAAATAACGCTTTTAACGCCTTGCATGCAGGAGAGGTTTCCAATTCATTGCGAGTCTGAGTTGGAAACCTCTCATTCAAGGAGTTAAAGACCCATTTAAATCAATGGGAATTTTATTTTATTTATTTAGTACTTTAATATGTCCCCTGTGGTGCAATTGGTTTGCTTCAGAAATGGTCTAGTCCATTAGTCTCATAGGCACATGCTATTGATCTAACCCATGATAGTAGAACCACAGGAGGGGGAGATGCTTTTCTAAATGAGTCTGATTTAAGAAACCTCAGACTTGGATTGAATTTGTTCTGCAGTTGTATAAGTAACATATCAACCTTTAGAGTGCCAGAGAGATATCCAACACATAGCAATACAATGCATTAGATACCTTTCTGGCACGCAAAGGGTTTTACGGGATGCTTATATTGCTATTACATGTTCTGTTGGTAGAATAAAAATGTTGTGACTCCTGTCCCCGTCCCATTATAATAATTGGTTTATTTTCCATGTGGCGCTGGCACTTTTCTGTTCAGGAGAACCATCCTATATAATAAAAGGCCACAGTCTTTACTGCGCATGATTGCATCGTGTGAGTGAGGAGGCGCAATCGCATGGAGCAGTGAGGTAACGGCAGTACGCGGAGCAGGGCCGGGTAATGTTAACCCTTTGAGTGCCAGAAGGGTTAAGAGGCCGGTCCTGTTGTGCGTACTGTCATTACCTCACTACTCCACAGCTTGTGCACACTGGCTTTTACACTAGTACAGGTATAATTCATCTGCACTCACAGAGCTTGCAACCTAACTTGCTATGTGTAACTTGAACTATGACACGCCTGCTTCTTAACCCTTTGGGTGCCAGAGGGTTACGCAACGCGTTGCTTTTGCAATGCGTTGTGTACCTCTCTTGCACTCAAAGTGTTAATCCTGTAAGGAACAAAGGAGTGTGCAATGCATTGCTTCACAAAACACTGAACATCCCTTTGATCCTTAACCCTTTTGAGTGCCAGAGGGATAAGGAATGCATTGCTTTGCAATGCATTCTGTACCCCTCTGGCACAAAAGGGTTAAAGGCTTAAATTAAATTATACATCCAAAAATTACAAGATCTTTATTAAATTGATGATCATTTCTTTAGTAATTTTGTTTTGTTCATGATACCGCAAACTAATGCTTTTACTTAGGAAAGCGAAAGAAGAGGGGAATTCTGGGGCCTTTCATTGTGTGATGTATTGAGGTGAAACAGGTGTGACCACACAGGGACAGTCTCACCTGACTTATACATTGTGTGTAGACTCTCTCTTATGATTTAATGGCTCATAAAGTACTGTTGTATCAAGGAGGTAGTTTATTTCTCTTACTTCATGCACAGTGCCAGAGTAATAGTATACAGTACAGTCCATGCGTCTAATGGAAAAAGTATCAACCATTTGTTTTTAAGAACCATAGTGGTCCTTATGTGTATAAGCAAACTGGAGCAATGCTGGGGCAGATCTTCATAACAAATATAAGTGCCAATTGACTGACATGGGGAATTTACCCTTTGTATGCTAGAGAGGACTCTAACATTAAGCGTTGGAGAGCACTCTAGTATTCAAGTGGATTAAAATAGTTCCACACAAGTCCATTTGAATATGGGAACTTTTACTTGTCCTCTGTAGTACAGTTGGTTCCCCAGATATACGCCACTTTGCCTTTATTTACTAGCAAATATTGTCGGGCAACACTCCTTGTATAAAATGTAACATTTATTCAAATACATAAGATATCCGACGTTTATATATGTATTTTAATAAATGTTACGTTTTATACAAGGAGTGTTGCCTGACAGTATTTGCTATGGTTGGAGGTACCTCCGAATTAATGAACAGTGTGTGTGTGGCACATTGAGAGTTTTCCACTTTGCCTTTATACATAAGAAGCCATGTTCCATTGTGTCCCAAAACAGTAGTTTAATATATCATAGTAAGTGTTGCCTGAGATGTTCAGGGTGGCAACTGGACATGCTTCTCTAGAAGAAGGTACCCATGGCCAGTATGTGCAAAGAAATAGGAAAAATCTGGCTCAAACCAACACAACCATTGAGAAGAAATTTTAAAAAACAGTGTATTTCGTTGCAATGCATGAAAAATCTCCCTAGTATTCAAGGTGTTAATAGCTGCACTTAAAGGGATAGTAATGTTTCATAATAAAAGCAGCTCTAAGTAATCATCATAGTATTTGGACTTTGGAGAATGCTATTTCAATTTTGTCAGAGTTGTAGTTCAAGAGTAATTCAATGACATACTATTTCCCCCCCCCTCCCCGTCCCTTTTACTGATGTAACACTTTTCAGCCAGAGCAGAAGGGAGGTGCCCAGGTAGACTGCAGAGAGGGACAATCTTGAAAAACTTGTCAAGGGGGGAAGGGCTTCCATTGTTCTCATAGGAAGAAGATTGTCCCCTGCTGTTATCTGTCTGGTCGTACAACCAGATTCCACATCTGAGAAGAGATGGCTTACACTAGGTAAAAGGGGAGGGAGGGGAAACTTTGCTTGTGAATATCTCTCAAACCATAAAGGTTTGAGAGATAAGACTTCTATCGTTCTTCATGTTTTTTTAATGCCTACAAAATAAAATAAATCTAAAACGGTATTACTATCCCTTTAAAGGGATAGTAATACTTAAGATGTAAAAAAATATATGTTGTAGGGTTTATGTCCCCAAATAAAACAAGGGTACTCCCGCTGCTGAGAGATATTTTATTAAAAAATTATAACCGCTCAAACTTGAATTTTTTAGGTGCAATATCACAGTGGCCT